>JARHVA010005717.1:227500-827500 GCA_037957365.1 Torreya grandis
TGGAACAAGTTATAAATGGACATACATATTTTCAATATCTTTTTATAAAGTATTCAATAAGGAGTAGGGTTCTGATTGAATAGAGGGATTAAATTAAGACAATCTTATGGTTGGGATCTAATTACCCCGACTTGCACATTAGGTTTAAATATTATTATTTTAATAAATAAATTATAAAAGTGATTGAATAGAGGGATTAAATTAAGACAATTCTATGGTTGGGATCTAATTACCCTGACTTGCACATTAGGTTTAAATATTATTATTTTAATAAATAAATTATAAAAGTGTAAGCTTATTTGATGATGGTTGGATTAATTTGAATAATTGTTTTTTCTATTTAATAATTATCCATTAAACTATGGTACTTTTTAAAATTAAGTAGCTTATGTAATGTATTTTATTACATCTATTAAAAGGGAACAATGAATTAAAGGCTTAATTGAAATAATTTTTTTTAGTGTCTTATAACATTATAGCACTCATATTGTGTATTTTATTACATTTATTATGAGGGAATAATTAATTAAAGGCTTATTGAAATAATTATCTTTCTAATTGCTTATAGAATTATAACACCCATATTGTGTATAGTTAGAAAGTCATGTAAACATGGGTAGAGATTGGTAATTTGGTTTATCCTTTTAGTTTTACTCTCATTTCTCTTATCTATCTTTTTTTTTTTGTAACCATTGCGGTATAGAAAGTCTTGCATGACTTATCTTTATGAAATGGAAGTATTTTACACATATTTTTTCTTAAAAAAATACTTGTATCTTAGCTTATTTGGGCCATATTGGCTTTGGGTATTACATTTTCCCCACAAAATCTATATGAAATTACTTATTTATCTATTTTTGGTTTTTTAAAATAAGAGAGTCATGCATAGGTTTGCCTTGATAAAAGTAATCATAAAATATCATATCAACATTTCCATAATGTTTATTTGATACATGTTTTATATCTTTTAAACATTTGTCAATTAATTAAAAGAAACTAGATCTTACCAATGAAATTTAATATATGAGGACGATTCATAATTGCTAATTTTAGTTTTACAATGTATCTTGTTTCTCCGCATTGAATGGAATGACTTATGATTTGTTAAAGGGAATTATAAAATTTGAATGAAATATTATACCACCTGCATTATGAGAAGATTTTGTTGCTTATGTTAACATTAATAATTTTGGTTTTAATGAATCATCATCAATTAAAAAAATAATAATCTTGTAGTGGTTTTATTTTCCCTTGTTACAAAGAGGTTTCAGATGATGTATAAATGTTAGATTTGAAGTCCTAAATGGCATCATGCATGTCTCCACATTTTGGATTAATGTTATAATAGAAATGAGATTTGTTCAACATCATAGTTTCTAATGAACCGGATATGCATGCTACCATGTTGAGAATCCATTTTTTTCAAGGATAGATTCATTTGCTATAAAAAGAACATACAATAATATAAAAAGAACATACAATAATAGTCTTTATCAATAATATTTTTCAATCTATTTTTTTTAATAATTGACAAAGCATATGACATGAGGTTTGGATTGTTGTAACCATTTTTTTCTTATTTTTTATAAGTAAAGGTTAATTCAAAAAGATAAATGTTGTGAATAATTTTTATCCATGTGATATAATGATCAATCAGGGAGTGATTTTGGTCCTTGGTTAAATAATATTTTCAACTTTATAATAAATGTATGATATTCTATGAATCAAGTGTTTATGAATAAATATTCTCTTGAACTAATATTCAATGGAAATAATATCACTATATGTGTAACTTGTTCGAATGAAATATATTATGAATTAAGTATTTCATTTTCATTTTTCCATATCATATGGATTGCATCAATATTAAATGCTTGATGTTATTTTTGTATTATTTTGAATTCTCATGATATCAATATATCAAAAAAATTATGTAATAAATACAAAGAATGATAAATCATAAGCATTAAGAATAAATTATAAATACGTATTGGCTTGCATAATGGTAGTATGTTTCTTACAAAGCTGGTGGTCCATAATTGTGAATTTTGTATGTATTTAGTTTCATTAATATTTATCTCATCTATAAATTTGAAAAATGAATCAAAATTTTCATAGTGTTTTGTTTTAAGAAACAAAAAAATAATTTGTGCATTTGCAATAGAAATAGTATCATTCTCTTTATTTTATTCAATTATATTTGTGCAGGACATCAGTGGATGATGGAAATTATATCTACAACTTATTTGTTGCCTTTATAAAAACTCTTGGTATGATGATTTTCATGTAAGTTTTCTATGTTTAGATCACAAATTATTATTTTTTTAATACATAAAAATGTTATTCAATATCAAAATTCAAAATTCTTCTATGGATGGGTGCATTTTTTCCCCATATCAACTAGTGATGATGTGTGTTTCCTATGTTATAATATTTAGTAATGATTTTTTGTACATATAAATAAGTGAATATGTGTATTTATTTTGTTAATTTCATCCTAAAAGTCATTAATGTGATTCACTTTAGTGAAGCCATGGACTAAAGTGTTAGTGGGAATCTTATTATTAGTGTTAATGTCAGTTTCTATTATAAATGATGGATTTTATTGATCTTGATTGTTTCAATAAATAGGATACATAAATAAGTTACAAGACTCATTTATTTTTATATTTTTCATGTGGTAAAATTCCATCTTACATGATTGGTGAAAAGCTTCCATGTGTAGACACTAAAATATGGTATTATATACTTAGAAATGTCAGTTTTGAACTACCTTCACCCTACGTGACATGTATGTACATATATGACTCTTATTCTCCATTCTCTTACATCCACATGATTTTTATGGGTTTGATCCTACCAATTTTATATTAGTTACCTAAAAATAGTTTATTAGTCTATGTCAAATTACTTAAGTATCATAATAAGACATCTATAGATCATCATATTAGTATTTTTTCATCTTGGACATAATCATCAAATTTAGAAGATACATAAATTTAATAACTATCCAAACCTGATGGTTTCATCCCATGCCAAGCAATAGTTGCATTTCAAAATCAAATCATTCTTATGGGTTGGCCAGTCATGGTTGATTCTGATCATTTTTAAAATTCTATAAATAAGAGGGCCAAGACCACCATTTTTAAGCTCTTTTGATTTAAACTTATTATGAAAAATTCTCTCCATATTCCATATTTCTGTAGTGTTATTATGCTTAATTTGTAATAGTATAGCTTCACTATAGGCATAATATTTGATCAAATATCATGAACCTATTTTCACTAGTGCACTTGAGATGATGGAGAGCATTACCATTTATCATTGAAAAATACTTGAGCACCAAATTAAGGGGAAAATAATGTTTTGAGTTGGATTTGGAGGTGGGATGATCTTGGTAAGGTTTGAGGTATATGCTTTCTTTCAATAACTCTTAATTTATTTTTATCAAACCCCATTGAAGGATTTGGCTTAGTTAGTTATGTTCTTTATGTATTTATTGATTTTTCTTGACTAATGCTTGATCTGACTCACTTTGGATTCCATCTCTATAACTTTACCTCAAAAGGATAAGATAATTGTATAATATGTGTATGAATCATGTATCATATATGAGAAAAATGTCTAGGTAGATATATCATTAAAGCATGAAAAATGTGACCACATCAATTCCTAAGATGTATGATATATTTCATAGTAACATACGGATAGTAATAGTACAATCTCAATAAAAATTTAACACACACAAGAGCACTCAAAATTATATCAAAAAGCAATTGTACAAGGAGACCTCAAACAAGGGGCACGTTTGAATTCCATACAATCAAAGGGACATGACTTATTTAAATGTCCACAAAACATAGAATGACATATTTAGATGTCTATACAATAAGTGATAACATATTTAAATGTCAACATAAGAAAATAATGGAACATGGCCTAATAAGGAATGGACAATGTTCAAATGCTTGCAAAGGAAACACAATGTAAGATAATAGTAAGGCAAGATATTCAAGGAAGTGTATAAATTAAAATCATAATAAACTAGTATAAACATAGCATACTAGTACATAAGCATGAATAAAGGCATGTGTAAGTACATAAGCTCAAAACATGATAATATAAAGTGATCATATAATGATATGACCTAGGTTCATCATGATCAAAGAAGTGGATGCCCTAAATGTCCATATTACATGAGTAAAGGGAAGGCCCAACATCTGAAAGTGTATAGATCATGTGCTCAATGTATACATGTATCATACTCAAAGGATGTGTTAAACATGTGTAAATAGAAGTAGTGATATGTTATCTACTAATATGGAACTAATAACATGGATGTCAAGGATCCAATAAGATTTAATGTTGAAAACATTTTCCATTTTTATTTTTTATTTTTTTGGTATTTTTGGAATATTTGAAGCACTATCCTATCATCTCATCCAAAGGATGCTCATAGGCATCTCCTTGCTCAAAACATGGTGTAATAAATTGATGGTACTACCATGGAACATGTATGAGTGTAATATTTGGTGTTGTAGGAATTGTGATTCTCTACTTATGTAGAATATGACTCTATGGTTATGAAGAAACAATAGAAGTAGTAGAGGTTCATTAAACCCATCATTGAGTGATATATGGTTTCTTTGGTGTAATAGTAATAGGAAATTGTTTAAGTTATTTGGGTATATAAATATGGTGCACAGTGTTATGTCCAACATGCCCCATTTTTTTGAAATGGGGGACCCATTTAAAAATATCATGAACCAAAACCTCAAGGTCCTTTTTGTTCTCATTAGTGATTCCCACTCAAATCCTTGGAAAATACATTGCTTTGATTTCTCTAAGTAGTAATAGGCTTCCTTTATTTTTTAGGACTAAAGAGTGTTTATTACTTTTATGAATCATGGTGATAATTGTGTAGGTTGATTCTTTTTAAATCTCCCAAAGTATCATTCTATTCTTAGAGTTAACAACCCATTTCCCTTCACAACAAATTGATATCTCTGTATCTCAAAAGTAAGTTTTAATGGCTTGTATTTCTTTTCATTTTCTTACTTGGTCTTTTTCTTGTGAATTTTACAAATCCTAAGAGATCTTAGATAAATAGGATGGTGTCACATCACCATGTGTCATAATAGCCAATCCCCTAGACCTTTCAGAGATGTCAGAGCTTAGGAGAGCCTAGCCAAAAGGGAAGGCACCACATCACCATGTGTTAGATTGGTTAGTCCTAGACTTGTCAAAGTTATCAAAGCCTAAGAGAGCCTAGACAAATGGGAAGGTACCACATATCCATGAGTTAGAGTGATGAGTCCCCTAGACCTATCAAAGATGTTAGATCCTAGGAGAGCCCATCCAAATGGGAAGGTTCCACATCATTATAAGTTATAGTGTTAAGTCCCCTGACTTGTCAAATATGTCATATCTAGGAGTACCTAACTAAATAAGAAGGAGCCACATCAACATGAGTCAGAGTGTCTAGTCCCCTAGACTTGTCAGAGATATCAGAGCCTTAGAGAGCCCAATCAAATGGTAAGGCACCATATCACCATTAGTCAAAGCGTCTAGTCCCCCAAACCTATCATAGATGTCAAAGCCCAGGAGAACCTAGCTAAATGGGAAGTCACCACATCACCAAAAGTTAAAGTGGCCAGTCCCCTAGACCTATCATAGATGTCAGACCTCAAGAGAGCTTGACCAAATGGGAAGGACCATGTTTCCATGATTCAAAGTAGCTAATCTCCCAAATCTATTAAATATATCAGAGCCTAGGAGAGCATGACTGAATATGATAGTCCCATGTCACCTAGTATCTAAATGAACTAGTAGCCACCTAAATCCCTAGAAAGGTCAAAATAAGGTATGAATGAAACTAAAGAGCCAATCAAGATGTGCCACATGTCCTTAGGTGGCATATCACCTGGCTTAATAGAATGATGTAGAGTATAAATCCATGCCAAGGTACCAACTATTATTAGGAATACCAATGAGTGGATGACACATGTCAACAAGTAGGAGTTAATAGGATAACCTTAAAGAGATATGACTGGATTCCTACCACACACTAGGCATTAACATAATGGGAATTTGGGCCTGATTGGATAATTTTAAATATCTCATTTCCATTACTATATCTGACTGATAGTAGAGGATCATGGGATCTAAATTTAATTTTGGATTTAGAATTAAAGGGAGAAAATCTAGCCACCAACTCAAATTTGAATTCATAGCAAGTGAGCCACCAAATGTCATTAATACAAGGGATTTATATCCATGAATTTATAAATATATAGAAGAAGATCACTAATGATTAACATTGTTTCCTTCAAATAAATATCTAACTCCTTGCTTTCAAAATTCCATAGATACCCTATATTTTGTGCCTTCTACACTCAAAGCTTCCCAATTTCCCCTTCATCCTACTATAATGGTTTGCATCATCCTCAAACTTGAAGGTTGAACCCGAATATAGGGACACCACATTTCTAGCTAGCTTGACCAATTTTAAGTATTACAATGATCTATTTAAAGTAATTGAGCAAGTCCCTAGGGATTCTAGAAAAGATGATGACTAGTAGACAAAGTATGAGGATGCCCTTATATCCTAAAATAAGTTTAGACTCCATATATCCACATCCAAACTAGATTCATTCCCCTCTGTTGACCTATTGAGTGACATCCTTCATAAATCCATCTTCATGCAAGATGGGGTTAGTGACTGGGTATGTTTGCCCAACTCTCAGCACCAGATTATTGATATCTTTAGGAATGCATTCAATACATACTACTCCCTCTTGGACTTAAATTTATCCTATGATGTAGCGGTGATAATGGTCTAGATGGAGACCTACCAAATATATGGCATCTTTCATGACTAGGTTGAGAACCTAGATTTTAAGTGGGTTAACAAGGAGGATATCAATATTTAAATAGTCCACACCTTCTAGGAGGAGGTCTAAATAGGCATGATCTTAATTAACCAACTATTTAGGGACCTAAACTATTAGCACATCAATGAGTTAAGGGTGTCTCTGTTGCACATGATCTTTACATACTCAAAGGTTTCAAACATGGGAGGATTGATCAAATTCAAGTTTGTTAATGCCATCATAAATGCCTGAACTGGAGGAAACTTTTACATTATGAGCTACCTACTAGATGTGATCTATGGGATGCTTTATTTGAATCCTTCACCCTTTCTTGTGTGGGTTCCTAGGGGCTCAGTGGTCCACTTGGTCTTCTATAAGTTATATGTCCACTAGTTCCACCATCACTCTAGAACATTTATGAGCACTTTTACCTAGTGGTATACTAAGCCATAAATAAGGCTCTAATTCCCTGGTTTTCAAAGGTGATCAAGGATTCTATCACCACTATTAGGGACTACTAGTTGTATAAGGATAATACTATGATCTGGATCATGGGTTTCCTTAGGGACCCTCTCTACTTTCCATATTATGTTGTTGACCACCTAGCAAAATAAGAAATTTCCTATCAACTAGTGGAGGCATATTTGGTTTTTGCATATAGTTTTAATAGAAGGCATGCCAAAAAATATTGATCACCATACATCATAACATGTACAAGACCTACCCCTCAATTTAAAATATGATAGATGGGCAAGATTCATTCACCCTTGAAAAGTGAAAAATATGATAGTGGGACCCTAAATGGGTGATTTGTTCTCATTTGTAATGGTACTCAATCCACATCAACATTAACTCTGGTCACCAAGTTTAAGATGATGATGAGCTCTATTTAAATGCCACCAACGATTAGGAGGTGTTATCCTAGATCATAGCCAAGAAAAATAAGAAGGGAAAGAAGGCTCAAATGGGCCCCTTCTTGCCTCCTCTAGATCCTACTTGGTTTTTGAAGGACCTAAATCTTATATCTATGGCCATCTTGTATAGGATCCTATAAGGCATTCCACTAGATTCTCCTCTTCAAGCTCCAAGTCTAACTTTACTTATGTAAGTATCCTTTTCTCTTCATACCTCAGTTTATCTTCCTCTAGTCACTCCTCATGATTCAAATATTTCTCCACCTCCTTTAGTTTATCCTTACACTCTACCTCTACCTCCTCCAACATCTATAATGGATAATTTATTGTAGATTCAACCTCAAACTACTCAATGACAAGTAACCCAAGCACATCTCACTTAACCACTAGCACCTCAACCCCAAGCTACATAGACCTTGAAGTTTTATGGGGCCAATATTTTGAGAACAAGCCTAAAGAGAGGCTCTCAATATGCACCCATAGATTTTACCCCTCTCACACCTCTATATCCTCACATTTCCCTTCCACCCCTCACTCCCATTGCTTTCAAAATCCTAATTCTGATACCCATTAGTTTTGTTCTACCCCCGAAAATTCCTTAAGTGGTGCCTCCTATGTTCCCCATTAATCCACCTCTATCCTCCATGTAAGTAAATTTTGACTTGATATTTATGAGTTTCCTCACCTCTTCCTTCCCTTATAATCCCTCCATCTCATAACTTGGAGTCCTCATAATGCATCCTTTGGGTATGCCTTTAGTAACAAGCATAATTACAACCTTTAGGATCATGCTGCTTGTAGCAAGGACCCTCTTGGTACCTACTCTAGTCAGTTTAGTGCCTTATTTAGCATTTCCAAGTCCTCTAATAGCATCCCATATAGTTCTTGTCATCCTATTTGAACCATCTACTATATCATCCAAAGTCAACCTAGGTAAGAGGCCAAAGAAAAAGTAGAAAGAAACCCATAATCTGGCTCCAATTCAAATGCCTTATGATCTGATTTAACCTCCTCCATAGGCATCAGCATCTCCCTTAGACATATTATCTCAATTCCTAGCTCCTTAACCCCCTCTATCCATTACCTAGGGTTCCATGAGACTCACCTTCAACTAGCCCATCTCCTCCATGTTCTTTGATGATCCATTATTTGGGGTAATCCCACCTCAGGTGAACCTAACTCAAGAATAATGGTAAACATAGATGTTTCATTTGGCCTCCCCTTTTGTTCTCTATCTTTTCACTCCCATGCCCCCTCCACCTTTTTTATTTTCCTCATTCATTCCTTCCACTTCCTCCATCACGCCTCCACCTCATCCTCTACCCTTCACTACCATTTCACCCACCCCTTTTACACCTCTCATGACTCAAGGAATGGTTCTAAGATCATAAGCACTGTAGATTATTATGTAGGGTGACTTAGATGTGCAATGAACTTTTGGCCAATCCTCCAGAAGCATGAATATAACACTCATTCAAAGGTTTATCTAAGAAAGAAACTTGGTGGTATGGTAGACCCATTAGGATTTATTCTCCCTCATAAAGGTGAAGATTCCCATTGAAAAGGAGAGGATAGTTAAGGACCCATTATCTATCCTCTGAACTACCCATGATATGTTTCATAAGCTCCTCAAGGACATGTAGATCCAATTTTGCACTCTAAAATCCTAAGTAAAGATTACATTTCTAGTCAAGCTAATTGGGCATGTGAAGGACACCCTCCTACTACTTTTCTCAATCCTTAAGAAATTAGTAAAAACTCTAGATGAGACCAATACACTTGTCCAACAAACTCAAGCCTACATGTAAATTATTACATAAATCAATGGGAAATGTTAGAAGTTATAGTGGTGGTCAACAAGGAAATGTTCTTCAATCTTAAACTTTTGTTAACCATAAACTTGAGGTTATACCAAACATATGTTGGGAACATGAGAGCTACAATGGAGGAGTGGATAGCCTTATCTCACACTACAATATCACCCTTATAAAATGGAAAGAAAAATATTATTATCCACTTCAAAGAGGTCAATATCTTCATGTTATTCCACCTAGATAACACCTTGCTTGACCAATGGGAAATCTAAGTCCACATGAGTCAATTTGACCAAGTTATGAGAGAAAAAGTTACCAAGGCAAACTAGTAAGAGGCCTGAGCAATGCTAGATCTATCAACACAATCCATGAAAAGCATCAACCAGGCCTCTAGAGTCCAAGCATCAATGGGAACACCCTTCCAAGTCTCCTAAAGACTAGTAGCCTAGGATGAGGCAATCCTCAAGGAGTCCCCAATGAACCTTGCTAAGCTAGAAAAGGAGTTATACCTCATGTTAGCCATGTTGAAAGATAAGAATGCCTAGTTAAAGTAGTTAGGAATCATTCCTTCTCAGTCACCTGCTTGTGTTAAATAGTGATCCCCCACATATTTGTTATGGATTTATAGGGATTATTTTGTTTAAATTTTGAAATACTATTGAAACTATAATGAATGGCCATTATGGCCCATGATGGGATCCTTATGCTATTTAGAGGTTAGCCTTATCCTTATCTATATAATAAATAGTCATATTGTATTATAAGGTCGATCAAAATTTCTTGAAAGTGTTGTTGGATTATATCCAATATTTCACTTCCTTTTCCTTTATCACTCTAGACAATAAATATCAGACCAACTCAATTATTGTAATAATATTTACTCTTTTTAATGAATATAATTCTTGTCTTATACAAGAGGGTATGTATGTATTTAAATTTTCTTTCATCTTCATATTTGAATTATCATAGTTGATAGGTTAATTGGATTAAAACTTTGTTGATTATATTTTCCATGGTTATGATGTGCTTAGCTATTATAATCACTGTGTGTGTTCTTTCATTTCCCATTTGTTAGTACTAATAATTTCCATGTTAGTCTATAAACTCTTATATGGTGTATATATGTTTTTGATAATAAACTCCTAGTAATCATCATTAGTGAGATATCATATTAAAGGCATACTCATGGTTCACTCAGACATTTCCCACTAAATGTTCTTAGAGGCAAAAATTTAGTGAAACTTGATCTAGAGTAGTATAACTTTAGCATATCCACTTGGTTCAATGACTAGTGCATTGAATTCATTATAGACATGGAGGATTATTTTTTATCCCTTACCCTTCCATATAGTTTGTGTCTATTCTTTGGAATTTTAATACCCTTTCCTCTTGTGTTTGGAAATAATAAGCCTAATATTCAGATTCTAATATCAATCTTTAACCTGTGTGTAAGATATTGGATTGAAATTTTGGTTGTGATAGTGCATCTCTTGGAGACTATTCACACATACTTCATTTTTGAATTCCAATATCCAAAGCCATGCCCTAGGTTGATCCTAGATCAGTCCTAACATGGAGGATGAAAGTATGTAGTTTCCCCCACCTTCCCATTTTAAGGAATGTCCAATTTCATGGGCATTTAGTGAGAAGGAGTAGATTGGAGTGAACATAGTTGGTGATAGAAGGATGGGATGTTATAATACTTCATGCTTGTTATTGATTTCATTTTATGAATATGTTTATATTGGTTTATTGGTAATAACATGCTAACTACTATTTGATTGTGAAGCATCCTGGAGACTAATTCACCTATTACCATGCCTAAGTCCCATTGAGGTTGATTGGTAATTTCCCTCTACTTTTCCACTAAAAACCCAGGTCTAACCAACCCAGACCTACCATTATTACTATCAGTTCATCCCCATAACCTATCAAAATTTACATCCCAAGATGGCTTGGTTAGCTAGCTCTACCATTAAATTTTTAGGAGTCATCCATGATCTACCTAAGAACCCTGAGATATATCTTCCCTATTTCACCCCTGACATGGGATGAATCTTGGAAGAGCACATAAAATCCTACAAAATTTCTCTAAGACTTATAAATATATAACTTGAGGATGTGGCATGTGAGATTTTTCCTTTTACCTTAATTGACTCTACACATGATTGGTTCACCAACCTTCATAAAGACTCTCTCCCAAATTGGGACCACTTTAGTTCTACTTTCCATGCCCTTTAGGTAAGTGATAAACACTAGTGTCATGTACCAATAGTTTTCTTACATCAAAAGGGAGCCTAATGAACCCAATAGGAATTTCAATGCTATGTTTTAAAAGTTGTATAGTTGGGTGACCTACTTTACCAACACAACCCTCAACTAGAACTTGAAATGTATAAGAATGCATTAGACCCTTGGACAACCATGTTCTTAAGAAGGGATGCATCCATAATAGACATATCATTATGTATGTAGGGGACATTAAAGTGGATAGGCAACTAAACCCCTAAGGTCACATAGTGACCCCCACTCTTATATTATTACCACAGATGCCTACATTAAATTTCTTACCCAATATTAATCAAAATGCCCCTATAATGTAGCCACTCTCTCTAAGGCATCCACTCATATTGGGTCATCCCACTTCAAACCAACAACTAGGTTTTATAAACCAAGGGAGCCAAGAATTGATCTCCTATACTTGACATGAAGTGACTTTAGCCATGGCTAATAATACCCAAACCACACCTCAAGATTCCATTAAGACAAAGTTAGATTTTATTCAATGGATGGTGCAAAAACTTAGTAATGACTTCTTAGGGATACAAAAATAGATAAATAACTTTAATAAAATGAGATCTAACAAGAAATTCACATATCAAAGACCAAAAAAGAGTTATAACTATCCTCATAACCCCCCAAAAAATTCATCTAATAGGTTTCCCAATATCAATTTATTCAAGATAACCTTACCTAAATGATATCGAGTACATAACATGATAGTGCATGGAAAACTAGACTACATAGAGTTTGATTCTACTTTTGAGATCTTCTAGAAAGAAATGGAAGAATATGAGGTGGTCCCTAATCATTTTGAGTACTCTAACTTAGGTAAGGCCCCTAGTACTGCTATGGTGTTAAAAACCACATATTTCCTTAGCCAAGAATAAAATGATGCCAAATGAAGGTTTTAGTAATGTGCAATCATTTCAACAATTAGAAAGGAGAAATTATGCCCTTAATAATAGGAAATAATAACAATCCCTTACCATCTCAACACCCCCCAATAATGGTGCAACCCCACCAGCCTAAAATGTTAAGAATGATCCTCCATCTCCAAAACCTCAAAAACTAAGGCACCAGTAGAAACCCTATTAGTACAAAGTAAATGAGGTTATAACATAGTTGAGGATATGAAAAATATTAATATTAACATTACCCTTCATGATCTTGCCCAAATCATAGAGCAATGAGATCTCTTGCTTAAGTCTTTGACTAAAAATCTAACCCCCCAAGCCCAACCAAAACTGAGATCAAAACACACCAATGTGCTCATTCACAAGAATAAGATGAATGTGCCCCTTTCCTTCTAACCATTTGGTTGTTTAGAAATAATCTACATAAATTCTTAGGATATTTAAGGGCCTCAGCCAATGCGATGTAAGAAATCATATGTGAGGAACTCAGTCTAGCCCCCATAAAGTTAAACAAGGTAGTGGTCCAACTAGATAAGTCAAAAGTGAAAGAGATAGGTGAGTTGCTAAATGTACACATTGAGTTGGAATCTAAGCCTAGGATTTATCACTTCATTGACATCCAAGTGGTGGATATCCTATAATCCTATGACATGTTCTTCAATATATATTGGTCTAAATCCTTGAATGGGTATATGGCCATAGATTTCTCCCATATGTGGTTTCCATGGAGAAGAGTATCTAAACAAATAAGGGTAGGTAGAGAACCATGCATGAAACATATGATAAATGAATACAATTCCATTAATGAGAAGATAAACTTGGTTTCCTTAGACCTAAGCATATACATATTGAGCACCAAGCCTCCCAAAAAACAAACCAATCACAACCTAGATCTGATTAGCCTATGGTCTCTTTATATAGATAGATATCACTCCAAACAAGGTAGTGGAGCTAGTGTTTTGTTTAATAGACCCCTTAAGTAGGAAATATCTAACATTATATAGGTTATAATTTCCTTACATGAATAAATTGGTGTAGCATGAAGCTCTAATTCTAGGATTAAAATTTACATTAAGACATGAGCAAACAAACTAAGATTATCCAATGACTTTGAACTAGTGGTCAACCATATCAAAAATAAGTTTCAATGAAAACTATCATACCTCAAGAGGTATATGCATATTGTTATCTACCTAATTAAAATGTTTAACATATTTAACATTCTCTTTATTTGTAAAGAGGAAAACCAAGTAACAGACTCACTAGCATACATGGCAACAAACCTAACTACTTTGGATGACACTGAGTTTCAAGAGTTATTTCTAGAACTCATCCCATGTCCCTCTATCCTAGACAACATTATTAGATTCCAAGTATTTGATGATGACCATCAAATCATCTAGTTCCTCAGTAATGAGTGGATATTTTAGGCCCAAATCATAGATGATAAAGATAGAGACAACCCCAAGAATGAGTTGGATAATGGTGGAATCTTGAATATTCATGGAAACTATATCTTGAAGGGGATGATTTCACTAGAAAGAGAATTTTATGTGTTAGACCCTACCTTCTAAGTGAAAAAACCCAAGTTTGAAGATCAAAAGTTTCAACTCATTAATCTTGGCCTTGTAGAGAATCCCTAGATGGTTAATATGGGTCTTGATTGGATGAACCATGAATTAAGCAGTTATGGAGGTTATTATTGAAATATAAGGATGTGATTTCTTAGGCCTATGAAAACCTTAAGGTCTTCAACTCAAGAGTAATCGCTCATACTATTCCCTTAAAACCTAACCAAAAATCCTTCCAACAAAGGTAGAGGTTAGTGAATCAAATCTTGGAGCCATTGATACACAAGTCCATAAGTTACTCTCTATGGGGATAATTTCCTTGGTTTGCCACTCCACTTGGGTGGCTAACCTAGTCATGGTGTAAAAAATAATAGAGAAATATGCATGTGTGTGGACTTATGAAATTTGAATTGGGCTTTAGATAAAGATAATTACCCATTTGCCTCCTTAGATGAGGTGATCCAAATGGTGAGTGAGTCTCAAATGTTATCTTTTTTGTATGGATTCTCAGGATACAACCAAGTCTTGGTAAACCCCAGAGATAGAAATAAGACTATTTTCACCACCAAGTGGGGCACATTCACATATAAATGAATGCCTTTTGGGTTAATCAAGGTTGGTTAAACTTTTTAAATGGAAATGGACTTCACCTTTGATGGCCTGATAGGTAAGTGTATAAAAATATATAGATGTCCTACCTATTTTTTTGAAATATAGGTTAGACCATGTGCACCACTTAGAAAGGGTATTTGAAAGATGCAGAAGGTATAACATTTCCTTAAACCCAAAGAAGATCATGTTCAATGTTACCAAAGGTAAGATTCTTAGTCACATTATCACAAGAGAAGGTATTAATATTGACCTCGAAAGAGTGGATGTAGTTTTTAAACTACCTTTACCTAATAGCATGAAAGAACTAAAATCTTTCTTTGGAAAAATCAATTGTGTGCATAAGTTTATTTCTAGAATTATTTAAATAGTGAATCCCTTAAATGTAATTTTTAAATAGGATGATAAAGTGGAATGGAAATAAAAATCAAATAAATCTTTTTATTAATCAAAGATGTAATCATGTAATCCCTAGTCCTCATTAGTGTGGACTATACGTAGGACTTATATATATCTATCTCTTTGTTTTAGAACACACTGTTACCACTTGCCTTACCCAAAGGTTAAAAGGATAATAACACCTCATGTATTTTATGAGCAATAATATTAAAGATACCAAGCTTAGATATTATACCCTAGATAAGCACACCTACCCCTTGGTCAAGGTAGTGAAGAAATTCATGCATTACATTCTTAGGAATACAGTGCATGCCATTGTCTTAGACCTGACCATTAAGAAAATGTTGGTTAAAAACAAATGAGGTGAAATAAGAGACTGATGGATGATGAAATTATAAGAGTATGACTTAGGAATCAATTCATCTAAATTGGTTATAGGATAATGCCTTATGTAGATAATAATAAAGATAGATAAAAGGATTATGGTGTACCAGGTGGACCAATAGAGGATACTACAATCATATTGGTATGCCCTAGTCATGTACTTTATACTCTATGTAAATTTACCCTTAGGACTCATTCAAACATAGAGAATATCCATCCAATTTAAGGTCATGCAATATATGTTGAAGAAGGGAGTTCTATTCATAATAAACCATGAGGTAATCTACCTCTGATGTGTATTATAAGAAGAGGTCAAAGTGATCATGGAAAGTTTCCATGAAAAATTGGAAGATAACCATCTTGTAACAAAAGTCATGGCCCAAAAATTTCTTATGGAAGGTTACTAATATCCCATATTATTCAAAGTCATTCTCACCCATGTTTGCTTATGCCATTAGTGCCATACCTTTGCTAATAGAGAAATGCATTTTGTGATGCCACTACAGCCTATTGTAGATTTTATACCATTTACATAATGGGGTTTGTATTTCATGGGAGTTATCAACCCCAACTCATTAGTTATCCATAAGTTCATTCTTTCAAGCATGGACTACTACACCAAATAGTCTAAGGTAGTTACAACCAAAAGGATCACCACTACTGAAGTCATCAAGTTTATTAAGATTACCATAACCACCCATTTTAGGGTCCCCATTTCTTTAGTATGTGATAATGGCCTTGCCTTTTAATTTTAAATATTCATAAAATGGGCCTATGATAATATGATCATGTTGAAATTATCATCCAATCACTATCGACAAAGGAATATATTGGTGAAGTTTACCAACAAGAACTTGATTGACACCATCAAGAAATTAGTTAGAAGAAATCCTTGGGAATGGCACTCATTACTAAAGTTCACCATATAGGTATATCACACTAGGTATAAACAAGTCCTCAAAATATATCCTTTTCTTCTAGTCTATGGATTGGATCCCATCATGCCAGTCATGCTCAAGTTACTGACTTATAAGTTCATACAACAATTCATGAAAGTGGATGACAAGGTAAATTCTAGACTCCTTAAATTAATTTAGTTAGAAGAAGCATAGGATAGAGATCTATTAAGCTTTATAAAACATAAATATATAGTCAAGATCTAGTTTAATAAGAGGGAAAATATCAAGACCTTTATAATCTCTAACCTAGTCTTGGTGTGGGATAACACCCATGAAAAAAGGCTAATATTCAAAATTTGATAGCCTCTAGTTTGGCCCATACCAGATAGCTAAAATCCTATTCTATAATGCCTATTATATCAAAAATATTTAGAGAAATAAGATACCACTTCTATTAAATGGGTAGTTCTTGAAACACTATTTCTTAGTTATCCCCTCTAGTATAGGTTCTGAGTATCCTGAGTAAGAGGTAGTAATGTATATATTAGATAGGTTTGATTTTATTGTGTTTTTGTTTCTACTATGTGTTTTTATTTTATTTTGTGTTTTACCCCTCCTATTCCTTCTTTGTTTTGAGATGTTCCCCTAACACTCAGCCCTTATTATTAATTGCTTCAGTTGATGGCCGAAGCCTAGAAGGATTAAATAGAAGTGGGAAGACCTAGGTTGAAAAAATTTATCTAAGTAATCCCAAGATAACAATAGGAACTTTTGACATCTCATATCTGAGAGGCAAATAATTATAAGATACGAAGGTGGATTTTAGAGTAGCCTTCACCCTAATAAAGCCATCAAGTTACACTTAAAATAACATCTCAAGAAAATACCATATTATTTGAATTAATCCAAGAGTGGCTAGCTATGTAGAACTTCTTCCTTATCCATTCACCATTGGCTTGGTCTTGAACCCTCAATAGATAAGACTAATAAATGATTATCTTTTCATGGGAAGCTTGAAAAATAATAAAAAAAATCATGTAGAATATAAATTTTGAGTCTACCTCTAAAGGGCTATACAGGAAATCTCCACCACAGGATTTCTGACCTACTAGTAGTGGAGTAAATCCATGAATGGGACCATAGTCATCTCTATTTGGGATATGGATGCCCATATGGTAGAAAATAAATTCCCCAACCATTAAGCAAATAATGCCCTTGGTAAAGCCTAATAACCAGTCTAACCTTGATTACTCAAATAAAATCTAAGATGAAATAGAAAATAAAACACTTCTTACACACACTAATGGTCATCTACAATGTGAAATCTCAGTATTCCACTTGATATTACAAGACTTTAGTTCCTCATATTTTATGTGGCTAATAAATATTCCTCTTAAAATATCTATGATAAGAAAATAAAAAATAAATTTATCAGGTTTTGTGCTTCTCATCAGTTTCCCTACATAAGTTACCATTATTTATGGCCAACACGCCCCTTTTATTTGAAATGGGGGACCCCTTTAAAAATCTCATGAACTAAAGCCTCAAGGTCCTTCCATTTTTTTCATCAACAATACCTACATAAATCCTTAAAGTATACATTGCTTTTATTTCCCCAAAAATTAATAGGATTCTTTTATTTTTTAGGATTAATGAGTGTTTATTCCTTTTATGAATGATGACACTAATGTTATAGGTTGATTTTTGCTTGGATATCCTAGAGTTTTATTCCATTCTTGGACCAACCAACCCCTTACCCTTCATAATAAATTGATATCTTTATATCTGACAAGTACGTTTTAATGTGTCATATTCTTTTTCATTTTCTTACTTGGTCTTTTTTGTGAATTTTTTAGTGTCCAAAAGATATTGGCCAACTACAAAGGTGCCACATTACCATGTTTCAGATTAGCTTATCTCCTAGACCTGTTAGAGATGTCAAATCATAGGATAGCTTGAATGAATGGGAAAGTACTATGTCAAAGTGGCTAGTCCCTTAGACCTATTAAAGATGTCAGAGCTTGAGAGAGATCAATTGAATAGGAAGGTACCATGTCACCATGAGTTAGATAATCTAGTCCCCTAGACCTATTATAGATGTCATATCTTGGATAAATGGGAAGGTGCCACATCACCATGAGTCATATAAACTAGTCTCTTGAACCTATCAAATATGTTAGATCTTGAGAGAATATAGCTAAATGGGAAGGTTCCACATCACCACAAGTTAGAGTGACCACTCCCCTAGATATGTCATAGATTTCATAGCTATGACAAACGGGATAGTGATATGTTTCCATGAGTTAGAGCAGTCAATCCCAAAGACCTATCATAAATGTCAAAGCCCAAGATATCTCAACCAAATAGGAAGGTGGCACATCACCATGATTCAGAGTGGCTAGTCCCTACAACCTATCAGAGATGTCATACCCTAGGAGATCTTGATTGAATGTGAAAGTGCCATGTCACCTAGTATGTAAATGAATTAGAAGCCACTTAAGGCCTCAAGAATGTTAGAATAATGTATAAATTAGATCAAAGAGACAATCAAGATGTGCCACATGTCCTTAGGTAACATATCACCTAGCCTAAGGGAATGACATGGAGTACATATCCATGCCTAGGTTTCAACCATTATTGGGAAGACCAATGAGTAAACAACATGTGTCATAAAGTGGGAGTTAGTGGAGGATCCTCTGAGAGATGTGGTCATGTGTCTACCATGCATTGGGAATTCATAGAATGGAAAATTTGTCCCAATTGGATAGTTTTTTATCATCCCATTATTATTACTATAGCCAGCTAACAATAAAGGATCATGGGCTCCAAATTCAATTTTAGATTTAAAATTAAAGGGAAAATTTTATCCACCAACTCAAATTTGAATTCATAGCAAGTGAGGTGTCAAACACCATTAATGCAGTGGAGTTATTTCCATGTATTTATAAAAATCTAGGAGAATCTCACTAATGGTTACCATTACTACCTTTGAATAAATATATAACTCCTTGATTTCAAAATTCCATAGAACCCCTATATTTTGTGCCTTTTGCACTTAAAGCTTCCTAATTACCCCTCTATCTTAATATAATGGTTTAATAATCCTTAAACTCAAAGTCCAAACTTGAATGTAAGAACACCACATTATCAATTAGCTTAACCATATTCAATCACTACAATGATCTATTTAAAGAAATCAAGCAAGATTAGGGATTCTAGCAAAGATGATGACTAGCAGGCTGAGTATGAGGCATTTCTTTGCGTTGACCTATTGAATGACATCCTTCAAAGATCCATCCACATTCAAGGTAGGGTTATTGAATGGGTATGCTCACCCAAATATCATTATTAAACTATTGATATCTTTAAGAATGCTTTCAATACATACTACTCCCTCCTAGACTTCACTTTCTCTTATGATTCAGTGGTGGTAACAGTTTAGATGGGGACCTTCTAGATATATGATATCCTCCATGACTATGTTGAGAACCCATATTCTAAGTGGGTTTATAAGGATGATATCAACACTTACACAATTTTCACCTTTTGGTAGGTGGCTTGAGTAGGCATGATCTTATTCAACTTACTATTTGGGGGCTAGGACTATCAATATGTCAGTGAGTTGTGGGTTCCTCTCTTGCACATGATATTTATGTGTTTAGATTCCTAGACATGGTAAGATTGATCAACTTTAATTTTTTCCATGCCATAACATATGCCTAAGATATAGTTAACTTTTACATGATGATCTACCTACTAGACATGGTCTATGGGATGCTTTCTTTCAAGCCTTCAGCCTTTCCTACATGGGTTCTTAGGGGCTCGATGGTCTATATGGTCTTATTTAAGTTATATTACCATCTATTACACCATCATATCTAGTACATTTGTGATCACTTCTACTTGGTGGTCTACCAAGCCTTTAATGAGGCTTTGATGCCTTGATTCTCAAAGGTGATCAAGGATTCTATTATATCCATCACAGACTACTGGCTATATAGGGATGACACTATGATATAGATCATGAGTTTCCTCAAGGACCCCTTCCACCTACCATATTACATTATTGACCACCTAATATAATAATAGATCACCTATCAATAATTGGAAGGCATATTCAAGTTATGCATATATCATTAGTAAAAGGGGTGCCTATAACTCTCAATCACCATATGATACCATCTCTATAAGACCTGCCCCTCAATTCAAAATATGGAAACTAGTTGATACTCGTTTGCCCTTGTAAAGTGCAAGATCTAATAGTGAGAACCTAAAGGGGTGATTTGAGCTCATTTGGCATGGTACTTAACCTACCTCAACATCAACTATGGTCATTAGGCTGAAGATGATGATAAGCTCTATCTAAATGTCATCACAAACCAAGAGGTGTTATCTTGGATCATGACCAAGAAGAAAAAGGGAAAGAAGGATTAATTAGATCCCTCTATACCTATTATATATCATACTTGGTCCATGGAGGACCTAAATATTATATTTTTATCCATCTCTTAGAGGATACTTCAAGGCATTCTACCATTGTTTCCTCCTTGAGATCTAATTCCAACTCTACTTCTACAAATAGTCCCTGTTCCTCATACCTTGACTCCTCTTCCAATTTATCCTCTTGATTTGGATGCTACTTCACCTCCTCTAGTTACTCCTTGCAATCCACCTCTACCTTTACCTCCTTTAACAACTCTAATAATCAATTCATGGTAGAGCCATCCATGGAAAACTCAATTCTAAGTACCTCAAGCACAGCTTACTTAACCACCATCACTTCAACCCCAAGCCACATAGACCCTAAGATTTTATGTGACTGGTATCTCAAGAACAAGCTCAAAGTAAGGCTCCCAATAAGAACTCATCTAGGTTCCTCATCTCACACATCCATCTCCTCCCATTTCCCTTCCACCCCTCACTCCCCTTGCTTTCAAACTCCTAGTTCTTACACCCCACCAATTTTTATCTACCCCCACAAATTTCCCTAATGGTGCCTCATTTGTTCCCCATTATTCCACCTCTATCCTTTTCCCAAGTAATTTTGGCATCAATCATCCTGAGTGTCCTCACCTCTTTGTTACCTTTTTCTCCCTCCATCTCATAACCTAGATTCCTATAGATGCCTCCCTTGGGTATGCCTTTATTAGCAGGCATAACTATGACCTTTAGGATTATACCACTTATAAAAAGGACTATCTTGGTGACTACTCCAATTAGTTTGGTGCCTTTTTTAACAAGTCTGAGTCCTCCATTAGTGGCCCCTACAACTCCTATCATCTTGGTCAGATCATATACTACATCATCCAAAGTTGACCTAAGTAAGAGGCCAAAGAAGAAGAAGAAAGTAACCCACACTCTAGATCCAACCTAAAGGCCTTATGATCTAATTCAACCTCCTCTATAGGCCTTAATAATTCCCCTAGCCATATCATCTTATTTCCTAGTTCCTCAACCCCCTCTATCCATCACCTAGGCCACCATGGTACTCACCTTCAACCAAACCATCTCCTCTATGATCTTGAATGACCCATTCTTAGGGGAAATCCCACCACAAGTGAACTTGACTTAGGAATAGTAGTAAGCACAAATGTTTCATTGGGCCTCCCCTTTTGTTCTCCTTCGTTTCACTCCCATGCCCCCTTCACCTCTATTATTTTCCTTATTTACTTCTTTCACTTCCTTCATCACCCCTCCACCTCATCTTCTACCCTTTACTACCATTTTAACCACCCCTCCTACACCTCCCATGATATGAGGAATGATATCAAGATCACAAGAATTATAGATGACTATTTAGGGTGACCCAGACATGCAATGGACTTTTGACTGAGCCTCTAAAAGGATGAAAAGAACACTCACATGAATTTTTTCCAAGAGGGAAACCTAGTGGTATGGTAAATCCATCAAGATCCATTCTCCCTCATAAATGTGAAGACTTCCACCAGGGAGGAGAGGATGGTTGAGGACCCAATGTTCATCCTCCAACATACTCATGATATGTCTTAAAATCTCCTTGAGGACATAGAAATCCAAGTTTACACCTTAAAATCCAAAGTAAAGACAAAATTTCCATTAGGGATAATTATTTACTTTAAGGATGCCCTTCTAATACTTTTCTTTGTCCTTGGGAAAGTAGTGGAGACTCTAGATAAGACCAATGTACTTGTCTAGTAAACTCATACCTATATAGAGAATATTATAGAGATCAATGGGAAATGCCAGAAGATATAGGTGGTAGTTAAAAATGTAATGTTATTATATCTTAAACTTATGATAGCTTTAAACTTAGGGTTGCACCAAACATATGCTAGGAATGTAAAAGTTGCATTAGAGGAGTGGTTGACCTTGGCTCACACTACAATGTCACCCTTAGAAGAGGGTGAGAAGAATATATTGACCTACTTAAAAAAATTAAATTTATCTATATTATTTCACTTGGATGGCACCTTACTTGACCAATGGGATTTCATAGTCCACATAGGTCAATTTGACTAGGTTATGATAGAAAAGGTTACCAAGGCAAACCAAGAAGGGGCTTGGGTGGTGCTAGATCTATCAACATAGTCCACAAAAATCATCAACCTATTGATAAGTGTTGTCATTGATGTCAAATATGATGTTATTGATGTCAAAGGTTATTCCATTTTATTTCAATATGCATCTTATGAAGATGAATGGTGAGTGGTATTTATGATATGATCTTGTGTGCTTGATGTGACAAGGAAGCCATATGACAAGAGAGAATTTTAAGGCAACCTAATGTCTCTTATATTGAGAGATAATTTTAAGGAAACTTAATGATTCTTTTGTTGGTTGATATTAAGGTCAATATCTTGGTTTCAGTTAGCTTGAAGTTGTTGATGTTGTCATAAAGAGGTTTGAAGGTCAAGTAAGCATTGAAGCATGGTTATGAGGCTCTAGGTCTACATGAGGTCTTGAGATCATGTTGTTAAAAAAGATATTATTTCAGTGGTGTGAGAGAGTTGTCTAAAGAATTCTCTTTTTTATATCGTTTAGGTAAGCATGCTTTAGTACAAGTTATTAAGTACAAGGTATCTTGAGAAGCCTAGTTATAGCTAGCATAGTAATATCATGACAATGTGTATGGTGAGCATGAAGTTGTATGCATAGAGTTATGTGCAAAAGTATGGAATTTTTTTAGGATAATGTAATGAATGTGATCAAGTTGTAGATACATCAAGGATAATTTCAAGCTAAGTCTACAGGGGTAAGACCTATAGATCAAGTCTACAACTAGATCATTTCTAGACCCTTTTTAGCCTAAGGAGTCATCATGATCTATTTTCAAGATATATGAAGGATATATGGCTATTTTTAATCATAAAATAGGTTTTATTTCATGAGAGTGATATGTTGAGGTGTTAATAGCATGTAATAAGGCATGAAGGATAGATCAAGGCCTGGTGAGGTATGAAGAGTATGGTGTAGAGATAGAATGTAATACTAATGGGGTATTAGGATTAGTTCCCAAGGAAAGTGTAAGTATGTGATCATGGAAAAAGGTATGATATATTTTTTCAATCATGTTCACAAAGTTTGAAGTCATGATTTATAATAAGGCATGAAATGTAATTTTGAGGTCTCTTGAGTACATAGAATGAAGGCATGCAAACTCAAGACGGAATTTTAGGTGTTCATTGGCATGTGTAACCTATGTATTGGAACTTTAGATACTAATTATATATGGTTAATGGTCCTATATAATAACTAAATGCATTGGTTTTGAATTTAAAGGCAATCTTTTATGCATAAGTGTTAACACCAAAAAATGTTTTAAACCTATCTAAAACCCTGAAAATGACTCAATGTCAAATATATTATTTAAAACAACTCAAAATACTATCAAATAACTATAAAAACTATTGGATCATGTATTAGACTCTCGTAGGAACCTTCAGGTGTGATTACATTGTCATGTGTGTGAGAAGACCCTATAAGAAAGTGTTGTTTCTTAGAGATTTATTGTATTAGTCAGAGTTGACTAGGTTAAAGTTTGAAAATTGATGAAGGTTAGAGATTGAGACTCATATTTTATGTCCTTTTTGGTTTATATATATTTTATATCCCTCAATTATACTAAACTAGTCATCAAAGTTAGCCAGTCGTTAAATGGCCTAATGGTGGAAACAATGAGAAACCCATGCAGTAGTGAGAAGATGATTAGGGATGTGTTATCATGTAATAGTGATGGAAAAAATTGAATGGATAATTTTTTTATTAAATTTAATACGTGCTCATGTTTTGTATAAGTTTTTGAATTTAGTGGTTATAGTGAAAAAGTTTCTCACAAGTTGACTTGTCTGGCTCAGTGAGTTATGTGTACAGTGAGGTTATGAGATTGGTCTGCAAGACCATTATTTCCATTTGACCATATTATATTTATATATGAGAATGATATAATTATCTCATTGGATCATTTAAATTCATCACAATTCTATGTAAATAGTCATACAAGTGTTGAAGGTCATTGTTACTATGACTATATTTTAAGGCAAACTAGCAGTTCTGGGTAAGCAAGTTACACTAATGAGTTTGAGGCTTTATGCCCTGAGTTGAAGTATATAATTTAAATTATATTGTTTTATGAGACATTTATGTCCTATAAATTCTCTTTATAATTTTTATAATTAATTATAGTGACTGAAATGTTGAATCCAAAATAGCTTGATTGGTTTTGGTTTGACTATGTATACCTAGGTCAAAAGATTGGTCTACAAGACCAATATCTGACATTATAAATTATGATTTTTGTATTTAAGAGTGGTATATATATTTAAAATTATATTTTTAAAGTATAATTGATCATTTAAAGTTTTTTTTAGGTGTTATTGATCAAGTTGTTCATGATTGGGTTTTAGAGTGTTTTGGCAGTTCTAAGTGAGTTGTTTGTAGAAAAGTGTTTGAGTCCTTTTGCCCTAATTTGTGAATTATAAATCACATGTTTATCACCTTGAGGTTATTTATTTATTTTATATTTTATTTATTTTCATGTTTATATGACTAAATTGTATACATGCTTCAGTTTTGTTTGGTAGACTTTCTATATATTCACAGGCCTAATTATGAACAGTATTAATGGTGTGCTTCAAGTGGTGGTTGGAGATAAAAAGGGTCATAGACATAATATGAAATAATTAGGAGTATATTTTAATTACATATTAATTTTTACTACCTTATGTAGAGTTTTAAAGTTTTATAATAAGCTCAAAGGGTAACGTGTGTTAATGAAGACCTAATTGAATTAGGTCTCCTTAAGGCCTAAAAGAGGTTTTGGTCTTTCAAGTTGTAGATAACCTATGTAATGATTTATTCATGTATAAAACATGTTATAAGATATATTTAAATGGTAATACAAGTATTTAACTATGTATGGCTTACCAATAAGGATATGATCAAGAGGCTTTTATAAATACAAGGTAGTTTTAGGCCTTTTGTGTGTGTTGAGAAAAAGTGAATAAAGTAATATATTGTTAAGAAAAATAAGGTCGTGTATACCATGATGGGAGTGTAGAGGATATTTTATAAATATTTTACATAAATTATGTGTATGAAAATCAATGTTATATGACCTAATCAATCTTGAAGAGACCTAATTAAGCGAAGAGGCCTAGAAGGTAGTTTGAGAAGGATAAGAATGTGAAGAGATGAAGAGGTGGTCATCATTAGTTGGTTGAGAAACAAGGTGTCATGAATGTGATTAAATAAATCAAGTGGCTTATTTGGTTCTGAGTCATCTATGGGTTTGGTGCCTTCTTGTAAGTGGGTGCTTTTTAAATCTTAGACAAGTGGGTGTTTGGTTAGATGGGGTTAGTGCTCCATATGGAATGGGTGCTTCACTAAATATTGGTGTTTGTCTTATAATAATTTATTCCATTTATATATATTGTTGGTTTTTATTCCCCTCTAGGGTTTCCCACATATGTGATTTGTTCATGTGTTTCATGCTTATGTGGATAGGTGTTTATGTTTTCTATATCTATATATTTGTTTGAATGGTTCATGATTACTTAAGTGAAATTTATAAGAAATTTTTTGAATATTTATTCACCCCCCTCTCAGTAATATTTCTTCTAACATTTGGTGTTAGATCTAGTCCTTTGAATTAGGCCTAACATCCTAAAGGAGATCTTAAAAAGTAAGAATGGATGATTAGCAAGCTTAAGGTGGTTTCTCTACCAGTAAGGATTTGTTCTTTAATGGAATTAATTACTCATTTTAGAGGATTAGAATGAGGAAATACCTAATTTCAATGGGCCATGACATATGTAAGTCAATTTTGGATGGATATACTTCACCTCCTATACCACCAACTGATGTAGCAGGCAAGAAAGAAAGTGAGATTAATTCCAAGTCAATGAATGTCATTCTATATGGCCTATCAAAGGTAAAATTTGTGAAATTGATGCACTATGAGTCAGCTAAGGTGATATGGGACAAATTAAAGACTATTTATGAAGGAAACACCAAGGTGAATATGGACAAGTTGCATACCCACTAGATATAGTATGAAATTCTAAAGATGAATTAAGATGAAACCATTACATCTTACTTGTTGAAGGTTGATTAAGTTATGAATGTCATTAGAGGATTAGGATAAGAAGTGAAATAATATATAGTTGTTCAAAATTTATTGAGATAACTAACCCCTAAATTTGATTCTAAGGTGTCTTTAGTAGAAGAGATACAAGATTTGGACAATTTATAAATGGATGGGCTTCATGGCATCTTGACTACCTATGAGATGAGAACAAATGAAGGAAGGATTCCTAAGAAGGAAGAAACATTCAATGTTGAAAAGAAGTAAAAATTTAATAATGTCAAAGATGAGGTATGTTTAGATGTTGATGATGATGAACTTATATCCATTTTTGCTAGAAAATTGAGCTTTAGATCTAATAAGTACAAGGGCAAGTTACCTTTCAAATATTTCAACTATGGAAAGATTGGTCACTTTGCATCTAAGTGTCCTAACAAGGATAATACTAAGCATGATGAACATCATAGAGATGATAGGAAGGTCTATAATCTTGACAAGAACAAGAAATATTTTAGGAAGTATGAAGGTCGGAAAGGATCATTTAATAACAATAGAAGTTTTTATACCAAAGAGGATAATAACTCATTTGATGTAAGTGACACAAACACATCTAAGAGTGATGATGATAGTAATGAATATGAATATGACAAAAATTAAACCTTATTCGTGGCTATATATATATATATATATATATATATATATATATATATATATATATATATATATATATATATAATGAGGGTTGTTCAAATGGGAAAGACCTTATAAATGATGAAGAATAAGATGAAGAATAAGTTGAAGTGAAACTTAAGGGAGAATTAGTGAGTGCTCTAGAGGAGTTAAAGTTCAAAAGAATAAATAGTAATAAACTAAGATCATTAGTTAAGGACTATGAACAGTAGATTGGTTTGTTTGAGGAGAGACTGAGTGACACATCCAAAGAGTATGATGAGATCATCAATTAGATTGAAGCACAAATGGAGATAGTCATTACTAGCTTAAAAACTAAAGAGGAAGAATGTACCAAGTATGGAAATGAAGTGGAATCCTTGAAATTTTAGTTGGATCAAGCATTTATCAATGTAAAGACCTTTATGAATTTTGAGAAGAGTATTGATGATCTAGATAACATATTGAATAGTCAAAAGTATGAAAGCGATAAGATAGGTCTTGGTTTCAAAGAAGACCAAAATGAGGTAGATAAAATCAAGGAGAAGGATAATAAAGACAAGAAGATCAATATGAAAAGACCAATAATATATCCTAATTCTATGATTTATGTTAATTAATTCAATGGTTACTATTGTGCTTAAAATCAGTTTGGTCATAGAGCAAAAAAGTGTAGAAGCCCCTCTAAAAATGCATATGCATGGGATTATGAAAGGAATCACCAGTCAAGAGGTATGTATAAGGTTATTTTTTATAGTTGTCATAATGTGGGACACATTATAATATTTTTTTCTAATAGGCCATCAAGTCAAAATGAGAAATTTGAAGTCCCCAGAGTGTAAGAGAGAAGACAAATGAATGTATGGTAACCAAATATAGTAAAGGTGAGTCATGATCAGTCTACAAGTCTAGTGGATTATTTTCTATGGTAGAGCACACTTAAAATGTGAAATAAAGTTAGGAATGTCTAATATCAGCTCATACTATTGGTCAAACAGTTGATGAAAAGGTCAAGCCTAAGGTTCTAATCAAGCCTAACAAGATCCTAAAGGATGTTTAGCCTTGTGAGAGCATGGAGATATGGGAATATCCTAAGTTTGTGTTTTTTTAGTACCCTATGTAAAGGTCTTACTTCATCAAAATTCATGGAGACACTTTTCAAATAGAAAATCATGGTGGATGTTTGGCTTCAGGGAGAACTATTTAGGTTGTTGATTAAGCTTGATTTGTGTTGAGAAGTGGTCTTGTAATTTGAGTTTATTTAAATGAGGTATGCATAGAGTAATGGGGAACATGTTCTTATAATGCTTCATATTATATGTATTGAGATTTTATTTCAATAATCAATGGTTACAAAATTTGTAGTGTGTATGACCCTTTGTCATTAATGTCAAAGGGGAGAAAGTTCACGAAGGGAGATTAATCAGATTGAAGAATGTTTTGCCATCAATAAGAAAGGAGGAGTTTGTTGAGAAGTTTTGTCACTAATGTCAAGGATGATGGAATTGATGTCAAAGGTGATGTAAATTGATGTCAAGATGCATCTGGTGAAGATGCATGGTGAGTGGTCTTTGAGGTATGAGCTTGTGTGTTTAATGTGACAAGGAATCCATATGATAAGATAGAATTTGAAGGCATCCTAATGTCTCTTCTCTTGAGATATAATTTGAAGGAAACCTAATGATTCTTCTATTGGTTGATTTCAAGTCAATATCTTAGTTCATATCAGCTTAAAGTTGTCATGTTTTCATAAAGATGTTTGATGGTTAAATAAGCATTGAAGCATGGTTATGAGGCTCTAGGTCTACATGAGGTCTTGAGAGCATGTTGATCATAAATATATTATTGAAGTGGTGTGAGAGTGATATATAAAAAATTATATTGTTTGATATAATTGAGGTAATCATGTTTTAGTACTATTTATTGAGTACAAGTTGTCTTGAGAAGCCTAATTATAGCAAGCATAGTCATATCATGAGCATGTGCATGGTGAGCATGAAGTTTTATGTGCAAAGGTATGTGAAAAAGTATGAATTTATTTGATGATAATTTAAGGCATGTGAGAAAGGGTAGAGACATAAAGGAGAGTTTTAAGGTAAGTCTACAAGGGTAGGACCTATAGATCAAGAATGCAAGTAGATCACTTCTAGACTCTTCCTGGGCTAATGAGGCATCACAATATGTTGTCAAGACATATAAAGGATGTATGGTTATGTTTAAGTATGAAATATGTTTTATATCATTATATTGATATGTTTATCTTGAAATTGAGGTGTTGAGAGCATGAAATAAGGCATGAAGGATAGATCAAGGCCTAGTCAAGTATGAAAACTATGGTGTAGAGAGAGTGTAAGCCTAATGGGGTATCAGGATCAGTTTCCAATAAAATTATGAGTATTTTATCATTAAAATAGTTATGATATGTTGTTTTAAGAATGTTCACAAATTCTAAGGTCATGGTTTACAAGAAAAGTCATGAAAAGCAACTTTAAGGTCTCTTGAGTACATAGACTGAAGGCATGCAAACCCAAGAAGGACTTTAGGTGTTCATTGGAATGTTTAAAATTTACATGGGAAATTAAGATATTAATTATCTATGGGGAAGGTTCCTAGATAATAAATATAGGAATTGATTTTGGATTTAAGGGGCAATCCTTTATGAACAATCATTAACATCAAAACCTGTGTTAAACCTCTATAATACCCTAATAATGACCCAATATGAAAGATATTATTAAAAATAGCTCATAATGGTCTAAAATGACTATAAAAACTATTGGATCATGTATTAAACTATCCTAGTCACCTCCATGGGTGATTGAGTTTTTAGGTGTGTAAGTAGACCCTACAAGAAAGTGTTAGTTTCTCAAAGATATGTCATAGCAGTCAGAGTTGACCAACTCAAAGTTTTAAAATTAATGAATTTTGGATATTGAGACTCATATTTTATGTCCTTTTTTTTCTATTTATATTTTTTATCCCTCAAATGTGGTAAACTGGTCATCAAAATTAGTTAGTCACTAACAGGCCTAATGGTGGAAATAGTGAGAAACCCAGGCAGAAGTGAGAAGATGATTAGGGATGTGTTATAATGGAATAATGATGAAAAATTTGAATTTATATGTTTTTAATTAATTTTAATACATTCTCATGTTTTGTATAATTTTTGGAAGTCAGTAGTTAGTGAAAAAATTGCTCACAAGTTGACTTATCTAGTTCAGTGAGGTATGTATATAGTGAGATTATAAGATTGGTCTACAAGACCAATAGTGTAATTTTACCATATTATCTTTATGTATAATAATTATATAATAGGATCATCTACATGCATCATAAGTCTCTTGAAATGTTTTTACATGTGTTGAAGGTCATTGTCACCATGATTGTGCTTTAAGGCAAACTGACAGTTCTGTGTAAGTTGTAGTGATGAATCTGAGGCTCTATGCTCTAATTTGAAGTATATAATGCACATGATGTTATTTTTTAAGAAAAATATGCCATATTATTTATTTTTATAAGGTTTTATAATCATTTAAAGTGATTGAAATGTTGAATCTAAGATGGCTTGACTGGTTATGGTTTGACTATGTATACTTAGGTCAAAAGATTGGTCTACAAGACTAATATTTGATATTAGACCTTGTTAATTTTGTATTTAAGAGTGGTTTATATATTTCAAGTGATATTTTTTAAGTATAATTAATCTTTTTTAAGTGTTCCTTTAGGTGTTGAATATTAAGTTGTTGATGATTAGGTTGTGGAGTGTTCTGGTAGTTTTAAGTGGGATATTTACAAAGAAGTGTTTGAGTCATTTTGCCCTAATTTGTGAAGTATAAATCACATGATGATGACCCTAAGGTCATGTATTTATTTTATATTTTATTTATTTTTGTGTTAATAAATTGTATACATGCTTCAATTTTATTTGGTAGACTTTCTATAGATTCATGAGCCTAATTATGAATAGTACTAATGGTGTGCTTCAAGTGGTCTTTGGAGATAAAAAGTGTCATAGACCTAAGATTAAATAAATGGGAGTATATTTTAGTGACATAATAAGTGTTCCTACCATATTTTAATTTTTAAAGTGTTTTAAGAAGCTCAAATGGTAGTGTGTTATTGAAGGCCTAATTGAATTAGGTCTCCTTAAGGCCTAAAAGAGGTTTTGGTATTTCAAGTCATGGAAGACCAATTTATTCATTTATTCATGTATTAAATGTGTTATAAGAAATATTTAAATGTAAATATAATTATTCAAGTATGTATGGTTGAATAATAAGGATATAAGCAAGAGGCTTGTATAAATATAAGGTAGTTTTAGGCCTTTTTGTGTGTGTTGAAAAAAAGTGAATAAATTAATATATTTTTGAGAATAAGAAGGTCTTGTATACCATAATAGGAGAGTATATCATCTATGATTAATATTTTATAGAGGTTATGTGTATGAAAATCAAGGTTATATGACCTAATTAGTCTTGAAGATACCTAATTAAGCGAAGAGGCCTATAAGGTAGTTTGAGAAGGATAAGAGTGTGAAGAGCTGAAGAGGTGGTCATCATTAGTTGGTTTAGTAATAAGGTGTCTTGAAGGTGATCAAATCAATTAGGTGACTAATTTTTTGTTAAGTCATCTATGGGTTTGGTGCTTCCTTATAAGTGGGTGCTTACTAAAGCCTAGATAAGTGGGTGTTTGAATAGATGGGGTTGGTGTTCCGTGTGTAGTTGGTGCTTCACTAAATTTCATGTTTATCTTATAGGAATGTAGTAAATTTGTATATATCAATGGGTTTCTTCCCTTTTATGGTTTCTCATATATGTGATGTGCTCTTATGTTTCATGCTAATGTGGATAGGTGTTTATTCTTATTATATCTATATGCTTGTTTGAATGGTTCATGATTGTTTAAGTGAAATTGATAAGAAAGTTTTTGAATATTGATTCACCCCCCCCCATAAATCAATTTTATTTCAACACAACTAGTTTTACAAAGTCCAAGAACTAATGGAAACACCCTTTAAAGTCTCCTAGAGACTAGCATATCAAGGTCAGGTAATCTTTAAGGATCCCCCAATGAACCTTGCCAAGATGAAAAAGGATTTTGACCTCATGGTAGCCATGTTAGAATTTAAGATCTCTCAATCAAATCAATTAGGAGTCACTCATTCTCAATTTCCTCCTCATGTTAACTAGTGGTCCCCTATAAATCTATTGTGTTTTTGTAGGGATTGTTTTATTTAAATTTGTAAATATAGTTGAAATTGTAATGAGTGGCCATAATGGCCCAGGATGGGATACTCATGATATTTATACGTGAGCCCTATCCTTATCTATATAATAAAGAGCTATATTATATTATAGGGTTGATTGAAATTACTCAAAAGTGTTGTCAGATCATAGCTAGGATTTCACCTACTTTTCCTTCATCACTCTAGCTTCTAAAATCAGCCCAGACTAATTATTGTAATAACGTTTAATCTTTTTAACAAATATAATCCCTGCCTTCTGTAAAAGGGTTTGTCTATATTTCAATTTTCTTTCATATTCATGTTTGAATGATCATCAATGCTAGGTTAATTGGATTAACACTTTGTTGCTTTATATATGCCATGTTTATGATGTGTTTAGATATTATAATCATTGTGTGAGTTATTTTATTTTTCCTTTGGTGGTATTGATAATTTGTGTGTCAATCTACAAATTCTCATATGGTATATTTATGTTTTCAAAAATAAACTTAGAGTATTAATCATTAGTGAGAGATCATATTGAATTCATGTTTTTTCTTCGCTTAGACTCTTCCCACTATATGTTCATTTAGGTATAAATTTAGTGGAACTCGGTCTATAGTGGTATAACTATGGCAGAGTCACTTGGTTTAATGACTAGTGCATTAAGTTCGTTATAGAACTAGAGGCTTCCCTTTTTTGCTTTACCTTTCCCTCTCTTTTAATTTTTCTCTTTATAATTAAAATACCCTTTCTCCTTGTATTTAGAAATAATAATTCCAATACCCATATTCTCATAACAATATTTGACCTATGTGCAAGACATTGGATTGGAAATTTAGTGGTGATAGTGCATCTCTTGGAGACTATTCATGCAGACTCCATTTGTGAACTATAATACCCATAGTTGTGCACTAAGATGATCCTGTATCAGTCCTAAATTTGAGGATGAATGTATTTAGTTATCCCCATGTTCCCATTTTAAAATCTTAGGGGTATTTCATGAGAAGGAGCATATTGGAGCAAACAACACATAGTAGATGAAGATTTCATGGAATCCACTATATACTATGATATATTATTCTCTCAAGTAATGGTCATTGAGGAAAGGATATTGACTATTTATTACCATTTTTTAGAAGATTAAACTTAATATTTTTGATAATTAATTACATGGGTATAAATTTATCTTATTTAAGTGGATGTTCATATCGAATTTTGGAAACTATAATTACTTGATTGGTATGAATGTATTTAACACACCCATACACTATAGAAGGTATTGCTCATAGTTTATGTATCTAAGTTCATCCCAATAACATATCAAATACTCTTTTGTAAGGTATAACTAAAAATTTAGTGACCACATGTGATAGACCTACCTGTAAAGGTAAGTCAATCTCACCAAGAACCTATTATGATGTCCCATCAAATTCTCTAATTAATTTGGTTGAAGGGTGTAAATCATGATGTATATAACCCAAATGCATAATTAATTTCATGGTGAAAACATTATCGATATCACCATTATCAATCATAACATTGTGTATATGTTGGTGTTCAAGTTATTGTAAGGAATGAAGATCAAAATCATCATCTATAATCTCATGGTCATTAAAAGTAATAGGTCTCTAATCATAAGAGGTGTATGTCACATATAAGTACCAATAATACCATCTAATGGGTACTCATTATGTGATGTATTAGGGTGTGTATTATATACCATTTGTACTTCTATATCCTTAGTATAATGGTCTTGCAAAGGATTGTTAAATATTTTTTATTTCTAGTAATCATATGGTTGTGAACTTGAATCCTTTGAAATATCATCAAATGTAATATTTTTCATCAATGAGGCATTGTATTTTACACTTCAAGGTAAAATATATGTTTGTAAAATGTCCAAGGCATTTTTGATAGTCACAATAATAATTTTCATCATATCTTTTGGGTAGAGGTCGACTCATATCAACCTCTATAGGGAAAGGGAGAGATATGAGGTAACACTCCACTAGCCTTGGGAGTAATGAACCTTGAGACTCAATTAATGTGTAAATTATCAACTTGGTTCATTAAATAATATAATACTATTAGGTTGATGTGATATCACATTAACCATGATAATTATTCCCATTTAGGCTCAGTCACTTTTACCTTTTAACTTGGTTTGATAATAAAATTGTTGTTGGATGTAGTTGGTGTATTTGCTACATATATAATCTTATTTTATGAGATAATTTTAATTTCACAATCATGAAAAACATGACATAAGTTATCAAAATATTTGAACTTTTTGAAAATAATGGAATCATGTGGTGGGGCATGTTAATGCCCAAAATTGCACTGGGGTAATTGGGCCTCTGTCACTTAAATTCCCACATCCAAACTAAATGAGTGACAATGTTCAATCACTTTCCCAACTCATTTAAAAGGTTGGAATATATGTTTGTAACAAATATTCTCATTTGTCTTGCTAGGAGGGAGTGTTTTTCCACTCCTAGATGAAATCTTGAGGGGTTTTTCCTGAAGATAGAAGACATTCTCAATAACCCCAGAGGAAATGGCCCTGCTGCACATTCAATAGTTTTTATGGTTGAAAGATACGAAGCATTTTTGGGTGTTAAGGGAATATTACTCTCCTCCCCATTATAAAATAATTGGGAAAAGGTAATAAAGTGATTGAAATCTAAGCTCACATCTAGTTAGGATGCATGGTGGATTCTTAGGAGTTTTAATTTTTGGGTCCTCTTTGAGAAGTATAAAACTTAGTTTTGTTGGTAAGGTGCTAAAAATTCCCAAGGGCTGAGTGTCTGAGAAAATAAGTTAAAGAGGATGTCATGTGTCAGATCCTTAGGGTTTTTTGAGTTTTAGACCTCATCTGAAGATTGCCCTATTTGTCTTTCAGTGGTCAAGGTTCAAAAATTCTCTAAGGTGTAGTTACCTGAGCATGTAAAGAAGATTGAAGACACATTGTAGGCTCTCAATGATTTATGAATAATGGGCCTTTTCTAAAGATTGCCTCTCTTGGAAGTTGAGAAAGGTTAAAAAGGTCCTTAAAGGCTTGGGTTCTTGAGGTGATGACATGTGGTGTTTATGTGCTTCATTGAAGACTCAGGATGTATTGCACCAATGTGCTGAGGGATAAAAGGGGTGAGAAGATGAAAAAATCTCATGGACCTGAGGAAATGCTAAAAGGTGAAACTTTTTGATTGGGTCTACATGTTGCAAATAAAAATGCTAGCATGCTTCCTTATATTTTTATAAAGACACTTTTAGAGGGTAGAGGAGACTTTCAAAAGGTAAAAGGAGCTAAGTCATCTCTTTCAGACTTTTGGTCTACAGTAAAAGCCTAATGGTCATTTCTTTCAGGAAAATTTTACAAACAATTTTCCTAGAGGGTCACTCTCAGGAAAGTGGACCTTTGCAAAAATCCAAACGATTTTTTCTTCAATAGGGTAGACCAAACAAAAATCTTGAAGGGCACTTTTCCAAGCAAAGTGTCTCAAATAATTTCCCTAAAGGGTATGTTTCTCGAGGAAATAGTCCACTTCAGGGTTTTGTAAGGCACTTTCAAGAAATCTAAGGGCAATTCCCAAAAGGCCAAAGGGTAATTCTATAGGGTAAGTTCCCTTGACAAAATTTCCAGAATGTGATTTTCAAAATTTTGAAGGGTATGATCAAGTGCCCAAAATATTCTTTCATCAAAGTTGCTACGTGGCAGAGGTCTATTTCCTTCAGATATTTTTCCCAAGAAAAGACTCTAAAGGAATTGCGTTTATTTGCGAGAAGTACTAAATTCAAATCTTTTAGATAAATTATCTCAGATGTTTTGTCTAAAATAACTATCCCTATAGTATACCTAAAAGAATTGCTATAGGATAATTATGCCAAATAAAATCCCAAAGAAGTATTGAGAAGCAAGAGAAGCTGAAATCAAATAGGAATGTCGAAGACAAACTCAAACAAAATCACTATGGGACAAAGTCCCCAAAAGAATATTGCTAAATTATAGGTGATGGTCTCATGGACAATTTTAATAGGCATGTAGACATCAACTTTAAGCTACAGAGACTATCCATTTGGATTCAAATGTTCCAAAAATGGTTACACAAGTGTCAATTTTAGACCCCATGAATTAGTTTTTTTTTTTTAATGGGGTAGATCCAATGACTCATGTTTGCACATTTTCTCATCACAATCAAATCTAATAGAGTAAGGATGACATTGAAATGTCAAATTCCAAAGAATTCCCATGAGTATGATAGGTTTCATCATTTCAAGGACTCAGACAAAGAATCAATGACCCGTGAGCCCTCCCCAAAGATCTCCAAGGCCCGAATGCCTAGATTTGTAAAAAGACAAAGTAAAAAGGGTGAAATAAATATAAGTTATTATATTTTCATTAACTTTACTTGTCCAAATTCCTCCATGAGAGGGTATTATATGGTTTCAATATCTAGGTGGGCCACTCTAAGGAATGATTACTCAAACAACCAGATCTAGAAATATTCCAAGGAAATCATTACAAGTTAGGTTGTTCTATGGCATTCATAAGAGGAAGGGTAGTTGTCTAGGTAGTTCCAGTTATGTTGATTAGTGTTCAAAGGGAATCTTTAGGTGGTTCCACATCAAGACAAAGTTTTTTTGGATCCTTAAATGAATATTATCTTTAAAACTCATGTGAAAGGCATATCCCACTCAGAGATCAAAAGATATACTCCAAATGATCATCATTCCTTGTAGAGGTAGTTGTGATAATCATTTTCCTTGTAGTTCCATGAATAAATTAGGCATGGAAAGGAATATTTTCTAGCTAGGAGTATCTTGGTGAGACTTTGGCACTCCCAGATTTGAAAGGATTGAAAATGTATAAATAGAAGGCTTGTCTTCTATTCAAAGGTTGTTGGTTGTGGTTGGCTTTTCAAGTTAATAGAGGTCATTTTAGGCATCTATTTTTTCTACATCTAGGTTTTATAGAAATTTTTATGGGATCAAGTGTTGTGTATAGACTCTGTCTCTCTTGCTAAGGTGGTTGCATCTATATAGCTATTAGCAGGCTTTAAGAGCATATTTATGTCTCCCATGGTAGCATTCTAAAGTATTGATGTTTATAATATTTCTTTTAAATCTTGTGTAAAATATTTATGGTTTTTTATTGTATTCTACTAATGAAATGCAATAATATGATATTCAAGTTTTGTTGATTAGATATTTAGGTCTATGTTCATTACTGATTGTCATTTTGAGCATGTACTTAGGTTATAAATCCCTTTATGTATTTATATTTGGAAATGCATTTTTAAATACCTTTTAAGGACTCCCTAGGTTCATGAATTTGGTAGGAGAAACTATTTGGGATTCTAGATTTAGTGTATGTCCTAGTCTCTCATGGATTATTTGATGTTTGTCATTGTCTTGCATTTGAAATATTTTCTACATCTTTACTAAAGAACATTGTCATGAAATATTACTAGATACTTTATTATTTATAATCCACCAGCACATCACCCTCCATTCTATAATAAACTACAAATTGTTCTACATTGTCTTATCCTACATATAACACACCCTTTACAAACCATGAGTGTTACCCTACAAATGCATAAGATCTTGCTTATTTGGAATGTGTTTGCAATTTGAGCTCTAAATCTTAGCACTGTAGTTTTCCATTTAACCCCTATTATTGAGTATCTCATAAAAATGAATATTACAGTCATCTTATCATCTATCTTTAGTATCATTTTATGACATAAATCATTTATGCACTTCATGTGATAACCCTTCATGAGTGAAGTGTATAAACTTGGTTATGTTTTGGTAATATTTCCCCATTGTGCTAAGAATCCCCATGGAGATTAAAGTGTAAAACCCCTTCATGTGAGAAAGATACCCCATAGGTTCTCTCACCTTAGTTTAAGTAGAGTCAAAAGTAGGATAGAGTTAAGCATACCCTCTATAGGTACCTCCTAGTCATTTTATACAGTCTAGTCCATTCATGATGTGAAACCCTTCACTAACTACAACAACATTTTAGTGGGTTTCTCATCATTTTTTGCCATTTTATTCAAGTTTTCAAGGCCAAGTTAGAGGGGTGTGCAATTGGGAACCAACATGGTAAATAAAGTTTTCTTGAATATGGCATGAAGCTCTTTATTTGGCATAGAATTAGACATTTTAGCCAACATTCTCTTGTACCTCAAGATATATTCATTGATAGGTTCCTTGGTTCCTTGTTTGACATTTTCAATTTGGGCATATGATACATTTTTAGTAATGTTGATAGATAAATGTGCCAACAAATGATCTGTAAGAGGTTTGAATGATTATACTCATTATGTTGGTAAATCATAGAACCACATTGAGGCATAGTCTTTTAAGATTCTTGGAAATAATTTGGTCAAAATTTTGTCATTCGAAGCATAATCAAGGTACGTTATATAAAAAGATCAAAGATGTTATTCAGGATCACCCTTGCCATCATAAAATGTAATTTAGTTACAACTAAACCAAGTGGTAAAGGTTGCAAATATATCTCAAGTTCAAGACGATTATGTAACACATTTTGTGAATCAATAACATAAGGATCCTTTAAAGCCTTCTATTCAATATTGGTAACCTTGTACTCCAAGTTAGTATGAATTGAAATAGAGATTGCATTAATGACACATTGGGATTATATTTTTAATTTGAGTAGTCAGCAAGGGGATGTAAACTTGGTTTGAGTAGACATAGGCATTCAAATCGATAATTATGTTGAAGTGTCAATGGTTCCCATGTGAGATGTAGAAATGGTAGGACTATATAGGGGCTAATTATTAGAGGTGAATGTAGTATAATTAACATTCTTAATAATTTCATCTCTTTTAACATACAAAAATACATCCATTAGCTATTTATTATCATTGAGGTAGTTTATTTAAAAGGTTTTTTATCTTCCTTATCAAAATGATTCTTATGAGTAGAAGGAATAGACTCAATGACATTGAAATAAGAGTTGTAAAAAGAACTTGAAAATCAACATCAAATATCATAAAATCACTTTATGTCATCCTCTAAATTTGGCTTATCAATTCCATTTGAACTTTCAAGTAGTGATAACAAGTTACATCTATTTTCCTCCCACAACTTTCTTCCCTTTTGTAGTGATAGCTTGTGTTTAGGTTATGGGATTGGCCCTATGATGTCTTCTACCTTGCCATTTTCCTAGGTCTTACGTGGCTCTTCCTCATTCATTCACATCAGGAAGATGATAGTTTATATATCATCAACATCAAATGGATTGATACCCTAATAATTTTGGGCTAGGGAAGAATAAGGGAAGAGCATGGAGTCATTAAAGGGAGAGGTTTTTAGTCCTTTGTTCAAACTATCAATTTTGGTTTCTGAGGAAGATGGGAGTTTTGGTAAAAATATCTCAAAAAACTTTCATTTACCCCTTGCCAAGATGATTTGGGAGGTTAGGACATCTTTAGAAAACGTCAATCAGGATCATTTCAGAGTTTCAAATCTTTTAGTGGTAGTTTTTGAGGGTAAAGCACTGAAAGAGATTGTTGAATGTGAAGCATGGTTTATGAAGAGGGACATGATTTGTCATTTTGATAAGTTTTGGCCATCTATCTATATTCTACATAAATGGCTTTTGCTATTTTGGTAGTCATTATTAATAGGTGATATGGAAATCTACCCTTGTGCTCAATGTTTTCTTATGGTATCTTTTGATGATTTGATCGATCAAAATAAAATCCTTCAAGCTAAATCTTGGAATATTGATATTCATCTTCTTTTTTTTAAACCATGGTTTCTTTATTTTAACCCTTTAATGGAAAATCTTTCTATTTGATCAATTTGGATAAGGTTGTTGTATCTTCCTCTATAGTTTTGGAACAAACCTGGGCTTGTAGTTATTGGTAAAGCTTTAGGGGATTTATTGGAAATTGATGCTTCTTTAATTAATTTTTCTAGGAAAAATTTTGTAAGATTATTGGTTTATTTGGATATATCTAAAGTTTAACCTAAGATGATTGAATTAAAATTAAAAGAGAAGTGATAGTCTTCATCCATTGACTTTGAAGGTATACCTTTTAGATGTAGAAATTGCTTTCCAATGGGTCACATTTTAGCTAACTATCCCAAATCTAAGATAAAATTAGCATCTTCTTATGGAAAGGATAACAAAGAATAGCCTCTGACGGTGCTTCCAATTAGCAATCATAGATTGAATTCTGGTATTATTTCAAAATCTTTTTCTAAAAAGATCTCTAAAATTAGTAAAAAACTAGTTGTGTTCTCCTCTATAAGTTCCAAGAATGCTATATCTATTGAAAAGAAAGAAAGGGATCTAAAAATTAATAATAAAGTAGATAAAGGTAATACTGAAAAGGTGGATGATCTGAAAAGTGGGGTTTCAAATAAGTTAAGTAATTTAGAAGAATGGAAAGTGGTTAGAAATTTAAAAAAAAGATCATCTCTTTCCAAATCCTTCTTTAAAACCTCGATTTCCAAAGGATGATGGAAGAAGGTGGAATATTAATTCGAGGATGTTTAGTTCTCAAGTCTTAAAGTAATATTTGTCACTTTTGTTTTTTGTTTGTTTAATGCCTTGATGGTTATTCCACCAAACCATGCAATTTTGGATTTTTGAGTACTTTGTTTATGGGCCCAAGGACCCATTTTTCCCTGAGTATCGATCCAATAAAAATGAGTTGTAAAAATAAATTAAATTATAATCATTGTGTAAAACACCTAATTGAGCTTTAACAACATGATTACTACCCTTGATTAGTACTTTATTAAATTTAACAATCTATGGGAAATAGAAAACAAGTAGGACCATGCATTATGTAGGTAAATAAGGACTGGATAGATCTATATTAAACATGATTGAATCCTTGATACAAAAATCCAATCTTATTTTCAAAAGAGTTTTAGTTCAAAAATCATAAAATAGAAAGCAAGAAACCCTAAGTCAAACTAGGGTCTCGAGACCAAACGTTTGAGTGCACCCAAATTTTTACCCTAAATTGATAAGTACAATATAGGATAAGGTTAATAATATAGAAATGAATTAACATAAGTGTGATAAATATATCTATAGTAGGTCAATTAATTACAAACTTAAATAAATAATATTTTGAATATAAATGTTGAGATATGTTTAAAATAGTAAGTAAAACTATTGACTGATATTTCAATAAATGGAAAATAGTAGTACTTAGTTGGCTTATTGTGCACATGTATATTTAAGCTAGAATAGGCTACAAGTAGACTAGATCTAGATTCTAGTCCAATAGATAAACTCTATAAATTTACACTATGTAACCTCAAACACTTGCATCAACTCAGACTATTGCATCGACAGACCTATCTAACCTAAATGTAGGTGTCTAGTATGGAATATTGGCTAGATCTAGATGTAATAAATTAGAACCTTTTGGGTTTATTTTTATTTCACTCTGATGTATTTACATTTCATGTGTAGGCTATCACTCTTTTCAAATGATCAAACCTAGTTCTTCATCTTCATAGTGACCTTGGATAAAATGGGAAATAGTAAACAAGTAGGATCATGCATTGTGTAGGTAAATAAGGATTGGATACATATATATTAAACATGATTGAATACTTGATACAAAAATCCAATCTAATTTTCAAAAGAGTTTTTGTTTAGAAATCATAAAATAGAAAACAAGAAACCCTAAGTCAAATAGTCAAGTTTACCAAAAATTTAACCCTAAATTGATATGTATAATATAAGATAGGGTTAAGAATATAAAAATAAATTAGTAAAAGGGTGATAAACATATCTATAGTAGGTCAATTAATTGTAAACTTAGATAAACAATATTTTGAATATAAATTTTGAGGTATGTTTAAAATAGTAAGTAAAATTGTTGACTGATATTCAAATAAATGGAAAATAGTAGTACTTAGATGGTTTATTATGCACATATAGATCTAATCTAGAATAGGCTATAAGTAAACTAGATCTAAATTCTGGTCCAATTGTTAAATTCTTTAAATTTACACTATGTAGCCTTGAATGCTTATATCAACCTCAGAATATTGCATCAATGCACCTATCTAACCTAGATGTAGGTGTCTAGTATAGAATATTGGCTAGATCTAGATGCAACAAATTGGAACCTTATGGGTTTGTTGTTTATTTCACTCTGATGTATTCATATTTCATGCATAGGCTATCGCTATTTATCAAAGGATCAAACCCTAGTTCATCTTTTTAATGACCTTGGGAAAAATGGGAAATAGCAAAAAAGTATGATCATGCATTGTGTAGGTAAATAAGGATTGGATAGATCTATATTAAACATGATTGAATCCTTGATACAAAAAGTCATCTAATTTTTAAAAGAGTTTTAATTCAACAATTAAAAAATAGAAAACAGGAAACCCTAAGACTAGGGTCTCAAGACCAAACGTTCAAGTTCACCAAAATTTTAACCTTAAATTGATAAGTATAATATAAGACAAGGTTAATAATATATAAATGAATTAGCATAAGGGTGATTAACATATCTATAATAGGTCAATTAATTACAAACTTAGATAAATAATATTTTGAATATAAATGTTGAGATATGTTTAAAATAGTAAGTAAAAAATTTTATTGATATTTCAATAAATGGAAAGTAGTATTACTTAGTTGGTTTATTATGAACATGCAGATTTAATCTAGAATAGGATAGAAGTAGACTAGCTCTAAATTCTAGACTAATCATCAAATTCTATAAATTTACCCTATATATCCATGAATGCTTGTGTCAACCTAAAACTATTACATTAACATACCTATTTAACCTATATTTAGGGGTCTAGTATGGAATATTGGCTATATATAGATGCCAAAAATTGGGACCTTTTGGTTTTCTTATTTCCTTCACTCTGATGTATTTGTATTTGATATACAGACTATCGCTCTTTGTCAAATGATCAAACCCTAGTTCTTCATCTTCATAGTGACCTCTTTCTCTAATTGATATATTATTGGAAGACCATGTTGGTTTTTCTATTATATATATAGTTTTTATGTTGGATTCTATCCCAACAAGCTATTGCATTGGCCCTTTCATGCAAGACCATGGTGTTGCACGCTAACCTGAAGCATGCAGTAGGAAACTAGTTCTTATAGATTTTGTTACATAGTGTTATCATCTTAATAATGTTATTAATTTTATGTATTTAAATATATACTATATAAAAACATAAATAAACTAATTTTATTCTAGTATTACCAAAATTGACCATCATGATTACATAAACTACTACCATCACTGATTACCGTTGTTACACTAGAAAAAGAAAAGATATATTAAGTTCCTTACTAGCCTCTAGTTAGTTACCTCAACTCAATACAACACATTTATAAGTCATAAACACTAAAAAAATTATATAAGTTCCAAAACTCATATATTAAGCTTAAGCATCAATCAATAATAAAAATTCATAGTCACAGTGTTTTACAATATGGATATCTATACTTGTTTATCCCTGAACAAGTAGTTACATTATTAGTGATAAGAATAAATATCCACAAACTCTCAAAAAAATAAGATTTGGTGTAACTCAACATACTAAATCACCTTAAGTACCTAGGCCTTTGTGCCCCCTATATCATTTATCTATGATAGATCCTTATTTTGATGTGTTCCTCTCCTTATGGGCCAGTGTAAAACTTCCTATAAATAAGGTCTTGGTGACTTGCATGAATTGTTCTTTTAAATTATACCACTTCCCATGTACTCCCCTAGTATTCTACTTCTATTCTGAGTCCTATATTCTTAGCTTCCTCATGACTTATTCTCCATTGACTAGATCCTCTTGTATTGGTGCTTCCACATTGTTATCCTCTCACGCCCTATAAGTTCTACACCACGGTGCTTGTGCACCCCTTAAGTTTTGTATCATAGTCTTGCAATGCTATGTTATTTTCACACCATGTTGGTCTCACACCAAAATGGATAATACTTAACCAAATTTTAGGGCCAACATCACCCCACACTATGCTCTTAGCCCGTCCTGAACTAAGTCACAGTAGTGGCCTCTATCAAAAAATCAAGTCCTATCTACTCAATCTCCTTCTTAAAATTGTCCCAATAAAAAAAATCCTTGAATATCTTGTTAATTATTTATTCTAAAACCCCTTTTTATTTATTCATCTCCTCAATTTGGCTAGATATCTTTTTATCCTTCTTAACTAGTTCATCTAAGGATGTGGTAACATCCTTCTAGACGTCTTCAAGTGTGGAGACCTCTTTATCAACCTATCTTTGGAGGGATACAAAATTTGCATTTAACTATTGACAATGTGTGTTTAATGTGTCCTCCATCATCTCCACATCCCTGAATGCCTTGGTATGCTCAACATGATCCTTTATTAAGAGTGCAACATCAGTGATTTACTACCTCTAGGCTTCTTTAGCTTGGAGATGAGCCTCTAAGATTTTATTTGAGTGCACCAGCCACATAAAAATTCCATCCAAAATTGGGATAACTTTCCCATCCCTTTATAAATCATTCTTGAAGACTTTTATTGCCATGATTAATTACTTTACAATCTCTAGTCCCTCATCTTTCATCATGGGTTGTTCCTTGCATCGCTTCAACAAGAGGTTCACCAAGGTCTCTAACTTGCCTATGGCATCCCCATTGAGAGTTAAATCATCTACCAGCATCGGTTCCTATCCAAAAATTATTTTTCAAAGGTTTAATTTTCTCACTTTTGCCTATGTGGCCTCTTTGACCTACTGCTTTAGAGTAGCCACTTCCTCAACAAATGCATATTTAGTAGTGACTTATTTATTGTATATACCCATAATTTGGGCATGTTTCTTCTCTATAGTGCCCACATAAAAATTGGATAAAATGTTCTAATACATGACCTCCATGACCATCTTTAAAAATATTATGTTTGTTTAAAGGGGGATCTTTTGAGGATCCACCCATGGTGGCTTAGGTAGCACAAGAACATCTGGTCCAAAGGAGAGGTTGTCTTAGGGGAGATCAAATTCCTACTCCTCATTATACATTTCCAAAAATAAGGACACTTGTTTCCTTGTTTCTAAGGTTGTGTCTCATAGAATGAAGTGTGTCCATATATAGAGCATCCTATCAGGGATGCCAAATTGATAATGCTCACATGGATTGGTAGATGCATCATTGCCAAGCTCTTCCACATAAATGGTTAGTTCCTTCCCTTTACTAGGGTTATATTCTAAGGTAGCCTCTTTTTTAGTAGCCATGAAATTCCTACCAATGGCCATTTCACTCCTTTCTTCTTACTCACCATCTTTCTCTTCACCATAGATTTGTTCAGCATCAAGCAGTGAGTCATCAAAGGTGGCTTCCTCCTCTCACACTAGGGAGGGAGTCTTCTCAGAGTTAGAATCCAAGTTATGTACCTATATTTTAAGAATTTTCTATTGGGGTGCTTTCATTATGGTGTGATGTGGTATTGATCTTGAACTAGATGTTTTTGGAGGAGATGGTTGTGGAGTAACTTTAGGGGGAGATGGTGGAAGAAAAGGTGGAGGTAGAGGGACTTGTGGAGGTAGAGGGACTTGTGGAGGAAAAGGGCACGATGGAAATGGAGAAGGGTGAGGTGGAGATGGAGATGGATAAGGGTGAGACTGAGATGGGCACATTGGAAAAGGATTTGGTTGAGGTGCTAAGGTAATATTTTACCACTTTTATGGAGCCTACTATCCACTTGTGTTGACACCAAGATCTAGCCACTTCTTCTTCAATGGGGTTATTTTTAGGAGCTTTTCCTTAGGGTCTCCACCTTGGGGATCCTTTTAGGGGTACAATATATAGAACAAGTTGTGTACTTATTCTCCCACCATTATCTGCTTGACCTTAATATTCTTCAAGTCCATCTCCCTTCTTTCCTGGTAGGCCTTCTTGCTTAGATAAACAAACATCTTTTAGAGAGTATGTATCTCCAAATCAATATTTTTAACTTCCAAGGAAATGGGTTAGGCATTGAATATCAAGTTTATGGAGTCTATAAAGTACCATACTGAGAAGGCACATATTAACTTCACCCATGTATAGATCTCTCTGGAAGAGTTCATTTTGATGCACGTAAGGGAAAATTTTATTTATAGAAAACTATGCTTATTCATCATCCAAAGGGTGAAAATCCCTTAGGATGTGCCACTCATTCTCAAATGTTGCCTTCATCCTTTCAAACTAGTACCTCATCTTAATTTTATGTGAGGGAGTGATGTGTTGAGGGCATGTGAATGCCTTGTAACATTTAGTAAGGGACCTATGCATGGGTGGGTATATCCACTTTAGCACTGTAGAGATGTAGTCTAGTGCACTGATCTCATAAAAAACCATTAAGAGAAGAAATACCTTTATGGAAACCTATGCTTAGGCACTTGACGAGTCTTCTTTACATCCTTGATAATCTTCTAGGTAAAGTACATAGCCCAGTTAAACTTCAATCCCTGAGTGACTTGGTTATTGATATATAGGTGCACCATGTCGACCTCTTTCCATCAATCGGTCCCACTGATCTTGGTTATAATGATCTATGTTTCAACCTAAATGGTAGGATCCTATAGGTTTTTGATGTGCATGGCATGGCCTTTCTTTTGGTACATGAGTACCATGGTGGTCTTTTGGACCTATTTGGTGTCTATTAAGTCATCATCCACATTCAACCCTGATCATTGCAATCATGTGACCTTGCTTATCCTCTCGAGCATGATCTTCATACTGTGCCCAACAAAGTATATGCAGTCCTCATGGACATGTAAAAGAAGGAATTGAACCACCTCTATAGGTTTTCCAAAGTATGGTAAATTAAATATCTATAACAACCCTAAAATATCTAGTTGGTCAAAGATCTTAAGATTGAACACCACCTGGTTCTTAGTATTTTGGCACTAGACTTGATAGTCATTTTAAAGATAAACCCCATTTCCAAGTTACCAATGGTTATAATTCAATATTGTGCAAGTAGAGACCTTGGAGACCTAATTATCTATGTGCAAAACCAATTTTGGATATTGCATTTCCTTAATTAGTAGAGGCAAGGGCAAAGATGATTGAACCTTCTTTATTGGGGATGACTAAGCCTTATTTGATTTTCCTATCACAAGATAATGCATGTAATAATGGTAGTGATTTTATTGAAAATAGGAAATCCTATACTAATGGCATAAGCCTTATTGTGATATAATACTTTAAGTTATTTAAAAGTGAAATATAGTCAAAGTTGGTTTCTATTATAGTGCCCAAGAAGTAACTAGTCATCCATCCTTTGTAACCGACATGATCTGGTAGGTCAAATGTTATGAACTATAAAAGGACCATTTCAATGGATTCAAAGCTTTCTAGGGTGGTGTGAAAACCTAGATTCATATAACAATAAATTCATTCCTAGATTAAATTTTTTGTTTTATATGATGGTTATGTCATGCTTTCTATTTGTGATGTTCCACACCATAACTCTAATGAGCGAGGAACCAAGGTTCATCCAATTTTAATAAAGCATCTAAGTGTGTTTTCAAGTATGAATCATCATCCAATTATCCTACGCACACTATATAGAGATATGGTGCTAAAAACTGAATTGAAAGGATTGATTTTGTATCGTATACCAAATTAAATAGGGTGTTTTTATTTAGTCACTTGTAAGTCATTTGATATACCTATAAGATTGTAGATACCCTATCATCCTAGTTTGTTCAGCCAATATTGCAAATATTTTTTAGGGTGGTGCCTAGGATCTTATTGAAGGCATCAGTAGTGCCTTGGCTTGAGGGTGATGCGGCATCATTTTATGGTGTGCAATCATGAACTCATTCAATAAGGCATGAATTATTTCATTCAAGAATTGGGTACCATGATCACTAGTGAAACCCAGTGGGCATCCAAATCAAGTTATAACATTCTCCCAAATGAAACATGTAATAGTGGCAATAGTACAATATTTTTTTAGTGTAGATTCATCCCACTATGTAAGGTAGTTAATTGTTGTGATTATGTACCAAGAACCTATTATTTCCTAGTAGGAGTGATGGGGCCAAAAAAATCAATGGCCCACTTCTCAAAGGGTTCTTGAGAAGAAATTGGTCACAGAGTCATGACATCTCTTTTTTTTAGGTTTACCTACACATTGACATTTATCACATTATATAACATACACTTTAGCATCTTGAAAGAGAGTAAGCCATTGTAACCCATCCAGTAGAACCTTATGTGTGTTAGCCTCTCCAACATAGTGTCTACCTATAATACCCTTATGAAATTTTTGGAGTACCTCAGGTCACTCATGTTTTATTAAACAACACTGAAGAAATTCATCATGACCCATTTTGTAAATATCACCTCCTATAAGTTGAAAGGGTTCAATATGAACTGTGAGTTACATTTTGTCCTATGAAGTGAGATAATAAAGCACTGAACCAATAGTCAAAAAGGTTGCAATGTCTTCCAACTTTTCAAGTACCCAAGTAACATGGAATAATTGAACATCAAGAAGATCATCTTTGATAGCATGTGGAGGTTCTTTTGACTCAATATGGGATAAGTGGTCAAGTCCACAATTGGCTTTCCCAAGTTTTACCATGACAAAAAATTAGAACTCTTGGAACAACAATATCTAGTGATAGATCCAGCCATGTAGCATGGGTTTATTTACAAGGTACTTCAAAGCCTCATGATCTATATAGAAAATAAAAGGAATGGCTAATAAGTATTATCAAAACTTTTGTAGAGAATAGACTATCAATAATGCTTCACACTTCATATTGGTATAGTTCCTTTCAGCTAGATTGAGATTCTTGATGGTAAATTAGATTAGATGATCTAGGTGACCTTCACCTAGTTGTGCAAGGATTAGACCAACAACCATTCTATATGAATCAACATGGATGTGGAATGTTTTTTCTAATTAGGAAACTAGAGGATAAGATCAATGACCAGTATATCTTTTAGTGTTTCAAAAGCTTCTTTACAAGATCAAGTCCATATGAAATTCTCATTATGCTTTATAAGTTCATCTAGGGGCATGGTAATCTTTGCATATTCATAAATGAAATTTCTATAATACCCAGTATGGCCCAAAAAGTCATGGACCTCATGCTTAATCATGGGCATTAGGAGATGAATATTAACAGACACCTTCATCAAGTCTACCAAAAGTCCTTCCTTATAAATAATATGTCCTAGAAGCACACCAAAACATGTAGTAAATAGGTACTTCTTTAAGTTCAATGATTATTTTAAAAGATAAGAGCACTCAAGCATAAGCCTTAGGTTATAACAATGGTCCTTTAACAAACCATAAAATGTCCAATCATCCAAATAGACTTGAAGGAACTTATGGATGAAATCCTTAAAATATTTAATAGTTACCCATGAAAACATAGCTGGGGCATTCTTCAGGCCAAAGGGCATGATAGTATATGCAAAGGATCCCCACTCGATGGAAAATTTTGTCTTTGGTTGATCCTCTTTAGCTATTTAAACCTAATGGTATCTCGATAAGCCATTTATGAATGTATATATCTCACATCCAAAAACACCAAAGATCTCCTCTATTAATGGAATTGGGAAGGCATCAATTACATAGGATGCATTAATTACTTGATAGTCTATGTAAATACAGATGCATCCATCTTTATTGATACTAATCATCATGGGACTAACCCATTTAGATTCATTAATGGGGGTGATTACTATAGCATGAATCATGTTTTCAATTTCCTCTTTGACTCATGGTCATAGATTAAGATTCATTTTATATGGCCATTTTCTAATTGGTTGATTACCTTCAACCAACTTGATATGCATCTTTCCTAAGGATGAGTGGGCTCCCTTAATTTTACAATAGTTTCTTGGGAAGACATCCTGATATTATTTTAGCAACTCAAATATTTTTGAAATCTCAGTGTCAGTCTAGTAATTTCCTACTGTAGCCATCTTTAGTTCTTATTCCATGTCAATGTTGCACTGAACAGTTTGAATAGGTTCATTGTATAGGTTGTCTATATCATCACCTATATCCTAAACATCTCTTGTGATAATATCCATAGGAAGATCTTTCACCTTCTTCCACTTGAAACATAATATTTTGTTTCCCCAAATGAATTCATTCACATCGATCCTGATCAGGTACTGAGGTATGCATAAGAACTAGTTATGTCAATGGTTCATTCAATAGGTGTAGGGATTCCTCAGGGTCATGATGGATACTTCTTAGGTGGTATTTCAGGTGACTTAGGTCACCTAAAACCACTTCATTCATATCTTGGAGAGTGAGGCACAAATCCATCCTTGGTGAAGAATAGGATAGTAAAGAGTTCATGTTCACCTTAAATAGATGCTAGAACCTAGTACCCATGTGTCACTATTCATGAAAATACCATGCCCATGCCTAAGTGTGTAAATTCCCATAGGATGCATGAACCCATAAATATTTTGGTAAGTAGATCTCATAATCTTGTCACATTGTTTCACAAGCTTCTATGTAGGGTTCAGGCACTTTTACTCCACTGTAATTGACTATTCCCTTTACTTTGTTATTGTGATGGAACTAGTGACATCAAGTTAAGTGCACTTAATCCCATTGGAGGACTAGTTAACAATGGGTTCACTACCATCTTGTATTTTTACCATAAAAATATGGACTAAAGATCAAATATGATCTATATCAGTGTGGTAAAACTCTTCAAGGCATTGAACGAAGTCTCATACTTCCATCTACCTATGGAACCATAGAGCCTCATCAAGTCTTCTAAGTGGTACCTTTATGATTGGTACCATCATGAATTTTCCAATGATAAGGAAAAAAAACCTATTTCATTTATTGAACTGGCTTGGAATATTCTCTTGATTGTTAATGGTACTACACACTCTTCCAGTGAGGTCATAGTCACCATGGGCCCTATAATTACAAGAATTGCTTGTAGTGTCAGAAAGGGACTGAGTATCCGACTATTAGAGAATGCCATTAGGAGTGGGATATTTTTGTTCATCATTCTTATTAGTGACATTATAAATGTGGTTAATATACTCTTCTACATTGATAGGTTCTATATAAGATGGTCCCTATGTTTGATCTAAGGGGATGATAATGCATTGATCAGTGTTCTCAAAAATGATGTAGCATTTATTGAAACTTAGGTCTACATTATTTTTATAGAACCAAGGTATTCATAATATATTTGGGTAATCATCTACTTCAACTAATTCAATAACCTCAAAATCTACCTTAAAATTTACTCCAAGTATGTCAATTATTACATTCTTGAGGACCCTGATGGGTGATGTGTGACTCTTAATTTCTATAAACAAGATATATGGTGAAGGCTATAGTGATGGATTGGCCATATTTTACCATGCATCCTTGGTGAGGATATTTACTTTTTCACTGATGTCTGCTAGTATGTTTTGGATTACCCATCCATCGATGGTAACATTAACTAGTATCTCTTTATCTTCTAGGGGAGTAGGAGAAATAGGAGTGTCCTACCACCAAGCATGATTCATACATCGATATTCAATCTATTGGGTGACTTGAGGTTGAATATAAATTGGTAATTCTGCTTGATTTTTAATCCAAATAGCCAATTTTGGGATACTATCCTCATCCATCATGCACTTGCATAGCTCCTAAAAGTCATCACACACCACATGTTGAGGTTCAACTCCTCTTTGCATAATAGCACATTTAGTTGCCTCTTTATCTTTGTGGAATTTAATCTCTGCTTGAATTTATTATACTAATTTCATCATATCTTAGAGGACATCCTTTTATTATTGGGCATTAGGATACTTTCTTGCTTGTGGTTCTTCATGTTGCACTTTCTTGATGGGATTAGAGGTAGATTGAGTCTATCCCCCATTGTAAGTGATAGTTTTTACTTGTTAAACTATAGGGATGCTTGATCATGTATGCCAATGTGGTTTATTGATTATAATCATACTATAACCCTTTTCATTTTGCTCTTTGGTGATAGTTGCATATAAGTTAGGATACTTTTCTAGTCGGTGATATTTTTATAGAAATCACACATAGGGTAGTCTAAATAATCTATGTGGTAGTGGTTTAGGGATCCACATTTATAACATGCATTGGGTATAAAATTACCACCTCCTCATCCTTGTCCTCTACCTCAACCATGATAACCACTATTATCATGATTGTTTACTACATAGGTTTGCCGCATACCACATGATTGTGCTTCATGGATGTCACTAATTTAATGGTAATCATTAGTGTCATGAGTATAAGAATCATATATCTTGAAATAGTCAGACACCTTAGTGTGCATATCTTATTGTAGAAGAGGAAAAGAGCACACATCATGTTATTCATGATACATTTCACACATTTTTTTAAGTAATGCATGGATGTTTTTACATGGATAGTTGTTCTATGTATTCCCTTCAAATTTCTAGTTAGTGCACCAAAAACCACTACATATATCATGTGCATTATTTTTTGTTAACTTCTCAAGCTATAATGGCATTGAAGTTATCTGGGCTTTCATGAAAATATTGATCTCATGAAAAGATTGATCCCAATATCAATACTTTCAATTGCCTCAGCATAGAGAGGAACTTCCAAAGCCTCATACAGGATAGTGAAGGTTCACTATGACAATGTTCATAAAAAGGGTAGTAACAATCCTCTCACAAACCATTATGTATAATGAGAAGCATTAATCCTAAATGATAGTTTAGATAACAATGTCAAGAACCTTTCACCATACTCTCGCACACTTTCAGTAAGTCCCTACTTTATGTCCTTTAGCATGGTTATGCCTTGTTACTCAAATTCAAGAATGTCAAACTCTTAAAGGAATGATACTTTAAGTTAACCATAGTTGACCATCACTTATTAAGGGTTGAATTTTATATACCATTTATGCATACATTCTAAAAACATAATTACAAACTATGTGGCCTTACTCTCAAAAGAGGTGATGCCACATGCTCTCTAAATAAGTTCACATTTATGGACATGCTCAGTTATGTTCTCCATACCTTGATATTTTAGTAAGTGAAGTGTCATTTCATAATACACCATTATTGGATGGGGTGCTTAAACTAGTGGTTATTAGGATCCTCCATCCCCTATCCTATGAGGGGAAAGTCTATTACCTCCTCCTACACAACCACCTAGTCCACCTCTAATACTTCCATTAGTAGTGTTCATGATATGGTGCATGGTAGTTGATTGGTTAACCAAATTTTGGCCTATAATCTATCTTCCTTATAGGCCAGGTCCTCTAGGCATCCCAAGTTACGCCATAAGATTCCATAATGAGGGAAAGAAAGTATTAAGTCTATATGTGTGTCAAGTGGCTCAGCTCTAGTATCCCTTACTATTTTAGTCTTTTATTACAGATTGTTTATATCCCAATTATGTATGATTACTTCATCTAATTCAAGATCATGAGTGCACACTATGGTTGGGGGGCTAGTTGGTTCAGACTTGGTTCCTCATTTCCTACCATCTAGCTAGTTTCTCCTTCATATGATAATAGTGGCATAGGTGTGGTTTAAAAATTATGTGGTCCTCTTTACGTCTCTCCACTTCCCTACAGATCCTAATAGCACTTCCTAAGTTTTCCTGGTCTCTTCCTACATTGTTGATTCCTATAATCCTTTACTGAGCTTTATCATACTTCCATTTCCATAATGCCTACTAAATATATACCATTATAAACCCATAATATTATACCAACTCTCCTCTTATCCCCTTCAAAATATGTGGTTTGGGTATAGGAGGATTTAGCTCTCCATTGGCATAGTCTCAATTCCAAGATCAATAAATAATTTTTTGATTTCTAAGGCAAACTATCTAATGTAACATCCACGTGGTTCTCAGAGGAACTAGAATTTGGATTCTTCAAGACATGAATAGGTAGTTATAGCATATTCAATAATTTAGTTATTCAAGACTCCTCTCCACCAAATGTTAACAGCTCTCATCCATAGAGTTCCAAGTAATGCCAATGTTCTTTGCCATTATAGCATCTAAGGTTGTCTTCTCCCAAGATTTTTTGATCATCCTTGAGCATATGCAGATATATAAGTGTGAAAATGAACTAGGATTTTGGAAAATAAAGTTTCATATAGTACACTATAGAGATTCTACCCTACCTACTACTATGTCAAAAATCTTGGTTCAAGTTAGGGAACTGTAAATTTATCTTCAACACTGGTAATCCATTGTTCAATATTATCAAGAGTGATTCACCTAAACATTTTCTATGAATAAGTATTAAGTGATACCCATCCTAGCAATAAAACTAAAATGTTGGGTTTTTTACTGTAAAAATAGCTTTGACACTGGATTCTAGCCTAATGAGCTATCATGCTAGCTCTTTCACACAAGACTGTGGTCTTGTGCGCTCACTCAAATTATGTAGTAGGAGATCAGTTCCCACAAGTTTTGTTACATAGCATTATCATTTTAGTCATGTTGTTCTATTTATGTATTTAAATAGATAGTATATAAAAGCATAAATAAACTACTTTGATTCTAGTATTACCAAACTTGGCCATCACGAATACATAAACTATTGCCATCACTAGTTATTGTTGTTACACTATAAAAAGAAAAAAGATATTAAGTTCCTTACTAGGATCTAGATACTTCTCTCAACTCAATACACTTGCTAAAATACTACCTTACAATAGGCCATCTCAAGGAATCCATTATTCAAGATTGATGTATATGAGTTTTGAAATTAAGATGTGAATCATGACTAAAATATAAGTTTAAAAACCCATGAATATGAAGATACTCAGTTACCAAATCACATTTAGAAGTCATGAATACCAAAAAATTATATAAGGTCCATAACTCATATATTAGGCTTAAGCATCAATCAATAAGAAAAATACGTATTCATAGTGTTTTATAATAGGGGTATTTATACTTGTTCATCCTGACCAAGTAGTTACATTATTAATGACAAGATTAAATATCCACAAACTCTCAATAGATTAAGAGTCATGGCACTCAACATACTGAATCCCCCTAAAGATACGAGCCTTTTCACCCCCTATATCCTTGCTCTATGTTAGATCCTTATTACCATGTGTTCCTCTCCTTGTGGTCTATTGCAAAACTTCCTATGAATAAGGTCTGGGGGACTTGTATGAATCATTATTTTAACTTCTCTCACTTCCCATCCACTCCCCAAGTCTTCCACTTCTATTATGAATCCTATGTTCTTGGGTTCCTTGTGACTTATTCTCTTTTGATTGGGTCCTCTCACAATAGGGCTTACGCATCATTTCCTCTCAAACCCTATAGGTTCTACACCATGGTGCTTTTACACCTATCAAGTTTCATGTCATAGTCTTTCCATGTTATGGTCCTTCTACATCATGTCAATCCCTTTTATTGAAATGGACAATAATTAATAAATTTTTGGGGTCAATGAACCATTAGCCTATTTAATTGTCATAGGCTAATTTAGGTGTTATAAATGAATAATTATTGTGTCAAGTCATTATTCACAAGTTACTATTTACATGCATTATTCACATGTTACTATTCACTATCATTATTCATGGTGATGATTTAAGTGATGTAGGTGATGATGTAGTACATGATGTGGCTTATGGATGATGTGACATGGCCCATGGGGATCACACATGTGTTAAATTTGATGTGAGAGAAAGTGGGGAGCAATTATAATGAGGGTACATGTGAAGAGGTGTTATTGGAGTCAAAATATGTTTAGGAATATATTGACTCTTTTGTGCATAAGGATAAAGGAGATCTTCATGTGCTTGTCTTCACATGAGTAGGTATGGGTCTGAATTATATGGGGGACCCATGATTTTTGTCTTTTGTATTGATTCTAAAGGTGTTTTGGACCTTACTAGATAGGTGGAAGACAAAGACAAGAAGGTCACATGGGGATGGTGGATCTTGTCTAAATTAGATTCTCTACTTTATGGACTTTTACATAAGTGACAAACAAGGCACTATGGATCAATAGTGATCCCACTAAAAGTGGGGTGCCATTCTTCCTTCTCCATGAAGTTTCCCTCTTCTCTCTCTCCCCTTCACTTTTTCTATTTACGAAAAGCCCTCCCCCTTTGTAATCAATCTTTGTTAAATCATAAACCCCTCTATTTTTAGATCTTGAACCTTGTGTTTAGTTTCTTCCTCTCCTAGGATGGAAAAATCTTGGAGTGTAAAAAACTTGGCGGATGAAAACACTCACAAAATAACTAGTTTTGGTGGTCTAAGATCCTCCATAGTTGGTTGATGATCATTTCACTCAGGAACCACATTGAATCTTCACTAGAGTATGTTTCATATTGGTGCTATTTATTATTGTAAGTAGTTGTTATGAGTTGTGTTATCTATTGTTGTAATGAGTTATTATGAGTTGTTCTATCTATTATTTTAAGGAGTTTTTATGAGTAGTTTGTTCTAGTTTTATGTATCCTTCAGTGTTATCAATGTAATCAACTCCTTGACTTGAATAAATATTTCAGTTGGGACTTGCTTTTATAATCAGTGTTATACATCTCTTTATGAATGTATTCTAATACGTATTATATTTATAATATTGTATGTGGTTGTCTAATATTTTTATTATTGTAGAAATAAGAATTTTATAGTGTCATGCATTCATTTAGAAAGTGATATTATTATAAATTTTAGAATTTATTAATATTACCATTTGGAGATATTACAGTGGTATCAAAATTGTGTATCCTTCTAGCTTGTGAGGGTTTGTGTTTATAGATTTATTTTTTAATAGAGCTGCAGAGAACAAAATTAAATTTTTTGTAGAAAGATGAAGATAATTGAATGATCAATGATAGAAATGTTTCAATCATTTAAATAATATTAGAAGGATCTAGGAGCATGGATGAAGGATCTAGAGACAAATATAATGTTGTTGAAGAAAGAAGAAGAGTTCATAGTTGAAGTTTCTAAATAAGATCTAGTTAGATAAAAGTGGTTAATGACCAACCCATGAAGGAAATCCACATGCAAGATAAAGGACAATAAGGTCCTAAATTTGATGATGACAATGGTGAAGTGGATGATATCACATTTAAATAATAATTGAAAATTATGGAGTAGTTCTTTCCATCAAAGGAGTTATATACATACATAGAACAACATGAGAATTATGTTGATTTGCCATTTAATGAAGAAAGAAACCAAGTAGAGTTATTAGCATTGGACATGGAGTTTGTGTATGAAAATTCACACAAATAAAAATTAAATATGAGTATTGTAGATAATCGGTCATTGAAAAACCATCATGAGAAGCATACTAAAAGTGTAGAGGAGTTGGACATGCCCTTAGATCATGGTGGAGCAATTGATGAATTGCTTAAGGGAGATTTTATCTCCCATAATGTGTTTGTGTTATGTGTAGGTCTACCCATGGATAATATATAAAATTATGGGTCATCCCAAGCATATGGTGTGGATACAGTTGTTATAGTTGCTCTAGATAAAGTGTTTGTTATATCATCACTTGGTGGGTGGCCTCTAGTCCATGATTATATTAGAGTAGTGCAGTAAAATAATGTTGTGACAACTATATCACACAAAAGATCAAGAATTGGGAATTGGAAATTCCCACACTGGTTTGGGATCGTGGTATTTAGATTCATGAAGTTAACCAGATGTTTGGGGATAATGAATATTCAAGAAAGGAGGATGTAATGTCCCCTTTCTCTAAGTGAGACATTTTCAAAAGACCATTGGCCTATTTAATTCATTTAGGCTAAGTTATGTGTTGTAAGGGAGTAATTATTATGTCAAGTCATTATTCACAAATTACTATTCATAGGCACTATTCACGTGTTACTATTCATTATCATTATTCATGGTGTTGTGGTAGGTGATGTAAGTGATGATATAGTAGGTGATGTGGCTTGTGGGTGAGGTGGCATGGCCTATGGGGGATCTCACATGTGTTTAAGTTGATATGAGAGAAAGTGGAGTGTAATTATAATGGGGTTATATTTGAAGAGGTGTTATTAGAGTCAAAAAGTGTTTGGGAATCTATTAACTCTTGTGTCTATAAGGATAAAGGAGATATTCATGTGCTTGTCTTCACATGAGTAGGTATGGGTCAAAATTATATGGTTGACCCATGATTCATGTGTTTTGTATTGAGCCTAAAGGAATTTTGGACCTCATTGGATAGGTAGAAGATGAAGACAATACGGTCACATGGGGATGGTGGATCTTGTCTAAAGTGGATTCTTTACTTTATGGACTTTTGCATAAGTGACAAACAAGGCACTATAGATCAATAGTGATCCCACTAGAAGTAGGGCACCATTATTACTTCTCCATGAAGTTCCCCTCTTCTCTCTTTACCCTTCACTTTTTATATTTAAGGAGATCTCTCTCCCTTTGTAATCAATATTTATTAAATCATAAACCCCCTACTATATTCAAAGTTTGTACCTTATGTTCAGTTTCTTCCTCTCCTAGGATGAAAACCCTTGGAGTGTAGAAATATTGAAGGACAAAAACCTTCACAAGATAATTGGTTTTGGTGTTGTAAACCTTCACAAGATAGTTAGTTGATGGTGATTTCACTTAGGAACCACATTGGATCTCCACTAGAGTATGTTTTATGTTGGTTCTATTTATTATTGTAAGTAGTTGTTATGAGTTGTGTTATCTATTGTTGTAAGGAGTTGTTAAGAGTTTTTATATCTATTGTTGTAAGGAGTTGTTATGAGTAGTTTATTCTATTTTTATGTATCCTTTAGTGTTATCATTATAATCAACTCCTTGACTTGAATAAATATTTAATTTGGGACTTGGAGTTGTAATCAATGTTCTACAGCTCTTTATGAATGTATTCCAATAGGTATTAGAGTAACAATATTCCATGTGGTTATCTAGTATGTTTATTAGTGTATAAATTAGAATTTCATAGTGTCATAGGTTTATTTAGAAAGTGATATTATTGTAAATTTTATAATTTATAAATATTCCCTTTTGGGGATCTTACATTGATATAAAAAGCCAAACTGATTTTTAAAAGAGTTTTAGTTCAGAAATCAAAAAATATAAAACAATAAACCCTAAGTCAAACTAGGGTATTGAGACAAAATAATTGGGTCCACTAAAATTTTAACCCTAAATTGATAATTAAAATATAGGATAGGTTTAAGAATATATAAATTAATTAGCATAAGGGTGAGAAACATATTTGTAGTAGGTCAATTAATTCTAAACTTAGATAAATAATATCTTGAATATAAATGTTGAGATATGTTTAAAATAGTAAGTAAAATTATTGATTGATATTTCAATAAATGGAAAATAGTATTACTTAGCTGGTTTATTATGCACATGCAAATCTAAGCTAGAATAGGCTAGAAGTAGATTATATCTAGATTCTGGGCTAATCATCAAATTTTGTAAATTTAAACTATGTGGCCTCGAATGCTTGTATTGACCTCAAGCTATTATATTGATACACATATTCAACCTAGATGTAGGTGTCTATAATGGAATATTGGTTAGATATATATGCAACAAATTGGAACCTTTTGGGTTTATTATTTCCTTGACTCTTATGTATTCATATTTCACACATATGTTATTGCTCTTTGTCAAATGATAAAACCCTAGTTCTTCATCTTCATAATGACCTTAGTAAAAATGGGTTAGTGGGCTCACAATGTTGAGCTAACACTAAATACCCCTCTATAAATGGGTGTTTCCTACATAGTTACTACTCTAAATAGGTCCTCAAAATTATGCATTTCTCCCCTAATGTGTTAGCTTGTGTGTGCTTAAGGGTGTAATATGTGGAAGCAAGTACATATAGTGACATATCTTGTAACTTAAAAAATAAGACTCATAGGTCAATCCTTAAGTACTTAAAACATGTATATGTGTTATCCCTATTACTGATATTGAAATAAGAGAGAATAGGGAAGTTTTTCTCACTTGACTGCCTTATTAACTACCTTCTGTAGGTTGTTTAGTGAGAGGTATGAATGTATGAGGTGAGGAATGAATGAGGATTGATCATACATATAAACTAATAGTTTTAGGAAATATCTCACATTAAATCACTTAGGATGACCATAAGGATATGTTTCATTTGATAATTTGATTATTTTAGGGTATTAGACAGTTAGTTTTAAAAAAGACACTTGTGTTGACGTAAGTATTTAACTGAGATGCAAATGTTTGGGAAGATAGAAAATAGGTACAAGTCCAAAACTTGTAGATGATGATTACAAGCATATTTATACCATTTTGAGTAGTACAAAAGCTTTGGTCATCAAAATAACATACGATGAGATTAAAAGATAATCAATTAGTCATAAAAGATAATGGATGCAAGATTTTTTATAGTCAGAAGGTCTAAGAACTAAAGGGTATATTCATGGTCAATATTTTTTAATTGTATAAGACTGAGGTGATATATAATTTAATTTTAGTATCTACATTAGGAATTCCATATTTAAACCAAATATGAGAAGCCAAAAAAATTCCAAAGTCTTGATTGTTTATGACCATAGAGATTTTGTATCCATCTTTCACATTGTACCTATCATTTGAGGAGCCCATTCAAATTAACTCATCTTCCCACTTTGCAAAATGAAAGGGCAGAGAATAGTTAAAAGGGTGGAATTTTCATTAGAAAAATGTCTTAGAACTTAGAAATATAAACATCCATCTTTGTCCCTATTGAATTAATCTTTGACAAAAACTCCAATATGTTTCATGTACTAGACACACAATTTATGAATATTATCTTTATTACTTAGAAGGGATGAAGTGATCCAAGCATCTATCTATAATTTGGCCTTATTTCCTTTTCCTACATTCCATATTAATAGCAATTTGATTATGTAAATAAATTTAACCATCATATTATAGGCATGAGAACCATGCATATGAGTGTGGACTATAAATATTCTTTCAATAAGTATATTGTATAGGTATTTTTATCTAAGAATGATGTTCCAGAGTGTGTTTTTTAGTGTAAAGTCTCCAGTCTAACTTGGATCCCAAATCTAGATTCATGTTTTTATTTATTCAAAAACTAATGCCTCCCTAATCATGGGGGAGACAAGATTTTTCCCATTTGATAAGAGAAATTTTTATAACTCATCAATTACACCCCAATAAAAACCTAATTTGGATGGATCTTAGGTGATTTTCAACTTTAGAGGGAATGGTAGAATTGGCACCATGTAAATGGGCATAGTTTGCAATCAAGATTTGATGAGTTGAATTCTACCTATAAAGGAAATCCATTTACCTTTCCAACCTTCCAATGTTTGGAGAGACTGGTCAATCATCAATTTCCAAAGCTTAGTGGAATTTATTTTATCAAAAAAAGGTATGCCTAAGTAGGAACATGGAAGAACATCGATATTGATGTTGATAATTTTTTAGATGGTAGTTTATGCAAACCTGTTTATCTAAAAAAAAAAACACCTTGGAATTTTATTTGTTAACCTCTTGTCAAGTAGCTTGCTCATAAAGGTCAAGGCAATTTTTGAAGGTGTGAACTTCCTTAATAGATGTAGTACCAACAAGATCAGTGTCATCAACAAATTGAAGGTGGGTGATTTTAGGTGTGTTTGGAGCCACTAGGAGACCATTCAAAACATTCAAGATTTTACGATGGGAGAGCCATCTACTTGAAAATTTTAAAATAATTATGAATAAATAAGGGGTCACCTTGATGAAGACCTTTAGAAGCTCCAAAAAATCCAATAGGATCATAGTTGATAAGGATTAAGAATTTGGGGTGTTGATACAACTATGAATTTAATCCCTCCAAAGTTGATCAAATCTAGATTTCTCAAGAATGTAGAGAATAAAATCATAATTAAATATGTCAAATTTTTTATTCATGTCAAATTTTATCAACATTTTGATTTTATTATGGGAAGAGATAGGGTGAATCAACTCATGAACAATGGTGATGCCATCAAGATTTATCTTCTGGCCACAAATCCCCCTTATTTCGTGGAAAAGATTTTGGGAAAAATATTTTTCACTATGTTGGCCATGACCTTTTAATGATTTTTTCATTAATTTTGTAGAGAGAGATTGAAATATAGGAATCAAAGTAGCTATCATATTTTTTTTTGGAATGAGTGTTATGAATTTGGAATTCATCTGCTTCAGAACCATATTGGAACTACCATATTCTTGAATAATAATAATGACATATTTTCCCACAATATCCCAATATGATTGATAAAAACCTATGGGGAAGCCACTAGGGCCAATATCCTTGTTCGATTTGAAGGAGAAAACATTTGATTTTACTTCTTTAATAGAGATTGGAGCATCAAGGGAAAAATTCTCAACCACAAAGACTAGGGGAGGGATCTGGCTGAGAATTTCATCCCTAGCAATAAATCTATCGATTCCTAAGTTTGGAAGGATATTATTGAATAAATGTTCAACTTCCTCCTTGATTTTACAATCCTTAATGAAATTTTCTCCCTCACGAGTGACAATTTTGGAGATTATGTTATAGTTTTTCCTCATAACAATGGTTTTGTGAAAGAATGTAATGTTATTATCACCTAATTTTAACCATTTGACTATAGATAATTATTTATAGTGAATTTATTCTTAAAGGAGTAATTTATTCCAATCACCCATGACTCTATCTTTCTCCACCTTCATATTGTGAGTCATTCTGTTTAGAAAAATACTTTTTCTAACTTTGAAAGCTTATTTTGTAGATTTGACTTCTTATCATAAAGCTTACCAAAAACATTTTTATTCCAATATTTGAGATGATATTTGACTATTTTTAGCTTTTTCACTAGTTTGTACATGTGTGTCCTAGTAATCAAAAAGGTCCACCAATCTTTGATTTTTTTATAAGGGCCTACTTTCTAGTTCACATTAACTCAAATTTGAAGGGTTTGAGATGTGGAGTAGCCTTGGAGATAATAAAGTTAATGGGCTAGTGATTAGAACCAACTTTGATCAAAATATTAGATTTAAAAAAATAGTCCTATTGGATCCAATTAAAGTTTAGGAGAAATCTATCAAGACTTTCAACAATAAAGGCAATATCAATTCTATGATTTGACCAAGTTTGGGACTAACATCAAAAGCACAAATGTCTTCAATAAAATGAGGGAAGTTGGAAGTAAAAGGAGAGAGAGTACCAAATCCTCTAAATGTTTCCAAGGGAGATATGACTATGTTGAAGTCTTCTCTAAGGATCTTCCTATCAGTAGGGTACAATCTTTTGAGGTTTTTTAGGGATATCCAACAAAGCCTCCTTCAAAAAATATAATTTTATTCATATACATTAGTATAGATAAAGCTTTCATTATTCCCAATTATATCAAATATAATTGCATGTCAGTTGACATAATCATCTAGAAGAGAACCCAAAACCATGAATGGATTCTAAAACATATCAAGTCCTCCAGAGGAATCAAGCAAATATTTTATAACAAAGTTATAATTTATCCAAATGTTTTTAATACAATCAAAATAAAGTGAAACATCCATTTTTATTTCTTATATTAAGAACAATTAAGGCTTCTGTAAAAAATAAATTACTTCAATAACCTCTACTTGTGTTGGGCATTAATCCCTACAAATTTGAAAAAATAATTGACATTGAGGGGGTTTAGATCCACTACTACTATGGGTAAGATGATTATTCCCCCCATGTGATGATCTTTGTTTCTTAACATATTTTAGTGCATATTGAGTACCTTCTATTCTTTGCCCCCTTTCCTCATCTTTATGAATATTTGGATTATAATTTTCAATGGGGAGAGCCTCTTATGTGTAGTTAAAATTTTGTTAAAATAAAATATAAACATTTATTTTTTAAGCATTAAATAATTTTTTAATTTATTTCTTAAAAAATATTAATAGTGTCAAGTGAATTCTAAAGTATGTTGCCACGATAGAGTCTAATAACATTTTTTTTAATATATTATTAGTGTCCACTTTGCACAAGTACATTAAACCCAACCTTACCAATGCATCAACACTTGATATATGTATGACACCCTTAAATAAAATTTAGAAATAAACCATCCCTTTTTTTCCAAAATATGGGAAAAAGGTTCTAATCAGATCCAAAAGACTCAGCAGTCTAGGTTGTCAATCTTATAAATGTGTGATCTTACTCTTAGGTGTGAAGTTAATGTTCACAATCACTATTCAGAAATTACTATTAATGGTTATATGTCATGTTGGTGATGTGTATGGTTGGTGATGTGTATGGTTGGTGATGTGGCTAGTTGGTGATGTCACATGGCCCATAGTGGGTGGTATGGCCCATAGAGCATATTTATGTTGAAAATATGAGGAGAAAGAAATGGAGTGCATTTCTCCACTTAGTCACATGGGTTGTATTTTGTGGATTCATGTGAGGACATGATGATAGTGGATCTCATGATTCCATTTAGGTGTGTACTTTTGGGTCATTATTTGTATATGGGTTCCTATTGGATGAGGTCAAATGTTAGAAATATTTTAACTCATGTGAATGCACATGAGAAATTGGGGGACAAGGATAGCTATGATAGATTAAGGTCACAAGTGAATTGGGGAATAGCACTTTGGTATGCACATGGAGTGGTCAAGGGGGCATCATGAAATTCCATTCAAAGCTTGAATTCATACATGGGGGAGACATGGTTCCCTATTGATGAATAGTGCATCCATTTTAAGGATGGTGCATTTTATCATATCTCTTGATTATTATCTCTATATTGTAAATGTTATTAATAGCATAATAATCTCTATTATAATTCATCTTTTTAGAGGATCCATACAAGATTACAATTGCATTCTTGAAGGTTGGATCCTGGAGGCATTATTATGCTTGGTTCACAACCTGAATGCTTCAAGTGTAAACATTGAGTGCTTGGTTATAAGCACTGAAGGAGTTGATGGAGGAGCTATTTTAGAAGAGATTGATGTTGATTAATATGAATTGTAACATCCAAAGTGGGATCTAATTATAATAACATATTTTTTTTAAAATATAATGTATGTATTCTTTTATTAGATTTTACCACAAGAATTTGATTAGCAATCTAGATAAACACTCTAATTATGTTAACTATAAAATAAGCATGTAACATCTATTCGTCATTGATCACTATCATTAGATGAAACATAACTAAATATAGAAAGTAATTATAGGTTTCTAACCACGGTTGGTACCAACATACAACCACTTCTATTAATGTATAATAAGTAAATAATTACATCTCATCAGGTATAATGTTTCAATAATAACAAATATAATACAAGATACAAAGTTTCATAGAGTAAGAGTTCCCAAAGTCTAGTATCTATGGCAATCTCAAATGTAGTATGCAAGTAGGTATTGTTGTGGGAGAGAGAGCATCATCTGACTACTTTTTTACACCAACCACAGACCATCAATTCCCTACACAATCCACCATCAGGGAATATCCCTCCCTTCATGGATGAGTAGATAGGGATGGTGCAGGAACCCAGAGAGACAAGTTATTACCCATGTGATGTATTATTTGTAAGAACATGAAGTGTACCATAAATAAAATTTTTCTAACATGATATCACACAAACATGTAAATCATACATATGAAATGACAATGTCTAACTAAACATTACTTTGGCTAAAGTTTTCAATAGTTATTGATTTCTAAGATCAGATAAATTCATACACACCACTTGATCAAATTACCTTCATCTGACATTGGTGATTCTAGTAAGCTAGTGAAGTCTATCTCACTACTTAGTATCAGATTTATGCGATTTGGTTAATATAAATACAACCAACATATTTATATAGATTACTTCTTACTAGTAAGAATAAAACATGTTAAACATAGGAATAATCAAAATGCATACATTTAGTTCTTCAAACGTATGAATGAATCTCCACTATATGATTTATCACATAATAATAAGCATAATAGGGACAATTTATACCAATCGGGTATTATATATAGACTACAAATTTCTAATTTTTAGAATTAGTTTCAAATATAATACATTCTATTAAGTACAATAATATCAAAGTCCATTATTCATATGTGCAACTACTCTATTATAAACAACCAATCATGATAAACAAAATCATAAATCTCATGAAAGCGTATTCTTTCATTTAAAAAACTTGTTATATTTTTAGTCTCTCAGCACTTCTTATTTTATAATTAGGATTTAATTTATAGAGGTAACACTGATGTGTTGTTATGAAGTCTATGATTGTCCACTACTTTCAAATTATTTCCTATTAGGATTTCATAATAAAATTCTTTTCAAATTGAGAATTTATAGAATGGTTGCATGTGAATAGTCTTGAAAGACTAATTATTGACTAAATTTAGCACTCATACTTCCCTTGGGGGTTAACACACATTGGTATTCATTCTTTATTAGGATAGTTTTTCTTATCTTTTGTATTTTTTACTACCAAGAAATTTTATTTAGATAATGGTAAATCTTGTTCCAGTTCTTGTTCAAGTAACAGTATTGAGATTCAAACTTGACGTAGACACTGTAGACCTTATTTTGGCTTGGGTTTAATAATTTAAAATAACAAAATCAAAATCACATTATGTTAACATCAAAGTCTATTCCAAAAATTTGTTGACTTCCTACAGACTCATTTGGACTCACAAGTTGATCATGTTTAACCCGATATGTGATATTGGGATTAGGATAAAGTTTTTCAAAAATTGGTTGAGTCTCAAAAATATCAATCTAAAATGGATCATCTATATGTCGATCATCCTTATCAATATCAATGTCTCTTAGCTTCAAAATATTTTAGATTGACTCTCCCATTACCTTTCTAAATATGGTGTGCTTACAATCAAGCTAATCATATTGATAAAGAGTAATAAAAAAAATAGTTATTATTTGTATTGGGAGATCTAACATTGGTACATGCAATAAGGCCCCTATGCTTGAATCAGATACATGATAGAAATTCATCATCAAAAGTAGATCCATAAATACTTTCACCACCTTTTTTGGTCATGGTTAAATCTCCACCCTGGACCATAAAGGACCTGATAATTCTCTAAAAGTCGGTGTTGTGATAATAACCCTTGAGGCATAACTACATAAAATTCTTGACAAACTTAGATACCTCTTTAGGCCATAAATCGATGTCCCAAGGACCTATAATCATGTTCAATATGACCTTCCCTTTTTTGGGAGAATATAATACCTATATTTTTAACATCTCTCAACCACCTAATCATAGAGGAAAGGAAATTGAATCTTGCACACATTTCATTTGTCAATGTCTTCTGGTTATCACTATTAGTGTTATTGTTTATCCATCTATGCAGAAGTGGGATGATGTTCAAAAGGTAAGAATACATAGTCCATACACAATTACATTCTCACAGTTTTATAGTACAAATTAACCTATTATAAATATCTCCATGGCTTTATAATAGCCAAATTACATAGTCAATATATATAGGTATATATATCATAGATTGATTTACAAAAATATTTGTACGGACCTATGTTTCATCATTAGTTTGGAATGAAAAATGTTCATACTCCAAAAAATATATAAATATAAATTCCTCAACGAACCTTATAGTTAAAAATACTCATAAATCCTAAGTCAATTCATCCTGTTTAGACTTCATATTACACAAAATCTATATACAGTTTTATAGAGCAAGGTGTGATATATATGCACATGAAAGTTCATAGTTTATAATATACCAATGATATTCATTTATTATGACTAAACATTTTTTAGTAAAGCATTAATGTACATATTATATATATAATTATATCTTATATTTCATGAACTTCACAACAAAATTCAAGACACCACCTACCTTATAAAAGCATCTAAACTGGAATGGCACAATCCAGAAGTCCCTTATTTGGATTTTTTCTCCCTCCTCCTCAAAACTCTACTCTTTATCTTTCTTTAATTCATTCTCCACCATTTTATTCCCTTCCTCCAATTTGCCTCTTTACTATTCCTCTTATGCAAACAAAAAATTCATAATTTTCTATTTTTCTCCAAGTTTTCTCAAGCAACCAAGTTTTTCTTCTTTTCTCTAATTCACCCAAAGCAAGAAAATCTTTGTTTTAATTTTTTTATTTCCTTTTTGTGTTTTTTTTTCATTTTTCTAATTCATTTTATTTCCTAACTATTATTTTATTTCCTAATTATAAAAATCCACTACAATTGTTTTGTTTATTTTATTTATTTTTACTCCCTGTATGAAGCTTTATTTATATATATTTCTAATGACTTAATAATAATATGACAATTATAATGTCAATTACATTATTTTATCTAAAATGTTAAGTCACACACTAATACTCAAATCCTAATTATAACAACATACTATTGTGTTATTACTACATTGTATAGATTATCTACGACTTTTGTTATCTATACATATTAAGGTGTTTAAGTCATATAATGATATTCCTGAATATTATAAAGATAAATAGTTAATATTTGAAAGACATGGCATTTATTCTACATATGGTAGTAACCAAATGCTATTTATGCAAATTTATGTTCTCAAAAAACATTAATAATTATGACTATAATAGCATAATGTATAATATCCATAATGAAATCACACATGATTTATTATACATAAGCAATAAATTGAGATAAAACACATGTCTAATTATTTAAATGTAGATAACATAAATAACTTACTAATGCTAATAATTAAAACAATGTATATAACATGTACTATCTAATGTGGTGTGTGCATGGGTTATAGTCATTCCTCTATCATCCCCTAACACGTCCATCTATGTCACCCTTTCTGATGATACCCTCTCTCAATCATGCTCTAAGGGATGAATCTTTCCTATGTCAAACTCACAATAATAAGGTAGTTAGTTTGTATCATCATGACATATGTCATAAAATATTGTTTTAATAATAAATCAACATGATCATAATGTAAAAAATATGCAATACAGCTAACTCATAAAAATGAAATCATGTAATCAAAGTGACATTTAACTATCCCATAAAAACATATGATTTACAGTTTAGTTAATAATAATCAAATCAAATTACCAACCATAAGAATCCATGGCTATTCAAGAAAATTTTCTTAGTGAGAAATCAAGATGTAACATCCTTCCCCCTAAAGTTGGTCATTGTCTCGATAACACTTATTCAAACATTAGTTCTAAATTAAAAACATTATTCAACAAAAAAATAACATAGTATGAAGTATCAAATTAAGCAAATAATATGGAAATCACCTATAGAACTCATCATAGTCATCCTAAGTATCACTATCCTAAGATTACGAGTCCCACAGACCTTGTACTATGACATATCTCTATTATGAAAATGAAGTCTGTCAATTAATCTAATGGGTTCTACCATAACCACCCCAAGATCTATAACATGCAAAGAATTCCAATCCAACACATGTGAAATATCAATTATATACTTGTTAAGATAAGAAACATGGAAGACATTATGTAACAGAGTTAGGGTTGGTGGCAATGCAAACCTATATGCTATAATATTGACCACTTATAAAACATTAAATGGGCCCCACATATCTCAGTAAAAGTTTTATTGCCTTCCCAAATTTAATCAAGCTCTTATGTGGCTTAAGTTACAAGAATACTTTATCACCTACTAAAAACTACCTATTTGTTCTCTTGAAATCATCATAAATCTCCTTCCTATCATTGGCCTTAGCCAATCTCTACCTAATTGATCTAACTTGATCTTCTATTTCTGAAAGCATCTCATGTCTCCCATGCCTTCCAACTTGTCCTAACTGATTGGTATCCTACACCTTCTTCCATATAATGATTTAAATGGTGTTATCTTCAAATTTGATTGGTATGAGTTCTTGTAAGAACACTCAACCAATGGAAGATAATATTCCCACTTGTACTGTAGATCCATGTAATACATAGGAATAAGATTCTCTAACACCTGATTAACTCACTCAATTTAACCATCAATATCTAGGTGATATGCAGTGTTGAATTTTAGTTGCATACCCAAAGATGAATTTAGAGTTACCTAGAACCTATAAGTCATATTTGGATCATGATCTGAAATGATATTCTTTGGAAATCCATGCAACTGAGACACTTCCTTTACAAATGTCTTTGCAAGAGTGGGTGCATCATATGTCAAATTACCTAGTATAAAATGAGCTACCTTGGTTAGTTTATCAATTACAATCAATTTCATGTCATGCGTATTCCATGAAAATGGTAAATCTTGGAAAAACTCCATACTAATCACCTACCATTTCCATTCAAGTATAACATGTGGATATAAAAATCTAGCTAGATGCACATGTGTAGCTTTTAATCACTTACATTATAAATAATGTGACACAAAGTCCACTACATTTTTATTGATTCCCTTCCATAAATAAAGTGGTCAAAGATCTATCATAAGCTTGGTTACTCCTAGATGTCCTAAATATAGGGCATTTTGTAGTTCTTTTAGCACTATGCTCCTTAGATTCTCCTGATCTAGCACATACAACCTTATATTATATCACAAAATAACATCATTCTCTACTATAAATCCTTTATACCTAGGATTTTGAGAATTATTAACTAATGCTTTCTTGACTTGATTGTAGAATTCATCTATTAGTGAGAATTCAATCACTCGATCCCTAAAAGTACTCCTCATAGTAGCAATGACTATTATGTACTTCTTACAACTTAAGGCATTAGCTACTCTATTTTCCTTACCTTTAATATAGCTGATATCAAAATTATAATCCAATAAGAAGTCTAACCAATTTTTCTGATGAGCATTTAGATTCGATTGGGTGAAGATGTACTTGAGTCCAAGTTACCCTTCTTGAGCTCAAATGGTTTTCCCAACAAATAATGCTACCAAACTTATAAATCATATACATAATTGCTACAAGTTATAGGTCATGAGGGGAATAGTTCACCTCATAAGGCTTCAATTTCCTTGATTCATAGGCTACCACTATACCTTCCTACATAAGGACTCATCTTAGCCCATCCCCAAATGAATCTATGATCACTAAAAATTATCCATTGGGTCAAGTACTCTTAGTAATAATGTTGAAGTAAGCCTTATTTTCAATTTGTGAATAGCTACTTCACACTTATTTGACCATATAAAACTTTGGTTCTTTCCTTGCATTTAATTAACTAGATTAGCTATCTTAGAAAAATTCAAAATGAATTTCCTATAATATCCTGCTAATCACATGAAACTCTTACCTCATGCACATTATTTGGTGTTGGCCAATCCATAATGGCTCTTGTCTTTGTTTAGTCTATTGAAATACCATATTTAGAGATAATATGCCTTAGATATTGCACTTTTTCAAAAAAAAATGCACACTTATACAATTTTTCATACAACTTGTGCTTCCACAACCATTACAAAACCAATTCTAGATGTTGAAGATGCACCTCTTCATTCTTAGAGTATAAGAATGTCATCAAGAAATACCAAAACAAAATGATCTAAATAATCTCTGAACACATTATTCATGAAATTCATGAATATTATTGGAGCATTTGCCAATACAAATGGTAACATGATGAACTCATAGTGCCTATAATGAGTTCCAAATGTTGTCTTTAGAATATCCTCATCCCTTATCCTTAGCTAATGATATTCTGCTCTAAGGTCAATATTAGAAAATACCATTTCCACTCGAATATGATTGAAAAGATCATATATACAAGATATTAGATACCTATTTTTGATAGTTTCCTTGTTCAACATTTTATAGTTAATTAAAAATCAAAGAGTATCATCCTTCTCGATGAAGACAACTAGTGCATCCCATGGTGATACACTTGGCCTGATCAACCTCTTTGACAATAATTCTTGGATTTGAGCCTTCAAATCAACCAGTTCAGTGGTTTTCATCCTATATGGTGTACTATACTATGGTTATAATCTAGGTATGATATTAATAGAGAAATTAAACTCTCATTTAGGAGGCAATCCTAGGAATTCCTTTGGAAACACATCATGAAAATTCTTAAGGGATAATCTTCAAGGGGTGGTTCCTTAGATTCTTCCATTTCATTTATCTTGATAATAAATGCTTGGCATCCTTTTCCTTGATCCTTTTTGAGTTACATTTCAAAAATTTGCCTGAGCCTCAACTTCCTTTTCTCACCCTAAATTTGTGTTTGATTTCCAAAATCATCTAAACACTCAACCTTATTTAGGTAGAAATCAACCTTGGCCTTATTATTTACAAGCTAGTTGACTCCTAAGATCACATCATATGACACTAATGGTGTTACATAAAGATCCACTATTATTTTGAATTCAAGCAACCTAATCTCCACTTCAACTAAACATTTATCAACCTTGACTTTTGAATCATTTCCATATTGTACCAACCATGCATTTATCATTACTCCATCTCTTCTAGATCACTTATTTAGAATTTTAGGAGTTATAAAACATTTATTGTCCCTTATATGTATCAAAATGGAAACTGGATGTTCAAATAAAATACATGATAGCTTTATGGTTGAAGCTTTGAATTCATCCTGATAATTATCAACTATTGCATGAATACATTGTTGAAATGTTCCTTGATGAGAAATAGAACCTTTATCCATCATCTTATCCTAGGTACACTCACAAGCATAATGGTCATAATTAAATATTTTGACCACAATTAAAAATAGGTCAACCCCCTATAGTAAAAATTTGTATAGGGGTATATTAGGGTTTTGTAGGGTCTATCATGGTCCTAACAATGTCATTTTATGAGTCTTTAGCGTTGTCATATTCATCTTTAGTCTTATGTCATTCTTAGGGTAATGTTTGGGCTACTTAGGAGGTTAATATGGTTTAGAATTAAATACAATTTTTCTAAAGTGTCTTTCAACATCCATATGTTAGTTAGGTGTTAGATTAGTTGTTTCATAACTGAAAAAATGTAGGAGTAACATCAAAATAAGAATATTAGTGGTAGTTTGGGTAGTTTTAGTTGGTTTTATGGATTCTATAGGAGTTTTGAACATGTGAAAGGCTTGGCAGTGACCCTTCAAGTCTCTTGAGCTCATTTCTATGTTTAATCAGCTTTAGAGGTCCAAAAATTGGAAAAAAACCATTTCATTCTTCCATCACTCTTCTTGGTAGGTAGAATCGGTGAATAATTTTTATAATGGTTCAAAAAATAAGAGATGAATCAAGTTGAATGACTTTTTGGGATGTTAGTACACTCGGTCTACTTAAAATCCATGGTAGGAGTTAGAATATTAGTTGTTTGTGCTTTATAAACTAATGCTAATAAATTTACTACTTCTTTCTACTTGCTTATTCCCATACCCTACAGGTTTTATCTTTATTTGAGTTAATCCATACAAACCAGGTATTGAACATGTTTCTAGATAGTTTGGACATCCTCCTCATGTGGCTCTTAACTCATTTTGTACATGTGGAGTGAAATAGAAAGGCACAATTACCTCAATTTTTTGGTTGAGACTTCAATGGATATTTTGTAAACAATTTCATTAGTTGTAAAAGTTCATACCCTTGTTTTCACCTTCATGACAATGTTAATGTAGGGATATCATGTTGTGTTTGTATTCCATTACAAATGGATCATTCTTATCTAAGGAGATGTGGACTCAAATTCATCTCTAGAGGGATAACTCAGTCATAAACATGTTATAGTAGACCTCCTTACAGATATTCACCAACAGTTAGGTGAATGAGAGTTTTGAGCATAATCATGGAGATGGAATGAAGAGTTTCAAGATGTTTAATACACTCTTATAACATGAGAAATCAAGTTGAACTATTAAAATGATGTATGATTGACTGTGACAACTAGTTCTTCCATATACACAGTTCTCAACCATGATGTTCACCTATAGGTGCCCCACAAAGGATTAATCAAGTTGGAATGAAGGCATTTTAACTTGTTTGAAGTCTCACAAGGTGGAGAATATTAGTTTATAATGATAATAGGTTAGGATTACTTGTATAACCATCCACCATGCATATTGTGTATATCCTACCTTCACTACCCTATGTCATGCATATGCACCTATAAGTGGTCCCAATAGGGGTTTGAGGAACTTAAAATGAAAGTGTTTTAAGCTTATTTGAGGTCATCATCAAGTCTAAGAACATAAATAGCACCATAACATCAATGGTGGAACTACAAGGCAACAAATAAACTTAAATCTTAGACCTCAGTTAGCGAAAGTTGTATATTGGGATATATTGCCTTAATTCCTCTAAATCAAGGTCTTGTCCATACTTTATGCCATCTTATAATAGGGTGATATGAGGTATAGATAGATTTTAATACTTCCATATTATATCCCTATCATTGGGGCAATGCCTTGTAAAATAAGATGGTTATTTGGTCAAAGGAGTATGATGTTAGAAGGGTCCCAATTTAGGAAAGATTTCACTATAGGTTTTTATTATTATCTATAGTACTTAGGATCCTAAATGACCCTATAATGTAACAAGGACATGAGAGTTGCATAATTCATGACAAAGTGGCCCATTTAGTTTGAGAGAGCCTAAATGACTTCAAGGAATACTAAAGTAGATGAGTATTCCAATTGATGGGCACATCACCACCTACAGGTCTCATGACCTCTAAATGAGGTGTCTACAATCAAGTCTGTAACATACAATGTGTTGGCGTTAGATATTAAGAGCATAGCTATCAGACAATTGACCTTAAATTATAAAAAATGACACTAACATCCCAAGAAACATTGGTTAGAATTGAAATATAGATTTTTGACTTAGACTAACACTTATAGGGGCCATTTTTGGTCACAAAATGACACCTACAAGTTTATTTTAGTATGACAATATATTTAAAACATGACAATTTAGGTGTTGTCAAGTCTTAGGGTATGGTATAAGTATTCAAAACTATGGAATGAGCCTATAAATATTTAAGGTGAACCTAAACATGATACACATGATTCATAATAGTATAAAGGGGTCTTAATTCCTTTTAATGAATAGTCAGCGTAGTCATTCAGTTTACAAATTGGTCTAAGGAAGTAAAGAGTACTTATTGAGAAGGTGGACAAAGAAATAGGGTGTTAGACATGTTTAAGGATACCTATACCACAGTTATAACAACCTTATAGAATGCTCAAGATAAGTAAATATATCAAATAGGGTTTCAATCTCTAGCCTATAGTTAATGCACAAATACTACACACAATCAATGCTACATAGTTTGTCTTAAGGGTTTTTTAAGAATTAAGGGGTCTATTGGTATGATCTAACTCTAAAAATTTGTATAGAAGGTCATAATTACTATATTGATCCTCTCATAACATTATTTTAGATAGGATAATAGGGTAAGTTCCCTCTATTCTATCTCAGATAGAGGGCACTCTTGAACAAACTACCCTGCAAGTTGAATATGGAAATGATGATAGATTGAGATGTAAGGTGTTGGATCATTGCAAGGGGATGTAGGGAGTTATGGTTAACATGAACCAACATTTATAATAACCTATATATTCTATAAATAAAATAGGATGACCTAAACATACAAAGACACAGTCAGACCCACTAAGTCTAGACTAGGCCTAAAGCCCTAATGGTGTCTCAATACTACTTCTAGGGCTAGGTAAACCTTCCAATACATTGGATTATCTTCAAAGAGAGATATGAAGTTGTTTGTAGCTTTTGTTTTATATAATAAATAATATAAAATTCATTTTTAGACTAAAAGGTGTATGCAATCAGAAATGCATCGTGTCTATAAATCAATCCTGGCTCAGAGAAGATAGAGCATACATATACTTCTGATTGGGAATACATTTGTTAAGCAGGTGCATGACTAATATGGGGATTTTTTAGACCTGATTAGGATATCACTTGTCATAATACACCATGTTAGGAAGGGTTCTAAATCCTATAATCTAATACAATCGTGTAACAACCCTAAAAGATTCCTAGGTTTTTATATTTCACCTATTCTAATAACAAGAAAGTAAATATAATGTAGTGCTCACCAATGATTATGGTACAAAGTAGGGGTTAGTAAAAAAATAAAAATAAACATGCATATAAGACATATAATCACATCAATGCATACAGAATCCTATAGCATGGAAGAGAAGCACAACTGCATTATCTATCTACTCTTACAAAGTTGAAATAAAGTTAGGAATACTTACCTTGAAGATGAACCTGTCGAACCTCAATCTCTCCCTTGGCCAAGGTGCTTCAAAAGAGATTATGATGATATGTAAGGATAATAAAGACAAATCAGCTCTATTCTACATAGCCTATTTATGCATCTAAAAGACTTATCCATAAGATAATATCTATATCTCCAAAGAAAGTATGGAACCTTAAGCTTTATTCTTCAAGTAGAATGGTCAATAATTATATGTTCATTCACACTTATTCTTATTCACTTCTATTATTACAAATGGTTAGAAATGAACTTGTATTTATAGGTATATCTTACCCTAAATCCTTACAAATATGTCAGATGTACAGGGTCAACCCAGTCAACCTTGTATGTTTTAGGGAGATAAATCACTGGGTCCTAAACTAGGTCGACCAAAGGGATAACAAAAAGTCTAAGTGAAAAATAATCATAAATAGTATAGGGTCAATCTAGTCAACCCTATACAGTAATCAAAGGCTAAAAATTGTACAGGTTCAACCTAGTTGACCTAGTATAGTCAATTGGTGAAAGGGGGTCAAGGCAAGAAATAGGAGGATAATGATATAACAAATGACTGGATTGGGTACAACTAAGAAGAAAAAGCTTAGGGTAAATGGTTTTAGGATCTAATTGTGTAGATGGTAAGTGGAAAAAAGGGACAAAAATCTTATGAAGCACTAATTATCTACCCATCCCTTTCCTAGTGTACCCCTTAAGGCATGTGCTCATAGAGACTGAGTCTCAATGGGTTCCTACAAGATACAAAGTGTCAATAAGAGATAAAAGTTTGAAAATATTATGTGTATACATAGACCCCACTCGAAGCTCATCATGTGTCACATAAGTACAACATAGGATGGTGCTTTGAGAAATAGAACATGATAACACATCACATTGATGCTAAGTAAATGTAGTAAATAGAAAAATAAAATATATGAAAGGGTAGAATTGAAAAACACATGCCTTTACTTACCTTAGTGATGTAGATAAATAAGTAGACTTGTAATAGAAAATGAAGGCATCCAATGTGAAGAACACTAGGTGAACCTATAAAGTTAGTGCAAAAAAATCCAAAAATCAAAATTTTTGGAAAATAGGCATATAATATTGGAAAAGATACTCTACGTCATTATGAATCCAGAACATTTTACAGTTTGAAAAATAGATGAGTAGAAACAAAGATATGGGCAAAAAAAGAATCTACTTAAAAATAATTGAAGAATTTAAATTTTGAAAAGTGTTTTTAAATAGGGGAAAGACAAGTCATTTGGTTATTTTGGCTTGTGAAGGAGATAAAAAGAGCTCGGGAGACCAAATGAGCTAGGATGGTAAGGAGACAATAGGCTAGATGAGGGGGAGATCCAAGAGTGGCAGTAGGTGTACTATAGCTATGCATCTATGGATCTCAAACTAGTTTTTGAATTTTTTAGTGAATTAAGTGTATTTTTATAAAATTTCAATTTTTAGAATTTCTAGATGTCATAATGAAACAAAATTAGATTCTATCAATAGCAAACACTAAGATGGGAAATGGGTTTGAAGGAATTAGGAAGAAAACTACCAAAAAGCACTTTTTTAGGAAAATGTAAGGTGTCAGTAGGCAAAATGAACTGAGTCAACCCAGTTGACCCAATGGCTAAAAATGGCAAAATCCATACTATCAACCCAATAGGTATGTGTCGACCTTGTATGTTTTGCAGACTGCCAACCTAGTATAGTTTTGCCAACTGATCCAAAAAGTCTAGAATGATAACACAGTACTAGGGAGGGGAAAATAAGAGGGTTGACTAAGATTTTTAAGTCAACTAGGCCAAAAATAGGTAAATTTTGGTCAAACTAGTTTGACCAAAGAACCAAAATAGTATGTAAATGTGTGCAAAAGATCAAAAGAAGACTAGAATGGCTCAAAATGCCCATATGAGAGCAAAAAGGACCAAGTAAGTCAAAAATAGGTTAAAATGAATAAATAAAAGTAGTTTAGGCTTATTTTTTATTGAAAATGGTAAAAAGAATGTATTTAACACGGAGGTTCTAATACATCTTTTGTTGTTTCTTGGTTGCAGGGATGATGGAGGTTTTGGTGACTAGTGGATGCATTATGGTTACCAAATTTGTTGGATTGGTTGATGATTGGAGATAGACTTAGACTATTATCTATAGGTCTAAGAGGGATAGCTGATATGTGTAGGATTCCCTCGAGTGTTGATCTATTAGTCATGTTCTTGGGATGCTAGGAACAACTGACTAACACCTTTAGAAGGGAAGTGGATAGGGACATGGTAAAAGTGGCTATCACACTAGAGGATGATGTTCAAGCCATGTTATGAGCAACTGGAGATTGTTCAGACATGACAAGGAGTATAGTAGGAGGAATGAGATGTGGAAGCAATGGTACCACATATACAATAACTAGTTTTGAAGTGAGATGAGAAATGACCACTGAAGATATGATGTTGATAGAGGTAAGAGGAGCAAGAGAGTGGAGACTATCACCATCCTTAATGACCCAGTAGGTGAGTCAAGGGAGAGCTAGATGATAGAGAGGCCACTCAAGTGTAGGCTAAAGTAGACATGAGCCATGACAATTAGATTTGTATTAAGGAGGTAACTTAAAGAGGATGTGTTAGGAGGCCATTAAGATGGAAAGACTATGCTAGGTGATCATGTATATGGTGAGATCATAGTGGCTAAGACATAGATAGGTAAAAAATGATTGAATTATTACTCAAGTTTTTATTTTGAAGTAGAGTAGAGTAGAGATAGATAGATATTTTTATATATAACAATGATCTAATATCTATATGGTATGATTTTATAGGCATAATTGAGGATGAAGAGGAGAGATAGAGGTCAATTTTGAGGGGAGAACTCCATGATGTCTTGGATGAGACTCTATAGCTATATGACCCTACTGCATTAAAGGACCCTAGCATACCATCTACCCCAGCTCAGGCAAGTTGGTTTAGATTAGTTAAAGAGGCAGTAAGGTATATATGAGCACATAGAGAGAGGATGCATCCACTAGTATAGATGGGTGTAGGAAATCTATGGTCATGACAAGCCTTAGAAGATGAGAGAGTTAAACATCTAGCTATAGTGATTCAAATGATTCAGGCACATACAGTGACCTTGACCTAGTTGGTATAGGTACAGGCATAGGTAGTGCACCTATAGGGATAGGTGGAAGTACTAAGATCATGGATAGCCTCTTTACAACATACTATTTGGAGGAGTCAGATCAAGGCCTCAATAGCTAGCATGGCTAGGCCATGAGATAGACAGGATAGAGCCTAGCCATAGATCTGAAGCATTGTATATAGTTGTATGTGTTGTATCAAAATTCATGAGATATATATATGGATCATTTTGGCATATTGGATATTGGTTGTGTATGTTTTCATTATTATGGTTGTAGATGTGGGTGATTTAGATATATTTATTTCTAGCACATGTATTTAGTTGTTTGTTAAATATGCTATTGGAAATATATGAGTTATGGTTTTTCTTCTAGCATTATGTAGAATACATGCATGGTTAAAAAGAAACAAGCAAAAAAGGACCTCATAAAATATAATCAATAAAATAAATGTATTACCCACTATTTCAAGCTAAGAAATGTGTAATAACAAAAAAATGACTAAGTATAAAGAAATAAAAGATGGTAAAACAAGATGGTAAAAGGAAGTTGTTTTAAAACCAAAGTGAAATATTTTTGTACCAAATTAAAACAAGTAAAATCACACTAAATCACATTAGGAAGTATTAAAATAATGTAATAAAATGGAAGGTATGTAAAATGGCACAAATGGTAAAAAAATCAATAAAATCAATCAATCATACTAAATCACGTTGGGAAGTATAAGAGAAAAAAAAATTGGTAAAAGATTGGTCTAGAATTTTATCACACTAAATCAAGTTGGAAAGTATGAAAAATTCAATAAATGGTTGTATTATTACATGTAATTGGAAAATAAGTGACAGGAGAACCTACAACAATCAATATGCTCTAATACCAACTGTTAGGTGACCCCTTATCCAACGGAAGCACAATTGATTACTTTCTTATAAGCAATTAAACACGGAATTATACCAGAATGATAAAGTAACTAGAAACTTGAGACAACAAAGAATTTGAGAGACAATACACACTCTTGTATTAGATATTACTAGAAGAAAATACAATAAGGAAGATGCCACTTCTTCCTCCACCTCAAAGGCTTGCCACACCTCAAGACCTTCTTCCCTCTCTCTCTTGCTCAACACAAAACCAACTCTACAACCTGAGTTGCTATCCCTCCTTGAATGCTTTCGTTGATCTCCTTGACCTTACACCTGTAGATCTCCTTGACCTTGCTTGCTTCAATGCTTTTACTTGCCTTCTTGGTAATTACAATACATGCCTTATGGGTCTTTAAATAGGATCCCATGCTTACAAAAATAGAAATCTAACTACAATAATTAGACACACAGCTTGTGACTATAATTAGTCATTTGACATGCAAACACTCGCTTCACTTAACTGACTATTCGTCAACAGCAGTTCTAGAATGCACAGGAGACCGACATCGATCCCTACTTGCCTGGTGTTGCCGATGTCGGCTGACTTCCTGCCATCATTGGTTTCCTTTTATACTGCACCTAACCGACGTCGGTCATGCTGCCAGCACCGGTGCTTCTGGTTCTTTAGCATCCTCTTCTTCATGTCTGCAAACAGTTGAAGTTTTTAGCTCCACACCCTAACAATCTCCCACTTGGAGATAAATAGCTGCAACTTGTACCTGTATCTGTACACCATCTATTTTGTTCCTTTGGCTCTGTATCCCTCTTCAAAGTCACTCTTGAAGACCAACCACCATGCAAACCTGTGATGCTATACCTGTCACATATGTCACAAGAATTTTGCTGCTCCCAAATTCTTCATGACACACTTCTAAACCAACTCTACCCTTAGCTCAGAAAACTCCCTGTATATGAAACCCTACAATAAGTAACACAATACAATAACAGGATAATGTAGCTAATATTATCCAACCTGGTAAAGATAAAATACAATGGTCAAACCTCCATTGCTCTGCAGCCTAGTCAAGACCATATACAATAGCCTTCTGTCTCATGTGTCCATCCACTCTCTTCTCTAAAATGAGAATCCATCCCTCTATCCATTGCTTCCTTCTAGCTGACAACTCTACCAACAAATACATGTTTAGTTCTTCTCCAAGGACTCACACTCCTCATCCATGCCAAGCTCCCACTATTTATAGATTCTACCTGCATTACTTCTTCCATCTTCCTAGTTCTTGACTATCAGTAACCAATATAAAGAAGGTGAACAATGAATATGAGGTTCACATACCTTTTCTGACCTCCATATGGGTGTTTGAGACTCATTGATCCACCCAACATCTGTTCCAGTGACCGATCTCAGCCATTTCCTAGTCTGCTCCCGACCGATGTCGGTTCCCTGCACTAACCCTGACTGCCGACGTCATTTCCCTGGCCGACGCCGGCGTCCCTCCTGCCGATGTCAGTCCTGATGACCGACATCAGACTTCTCCTACCTGACCTACCGACCCTGCTGGTCTGCACATGATCGATGCTGGTATCTGGCTGACTGACGTCGGTCCCATGTGATCGACATCAGCGTCTGTGTGCTCCTGTAAGTGATGAAATTTTCATCTGTGAGCTCTTCTTCAATCAAACCTCTATCCATGCTGCCCTGCTTAGATTTATTCAGCCCTTGTGACTGATCTCTGTCCTTCATCTCCTCCATAAACACCAAGGCTTCTTTGTTCCTGTCAAAAGCATCAAATTTCCTTTTTCTACAATGAACTCTATCTGTTTTTTCTGAATTTGAACACATACCTTTTGAATCAAGAACGTCCATTCCCTTCTTATTCATGTGACCAAGCCTATTAGACCACATCTTTGAATCTACACCAGAAGTAGAATCAGTAATACAAGTAGATAGATAAAGAGTATCTACTTTCTTACCTCTCGCTAGAATAAGTGCTCCCTTGGTAACCTTCCAAGAATCCGCTGTGAGGGTTATTGTGCATCCCTCATCACCCAACCTTCCTACAAAAATCAAACTCCACTTCAGAATTAGAACATGCATGACCTCCTTCAACACCCATGTGTTGTCAATCTGCAATCTTAGCTGCACTTTCCCTTTTCCAACTATCTGAAAAGGCGTACCATCCCCTAAATAAAGCACTCCAAAGTCTCCCTGTTCATACTTATAAAACAAATCTCTGTTTGGGGATGCATGAAAAGATGAACCAAAATCTAAAATCCATAATCCTACCTGACCATCCAAAGAAATTATGAGAGCATCCTGTACCACAATATTTGCATCCTTTGCTTCTTCAATACCTGCATGTTGATTCTCTTTATCTCTCAACCAACACTGCTTTGTATGTCCTTTCTTTCCACAAAACCAGCAGGTAATACCTTTGGACTCGGATCTCCTTCCCGACCTTGATTTCCCTTGCTCAATCTTCTCCCTTTGCCTTCCCCTACTTTCTGCACTTAGAGCATTACCTAATGATTCACTTGTGCTTCTCCTATGTATTTCCTCATTCAATATCACACTCACAACATCATCAACTTTTAAGATTTTAGAAGCAGATGCAGAATTACTTACTACCATAACCAAACTGTCCCAACTTTCAGGCAAAGAACATAAAATCAAGAGAGCCTTTACCTCATCATCAAAAACAATATTGACTGAAGCTAATTGGTTTACCAAGCCATGGAAATCACTAAGATGAGTATGTACCGATCCACCTTCCTGCATTTGCAAAGTAAAAAGCTGCTTCATAAGATATACCTTATTAGAAGTTGAGGGCTTTTTGTATAAATTTGCCAAGGACTTTATCAACTCTTTCATTGTCTTGCACTATGATAAGCTAGAAATCATAGATGATGCAAGGCTCAACCTTATGGAATCGAGAGCCTTCTGATTAAGAACACTCTATTCTTCATCCTTCATATTTGTGGGCTTGCATGCAACCCCACCCAACGATAAGTATAGATCATTTTGATATAGATAATCCTCAATCTGCATCCTCTAGTGTTGATAATTCTTGCCATTAAACTTCTCCATTCGTAGCTTACTTTCTTCTACCATTGCTGAACTCCCACTCAATTAGAAAACCCTATGAATGACCTGTAATCAAAAAATTAACCTGCTTCCTGCAAACTATAGCTCTGATACCACTTGACAGGAGAACCTACAACAATCAATATGCTCTGATACCAACTATTAGGTGACCCCTTATCCAACAGAAGCATAATTGATTACTTTATTATAATCAATTAAACACAAAATTATACCAGAATGATAAAGTAACTAGAAACTTGAGACAGCAAAGAATTTGAGAGACAATACACACTCTTGTATTAGATATTACTAGAAGAAAATACAATAAGGAAGATGCCACTTCTTCCTCCACCTCAAAGGCTTGCCACACCTCAAGACCTTCTTCCCTCTCTCTCTTGCTCAACACAAAACCAACTCTACAACCTGAGTTGCTATCCCTCCTTGAATGCTTCCGCTGATCTCCTTGACCTTACACCTGCAGATCTCCTTGACCTTGCTTGCTTCAATGCTTTTACTTGCCTTCTTGGTAATTACAATACATGCCTTATGGGTCTTTAAATAGGATCCCATGCTTACAAAAATAGAAATCTAACTACAATAATTAGACATGTAGCTTGTGACTATAATTAGTCATTTGACATGCAAACACTCGCTTCACTTAACTGACTGTTCGTCAACAGCAGTTCTGGAACGCACAGGAGAGCGACGTCGATCCCTACTTGCCTGGTGCTACCGACGTCAGCCGACCTCCTGTCATCGCCGATTTCCTTCTGTACTACACCTAGCCGACGTCGGTCATGCTGTCGATGCTGATGCTTTTGGTTCTTCAGCATCCTCTTCTTCGTGTCTGCAAACAGTTGAAGCTTTTAGCTCCACACCCTAACAATAAGAAGATAAAATCAAAAGAAAAATAAAGTAAGTGTAAAACATACTAAATCAAGTTGGTAAGCATGTCAATGATGTGTAACTTCATAATCAATCAAATGTTATCTCATATTTGACACATGTAATTATGATTTTGTAGTTTTGGATAATTTTTTGAGTAAAATCAGGTCCTATCTATGATCTTATAAAGTAACTCACAAAGTGAACACCATAGGGGTGGAATAAATAAGAAAAATTAGGTAATTAAGGACATGGGTAATAATAAGGAAAAGGTGGTAATTTTTAAGGAATGTTAGGCCCTATCTATGGTCTTACAAAGTAACTCATAAATTAAATCCCAAGGGAAGTGATCAATAGATAAAATAATATTTCTCAAGAAGAAATATGAGGGATATAAGGAATGTAAAAATCAAGACTTGGGCATCTTATGAGAAGATTTTAGGATACAAGAGGCATACTAAAGACATGAAAAGACATTAAGTGATTGTAATCATATAAAATGTTAAGTTGGATGACTTAGGCATGGCTAATAACACCCAACCCATAAGTCCTCCTTCTTACTCATAGAACCCTTCTAGGCAATTCTTTCACTGATTATCGATCATTTGTAGTCTTATAGACTCAAGTAGCCCTTTTAGGCCTAGATATATCCCCTAGGTCTCATCCCCTTAGGATAATAGTGCCCAAATTAGATATTAGCATTGGAACCTAGGGTGTCCTATTTCTAGCATTGTTGTCCAAATCCATATTTACCTCTAACAGTCATATTTTCTCAAATCCTTATCTTTTTCTCTATTGACCTAATACAAGCTCATCTAACCCATGATCATTAGGTTCCCTATAAAATTCCATTCAAAGTCTATTTATAAGGGTTGACACTTATTTAGTAGAGAGAATAAAGAATATAAGCTAGTACACTCAAGCACTCTCTCCTATTCTCTACATACAGCCTTCCAAGAGCATTACAAGCCTATTCAATCACTCATACCAAGCCCTAGTCATCTAAATTACATCTATTTTCACATTTAATTGCATATATCATTCATAATTTCACCAATCACTTCAATGGGATAATTACATTAGCTTGATTCCTCTTCAGAGTATTGGTATGTAGGCAGCATGCCCACACATGAGGTGTGAAGTGTTAGGAACTTGGAGTACAATTGATTACCTTTTGTATAAGCAACTAAACACAGAATTGAACTAGAAGAAATAAGTAACTAGAAATTAGAAAATAGCAAATAATATGAGATACAAGAAACAACCAATCTTGTATTGAACTCTTCTAGAATACAATGAAGAAATCACACTCTTCCCATACCTCTTGGGTGTACAGTATTTCTCTCTCAAGAGTTCTCTCTCACATAACCAATTACAACCAACTCTATAACCAAGTTGATATTCCCTTCACCATAGACCTTCTTGACCTTGCACCTTAAAGATCTAATTGATCTTGCTTACAACTTGCTTAATTATAATACATGCCCCATGGGTCTCTTAAATAGGATCTAAGGCATACAATAATTAAAAACACAGACCCAAGACTTGAATTAGTCTTTACATGCAAACACTTGGACCTCCTTAAATTAGAACAAGTCTAATTCTAGAAACACATGCAAATGCATGCACATAAGTGACCGACATCAATTGATGTTAGTCTATATATGACCGACGTCAGCTGATCCCTGACCGATGTCAGCAGCTTCTGGTCCATGCCTAACTAATGTCGATGACACTGTTGATGCCAGTTACTAGTAAAAGCCTAGCAACCTCCATAAGAGCTCAACAGTGAAGCTTTTAGCTCCACAACTCAATAATCTCCCACTTAGAGATAAATAGTTGCACCTGTACTTGTACAGCAACATCCTCTGGCTTGTTTGCATCTCCATCTTCAAGTTCAACCTTGAAGACCAACAAAAGTTGAATGAATATTCAAATTCTCCTTTTTTACCGACTTTGTCAACATATCTATAGGGTTCTTATCTATATGGATCTTTTTCAGCTTGAACTGTCCATCCTCTAATACCTGTCGAATGAAGTGGTACCTAAGCTGTATATATTTGGTTCTTGAATGAAAGGTTGAATTCTTTGCTAAATGAATTACACTATTACTATCATTGTACAATCTACAACTCTCTTGCTCCTTTCCCAACTCTTCCATGAACCATGTCATCCATATCATTTCCTTGCTCACCTTTGTGACTGCAATGTATTATGCCTATGTAGTAGACAGGGCAACAACCTTCTACAACTTTGAAATCCAGCTAACCATCGTTCCACCAACAATGAACACATATCCTATGGTGCTTCTCCTGCCATCCAAGTCACCTACTATATCTAAATCTACATACCCATGTAGAGAAGTGTTTGACCCTCCATAGCATAAATTCCTACTGTTGGTCCCTCTCAGATATCTAAGAATCCACTGAACTACTTTCTAGTGCTCATTTCCTGGATTGGCCATAAACTTGCTAACAACTCCCACTGCTTGGGCAATATCAAGTCTGGTACATACCATAGCATACATCAAGCTCCCAACTTCTGAAGTATATGGAACTTTGCTAATGTACTCAACCTCATCATGTGATTTAGGACACTGTTCTTTGCTCAACTTGAACTGTCTAGCCATAGGTGTGCTTACCAATTTTGCATCCTGCATATAGAACCTCTCCAACACCTTGTTCACATAATCCTCTTGAGACAAAATCAGCCTGTGATTTTTCCTGTCTCTCTTAATACTCATGCCAAGGATTTTCTTTGCTACTCCTAAATCTTTCATGGAAAATGTGTGAGCTAATTTTACCTTTAGATCAGTAATTTCTTGCATGTGTGAACCTACAACAAGCATATCATCCACATACATCAACAGAATAATATAATGACCATTATCCAATCTAGTAAAATAAACACAATGGTCAGATTGACATTTACTAAAGCCATGCTTTGTCATAAACCTGTCAAACCTTAAATATCATTGTCTTAGAGCTTGCTTAAGACCATATAATCTTTTCTTCAACCTGCACACAAGTTTCTCCTTACCTTTGACCTCAAAACCTTTCAACTGATCCATATATATCTCTTCATCCAAATTTCCATGAAGAAACATTGTCTTAACATCAAGCTGCTCAAGATGCAAATCCTCAATAGCAACTAAAGACAATATAGTCCGAATAAAAATCATTTTTACTACAGGAGAAAAGATTTCACCAAATTCAATACCTGGTTTCTATGCAAATCATTTTACTACCAACCTGGCCTTATGTCTCATTTGTCCAATCTCTCCTTATTTTAACCTATAAACCCATCTATTTTTTAGTGCTTTCTTTCCATCTGGCAACTCAACCAAATCCCACGGTTGGTTCTCTTCCAAAGAATCGATTTCCTCATTCATGCCATGCTCCCACTATTTCCTGGATTCTACCTGTATTGCCTCATCAAAACTTTCTAGTTTTCCACCATCCATTAGCAACACATAGTATAAAGAAGGGGAATAATGAATTAGAGGTATACTTACCCTTACAGTCCTCCTTATGGGAATTTAAAGACTCATCCACAGCTTGTTGTCTACCCAAATTTCATTCTGTCAGTGACCGATCTCGATCATCTTTCTGTCTTCCCCTGACCGACATCAGTTCTACCTGATCGATGTCAGTTCTTGCCTGATCGATGTCAGTTACTGTCTGATCGATGTCAGTTCCTATTTGACTGACATCGATTCTTGCCTGACCAATGTCGATGCCTGTGTTTTCTTGTGACTGATGATTTTTACCTGTGAGCTCATTTTAGATCATTACCTCATCCAAATCAAGATTGCCCTACTTAGAATTATTTAGCCTCTTGAGTTGATCATTGTACATCACCTTCTCCTTGAAAACTACATCACAACTTTTGATAATTTTGTTAGTCTCTAAATTCCACAACCGAAATCTAAAATCTCTAAAACCATAACTGATGAAAGTGCACTACATAGATTTAGCATCTAGTTTCTTTCTATTTTCTTTATCAATGTGCACAAAAGCTTTAGAACCAAAAACTCTAAGAATTGAAAGATCTACCTTTTTACCTATCCAAGCCTCTTTTGGTATTCCACCATCCAGAGTAGTAGAAGGTCCTCTATTAATTAGGTAAATCATAGTATCCATAGATTCTACCCAAAACTTTAAAGACAAACCAGCATGCAACCTCATACTCTGTGCATGCTCGATTATTGTTCTATTCATCCTTTCAGCAACTCCATTTTGCTGAGGTGTCCTTGGAACCATCCTTTCCCTACATATTCCACTTATAGAATAGTAACTATTGAATTTATTACTATAGTACTCACCACCATTGTCAGATCTAAGGTACTTTAATCTCAAACCTATTTCATTCTCAACCAAAGCTTTACATTTCATAAAAGTGTCAAAAACGTCAGATATCCTTTTTATGCAATAAACCCATATCTTTCTTGTAGCATCATCAATGAAAGAAACATAGTACTGTGATCCTCCAATAGAAGCTACCTGAGCTGGTCCCCACACGTCTTTGTGAACAAGCTCCAACCTGTACTTCTTCTTTGTTGACCCAGTCTTGAGAAACCTCACTTTCTTCTGTTTTCCAAAAACACAATGCTCACAGAAATCTAGATCTATGCATTTCAAATCTGAAAGATTACCTTTTGACTTAAGAACATTCATTCCCTTCTCACTCATGTGACCAAGCCTATAGTGCCACATCTTTGCATCTACATCTGAAGTAGATAGAATAGAAAGAGAATAATCAGTAACACGAGTAAATAGATAAAGTGTACCTACTCTCTTACCTCTTGTTAATACAAGTGCACCCTTGAAAACTTTCCAAGATTCAGCTGTGAGAGTTACTGTGCAACCCTCATCACCCAACTTTCCTATAGAAATCAAATTCCTCTTCAAGATGGGTACATGCATGACATCTTTCAACACCCATGTGTTGCCATTACGCAATTTCAGCTGCACTTTTCCTTTGCCAACAATTTGACAAGGCTCACCATCCCCTAAATAAACTTTTCCAAAGTCTCCATGGACATAATCATTGAAAAATTCTTTATCTGGGGTTGCATGGAAAGAAGCACTAGAATCTAAAACCCATGATTCTACTTTACTATCCAAAGAAAATATAAGAGCATCTTGTGCAACAATACCTACAAAGTTTGATTCTTTATTACCTTCTTGCTGATTTTTTTTGCTATCCTTCAACCAGCAATCTTTCTTTGCATGTCCTTTCTTTCCACAATTCCAGCAGGTTATTCTGCTAGTTCTGGATTTGGATCTCCTTCCCATCTTTGACCTTGATTTCCCATGCTTTCCTTCTCTCTTTTCCTTCCCCTACTTTCAATACTTAAAGCATTACCTGATGTTTCACTTGTGCTTTTCTTACAAATTTCTTCATTCAAGATTACACTAACAACATCTTCAACTTTCAAGATATTTAAAGCAGATGCAGTATTTCTAACTGCCATTACCAAGCTATGCCAGCTTTTGGGTAAAGAACATAAGATCAAGAGAGCCTTAACTTCATCATCAAAAACTATTTTGACTGAATTTAACTGATTTACAATTTCATGGAAATCATTAAGATGACTATATACAGATCCACCTTCCTGCATTTTCAAACTAAATAATTGCTTCATAAGATATACCTTATTTGATGCTGAGGGTTTTTCATATAAGTTTGCCAGAGTATCCATTAACTCTACCGTTGTCTTTGCCTGTGATAAATTAGAAATCACAGAAGATGCCAGGATCAATCTTATAGATCCAAGAGCCTTTCTATCAAGAACATTCCATTCTTCATCTTGCATATTTGTGGGCTTACTAGAAACCCCACCCAACAGAAAAAATAGATCTTTTTGATATAGATAATCCTCTATCTGCATCCTCCATAATTGGTAATTCTTGCCATTGAATTTTTCCATTCTTAGCTTACTTTCTTCTGCCAGTGCTTTGCTCCCACTCAAACAGAAACCCCTGTGAGTGAACTTGTAATCAACAATCACTAACCCACTCTGATACCACTTATTAGGAACTTGGAGTACAATTGATTACCTTTTGTATAAGCAACTGAACATGAAATTGAACCAGAAGAAATAAGTAACTAGAAATTAGAAAATAGCAAATAATATGAGATACAAGAAACAACCAATCTTGTATTAAACTCTTCCAGAATATAATGAAGAAATCACACTCTTCTCACACCTCTTAGGTGTATAGTATTTCTCTCTCAAGAGTTCTCTCTCACACAACCAATTACAACCAACTCTATAACCGAGTTGATATTCCCTTCACCATAGACCTTCTTGACCTTGCACCTTGCAAATCTAATTGATCTTGCTTAAAACTTGCTTAATTACAATACATGCCCCATGGGTCTCTTAAATAGGATCCAAGGCATACAATAATTAGAAACACAGACCCAAGACTTAAATTAGTCTTTACATGCAAACACTCGGACCTCCTTAAATTATAACAAGTCTAATTCTATAAATGCATGCAAACACATGCACACAGGTGACCAACATCGGTTGTTATCAGTCTGTATATGACCAATGTCGGCCCATCCCTAACTGATGTCAACAACTTCTGGTCCACACCTGACTGATGTCAATGACACTACCAATGTCAGTTATTGGTAAAAGCCCAGCGACCTCCAGAAGAGCTCAATAGTGAAGCTTTTAGCTCCACAACTCAATAATCTCCCACTTGGAGATAAATAGCTACACTTGTACCTATACAACAACACGAGGTGTGAAGTATGTCTAGCATATCCTTTACACACTAACCCCTTTTCTTTTTTCCAAAAATTCCATTCAAGTTCAAGCATAAAGAGCTCCTAAGGCTTTTGAAGATTAAAATAGATGTACAAAGAGCTTTGTAGGCTTCTAGGCTTTGATATTTCACTGATAGGGTAACATAGCCCTGTCAAATACAACCCAAAAATCTTTCAGCCTTAGAATAATATTATCAAAATAAGACTACAGCATCAAAAAGTAGGGTGTCCACTTTTTTGTGCTCTTATCCAACCCATAAAAGAAGTTTAAGAACCTATTTTATCCTATTTTTTAGCTCTGATCCTCCAGTATCAAGCCCTATCTCAGTGCAGACCAATCAAAATAAGCTAATTTCTATTTTTTCTCACTTCCTACTATATTTAGAAAAGATAAAAATACTATTTGTTTACACAAATCATTAGGTTAATTAAATCACATTATTGACTAATTTTACTACTCAAAATTTGTTTATTAACTAGTAATAAAACTCCATTATTCTAAAAAATAACAAAATAGTGACTAGTGACCATCAATGTACAAAGGAAACCTATTTGCTATAGACACAAATCTTTGTATTCAAATAGGCATGCTACTAATATCAAATCATGAAGGTATATTGGTACAAAAAAATTAAAATGGACCTACCTTCCCACGACGTGTTCCCCGTTCCTTGGGACCCCTAACAGAGTCATCGATCTACTATGAAGATTGAGTACTTGCATGAGAAAGTACATAGCACTAACATGTTTTTTTCCTCTTCTAATCTACTGACCTACTTCTCTCCCAAAGGACATCAGCTCTATCATGAGTCCAACTATGGAGTTTGAGCTTCAACTAGAAGAAGGAGATGTGCTTTGAATCACATCTTTTAGTGTGATTTGAATTTTTAGGTTTTAAATATTTTTGCCTTTTCATATCATTTCCTTTTCTTTAAATGATTTAGCTTTTGATTTTTTATGGATTTTTAAGATTCCTCCTCTATACGAATTCAGAATGACCAATCATGAGAGATATAGTGATACACATGAATGAGTTATAGGTTAAGGCTAAAGGAAGCTAAGTAACCAATGACAAAGATTGACTAGGTCACTTATGCTTAACAATGAACCAGCATGTGATCTCAAGTCTCAACCATGTATATGCTTAGTTTATGAAAAAGGAAGAAGGGAAAAGGAGATCCAAAGTGGACTGGTGAAAGGAAAATATAATGAGATGGATTGTTTTCTAACTGATCACATGTTAATAGGAGATAATAACCAAATGGAAATAGGGTTTGTATAAATAAGTCATAATGACAATTATCTGTGTAAAATAGATATAAGAGATCAAATAATCATAAATATAAAAGAAGGGAGTTTTGAGAAAAACTTGAGCAAGAAAGATAAATCAATGATAAAGAAAGACAATCGTATATGAATATAGATAGAAATGATAAACAAAATTTAGTATAAAAAATCATTATATAAGATAAATATGAATTTAACACAGTGTCAAATGATATAACGGATAGATAAAAATAAAATTGAAGCACAAATCAAATCCAAATATAAATTAAAGAGCACCATGAATGTGCTCATAAATACTAATAAATCTATCTACACACATTATCCAAAACATCAAATAGATCTTTATGAAGCTAGATACAAATTGCTACTAATGTCGCATCAATCTTCAATGAAAATTGAAAAAATATATCTCTATTAATCTCCCCCATATAAAAAGTAGGAATGCTCTATGGATCATGCTGAGGAGGGAAATTAGGTAAGGAATTCTTGGGAGAATGAATGGGAGTAATCTTTAAAGGAGATATAGGAATCACAGGTGGAAAAGAATCCATAGGTGAAGGAAGATCCACGGGTGAAGGAATCCCAGGTGGAGGCATAGAAGGTGATGAAGGGACCATAGAAGGAGATGGAACCACTAGATTTGGAACCATGGGAGAAGAAGGATAAGCCTTATTATGGGAACAACCTATGGGAGAAGTTGTAGAAGGTCTGGGAATAGCTATAAGATGATCCTTAATGTGTTGTTAAAGGATGTGGCAATGATCGGTGTGATGGGTACCATATCGGTGCCACAGACAATAAACCCCACCATACTTAGGTATATATTTAGGTAGAACCTCTAGGGGAGGCATAAATTTGTTTTAGGAAAGAGAAAAAAGATGTAAATTATCAATGTATTATCTCAACTTACGATAATGAGTGGAAAAATGATTATTTATCCCATGGAAGCAACAAAAACACTTGCGAGTGGTCTTAGTAAAAATACTAACAGAAGGGGTGTAGTAGGAGTGGAAGAAGCTAGAGAAGACTTGTCAGCCCATTTGGTGGGAAATGGATCCATATTAGGCAAAGGAAGCAAACCATCACTAAAGGAGGGTGATGTTGGGGAAGGAACAGAAATAGGCTCAACAAAAGGAATAATGAGATCAGAAGCAGAGGTAAGCTTAGCAATAGTAGGAGCAAAAATAGTCTCAACTATAGTAGGATTAAGAAGAGGCTCTAATAAGGACTCTACTAAGGGAGGAGTAGGATCTACATAAGGTCTAAGGAGGGTTTCACTAATCTCATTAGTAAACTAACTATAGTGATCAGGGTACCTAACAAAGCGATAAGGCCTTATCATAGCATGATCCATGAGCATAGTTGTATGTGGCTCCTTAGAAACTAGAGGTGTCAGTGCCATCTCTACCATGTGATAAAGAGGAAAATTACTAAAATGAGGGACTATAAATGAAGGAAAATGGGAAGAGATATGAAAATATTAAAATAAATAAGAATAATAATGGATAATCTTAACATCATGAGCCTGTACAAGACTCCTTAAGAATGGATCATCTAGGGAATATCCATAATCATAATTTAGGGTATGAAGCTCAATGACATAAGTAGGGATTACCTTGTCATTTGAGGAAGTGTGGTGAATAGAATTTAGAGTCTTGGTCAAGACTACAAGAATGTCATCACAAGGAAGCTTGTGAGAGCAAGGCTATAAAGAGGTTAGAAGCTGTGAGATGAGATGAGGTGAAAGATCAGAAGTTTTAATCTTTAAGTTAATTTTAGTAGGTTCATCATCAAAATATAAGGGGTTAGGAGTAATATTCCCAATGAGTTTAGGATGACCATTGTAACCTCAGGTTGAATTAAAAAGAAATTTAAGATGTTGAAACTCATGGAATAGAACACTTGGTAAAGGTTCAAGAGTAGGAATCTTGAATACATCATGATCTTGGAATTGTTCAAAATTCCAAGGGTTAGTATCACCTTGAATCCTATAAATTACTCCATTATGAGGAAATTTGACACATTGACAGGTGGAAGAAGTAATGGATCTCATATGATGAGTCCACGGCCTATGAAGAAAAATGTTATAAGAAAGGGAAAAGTTAAATATCATCACCTTCACATGAACAATGATAGGTGGGATGGTAATGGGAATCCACACACAACCTAAAGGAGGCATTTGCCTTTGATCATATCATTGGCAGGTATTGCATGTAGACTTGAGATTGCATTTTAAATATCTAAGGGTCTTAATTAAATTGAGAGAGGTAACTTAGATGCTAGAACCATCATCAATAAATGCATACTTAACTTGGATATCACGTATTTGAACACAAATGAATAAGGGAGGATCATCTAAATGAAGTAGAATTTCATCAGGAATCATAGAGGCTATAATAAATTTTAAGGAAAGAGAAGTGTCCATAGTTTCATCAATGTTGATAGACATATCTTCACATTGTTGTAATATACTATCCTCAGATTCAAATAAAGCTACCTCTCATCCTACTAAGGGAGGATGAGGGACATTCATATCAAATAATATTTTCATAAGATGGTTTCTATGACATGGAGAAGTCATCATAATCTCAAAAAATAGAATTTGGGATGGGAGATTTGTGATTTTTATGATGGGATCCCACTCATCATATACCATAAGAATGTTATTAGAAATAGGTGTATAATTATTAAGGAGGTCCTCAGAAGGAGGAGCTAAAGTGCATTGAAATTTATGTTGATAAGAATGAGAAGGTTTGTAACAATGTTGTAAATCATGTTGTGATGATGAAGTAGTTGGTTCAATTTTATTTTGAGAAATGGTATAATAAGTGTTAGTTTAAGCTTGATTATTAGCCTTAGAAGATGATGAAAGAGTGGTAGAAATGGAATGGGAAGTGTTATCTAAGGGAGAATCAAAAATCAGATTGCCAAAAGTAATAAGGTCATCTTGCCCTAACTCATTCAAATGAGTTGGAAAAGAATCCTGGATAACATGATATTTTTGAGATGGAGTGTAGATAGGTTGAAAATCAATGAAAGACACCACCCTTTGCATATTAGTCATGTTAAATGTATTCTCTTTAGAAGTGGGATCAACAAGACTTATTACATTATTCGTGGAAGGGGTGGGCTTGTCTTGATTGTCTTAGATAGGTTGATGATTAGGAAGAGGGTCTTTGTAAATAGCCAAATGAGTATTTGCTTGATTAAAGGCTTGAGTTTTGTCATGTGATTTATAGTCCTTGAAATCAATTTTATAGTCTTTTTAATGCTTTCAGATGATGAAATCATGATCAAAATAAAATACATAGCTAAATTATGAAGTTGTTTATAGGTCTCATGAGAATGACATCAACTAGAGTGAAACTAACAAAACTCGTTAGGATCATACCAAGAATTCATAGGATGAGTAGGGTCAAGTTCTCTTATAAGATGCCTAGGTAGATGCTTAAGCAATTCAGCTAGGGATAGAGGTTTGTGAGCATTGATATTGTTTAGTGAAGATAGGTGAGGATTGGTATATTATTGAGAAGAGGGAGCTAGTTTAAAATATTGGTTGGGAATGATAGATTGAACATTGTGAATGGTGTCATAAGAATTTTTAACACCATCATTGGTAACAATATGATTATTATTCTTTAGTAAGATTTGAGGACCTACATAAGGCTAGGTTAGATTGAATTGATGCATAAGGAAATCTTAACATTTAGCTTGGTTAATAGCCTCCTCCAAGATACGTGGAGAAAGATTGTGGACTTGGTATTATAATTTAGGAGAGAGGGCATTGGTAAAGAGATGGAAAAGATTGTTGTTAGCCATGTTATGTTCACATTTTTTTAACTAATTCTTCCACCTTTTAACAAAGGCTTGAGCCATTTCATTTTTGTTTTGTTTATAATTTATGAAGTGGGCCAAAGTGTTTTTATGAAGATCACTAATTTGGAAATTTTACACTAAAGCATTTACAAAATCCTCTAAACTAGTATAGAATGAGTTCTAAGTTGATTGCAAAAATCCAAGGAATCACCCGTGAGGATTTTGGCTCAGAGCTTGGTATAAGAAAAGGTGTTTAATTTAACCTAGTCCTTATAAAGATTTCTAGATGTTTTAAGATGAAGGGTATGATCAGTTGATCCATTATAAGAAATTGTAGGTGTGATACCTCTTATGTCAATGTTAGCAATTTGAGTAGTGAGAGGTTCATTTTAGAGATGCTTAATGGTTTTGTTGATTGAAAGAAGTTGAAGAATGAGATTTCCTTGAGAATATATAATAGGAAGAGGGGTAACATTCAAGTTATGTGTGCCCCAAGCCATTAGTTGAGGGTGAGATTGAAGATGAAAAAGGTGATTTTGAATTTTCATCATTTGATTCATGTTATGAGTTGAAAAGGTATTCATTTGATTGAGAGTTTGTAATAAGATTTGGTGTGTTTGATTATCATTATTAAAATAATTAGTGTTTGTATTAGTGGCTTGGGTATCACTATTGGTGTTGATATGAGCTTGAGAGGAACTATGAGAATGTGAAGCACTAGAGGCAAAGTTTGCTTGTGTAGCAAAAGATGGACTAATGAAGGGTTGAGATGAAGAAGAACTAGTTGCATGATTACATTGGGTAGTAAATGAAGCACTAGTGGAAGGATTAAGGATAGTGTATCTTATAAGAGGCCCACTAGATGTATAACCTACCATGTTAGTAGATATGCTAGGCATGGAGGTGGAAGAAGCTAGATAAGAATAGGTCATGGTATGAGAAGGGGTCATAATTAAAGGAAGAGGTTGAGAATCAAATAAAGTGGTACTCTGAATTCCAATTGAGAATGTAGGAGTAGGTGAATGAGGCTCTTCAGTTTAACCACTAATCATAATATTGTAAATGGTAGAGGGATCATTTCCTTGATGTTGAGGAAATTCAAAAATAAAGAAGAGCATTTAGGGAGTATACTCTAATTTGGGTTGGTCTTATAATGAGAAAAGAAGGTTACGTTGTGAAGAAGTATTAGAACGGTTCCATAGTTCATTATGCAAGTGGCAATATGAAAATTACTAGAATTCAAGAGAGAATCCCTACTCTGTCTATGGGAAACCCTATAAGGATTGGTAAAGTTCATCATGTCTATTGACTAAAACTCAATGTCATCATTAAGTAAAAATTTATTGATGAAAGGAAAGGAAGAGAGATGAGAAAACAAGAAAATAGGAAATGATAAAAATACTATAGGGTCAATTAGGTCAACCTAAAATAGAAACAAGGTCTGTAAATACTATAAGATTGACTGGGTTGATCTAGTATAGTAATCATAGGTTAGGAAAAGAGTAAATAGGGTCTACATCTAGTACAAGGTTGACTAGATTAATCCAATATAGTGCATAGAGGTTGGAAAAAGGTACAGGTTTGACTAGGTTGATCTAGTATAGTAGATAAGGAAAATTAAGAAGCTTAAAACAAATTGTGAATTAAAACAAGATAATTTTTGTAAGTAATTTTAAAATTAAAATCTAAAGGGAAATAAACAATCAATTGTATCAACATTGTCCAATCCAATTGAAGCACACAGCATAAAACCTTGCACTAACATTGGCTAATGCAAATTTTTGCAATACAAAAATATAATTGAGCAAAGATGAAGTAGTCAACTTTGAAATTAAAATATAGATAATTGGTCAACCTAAATGTTTACTAAATTATTAATAATATGATTTTAAATGTGATGGTAAATTGGCTATAAGCAAGGAACTAGAAAGTAGTCTAAGGATAGTTTCAAGTAATTTGGGTTGAAAAGTATCTATAGTGGTAATGTATAGGCTTGGTAATGGGGCCTAACCTTTCACATCACATGTTGTAGTGATAAGGGTGTTAGGTGCTTATCCAAAATATACCATTAACCATGCTTTATACTTAAATATAACATCAATTTGGCTTCCCCCTTTGTGATTAAATATAAGTAGGTTGGCCTTGGGTAGACAAATGTTAAAGTGCTTGTTAAGATTTTATGATTTGGTCATGTGTGCATAAAATATAAAATAGTGAAACTAAATGGTTAATTTAAAACCCCCTAATTAGACTATGTGATCTATTATAAGTATGAAAGCAACAAAAAATAATAGTGCAAGCTAATTACTAACATATAAGGTAAATTTCAACTTTGAAACATGGTATAATGTCATTCTAAATGATAGTGTATGCATAGAATATAGAATAGGGTTAGCAGCCTCGATCTTGTACTATGAAAACAAGGTCTAAAAATGAATAGGTTTAGCAGAGTTGACCCATTTATCTAGATAGCATATAAAATACATAACTGGGTTGATACAGTTGATTCAATTGACTAAGGTAGATTTAAAGACTACAAATTATGAAAGGAAAGACTGTAAAGACTATAAATTTTGCTAATTATGAAAGGAAAGATAGAGAGCTAGCAAGGAACCTCAGTGGATCAGATATGCAAAGAATGAAGAATGTTATTTAATAACCTTGATATATGCTTGAAAATTTTTCTTACTAGGTCGACTGGGTCGATTAAGCTTTGTAAAAACTTGTTGTTGAGTACCTAGAATGTATAGGGTTGACTAGGTTGACTTGGTATGCCGAACAAGCTATCTAAAAATGTACAGGGTTGACTGGGTTGACCTAGTAGTCTATATTGGATGACTAAAAAATTAAAAACATGTACTAGGTTGACTGGGTTGATCTAATAGCCTATACCTAAAAACCTACGTATAGAAGTCAAAAATTGGGTTGACAAAGTTGATCTAGTATGATAGATATATGATAAAAATGATGATAAAAAAAATGAAATAAGGTGAACAAAATCTTATGAGGGTTAGTTCATGTTTGGTTCACTAGAATGTATGCAACTAGAAATGCATCATGACTATAAATCAATCCTATCTCAAAGAAAATAGAGCATACCTACACTTCTGATTGGGAATACATTTGTTAATCAAGAGCATGACTAATATGGGGATCCACTAGACCCAATTAGGGGATCACTTGTCATAATGGACCATGCTAAGAAGGGTTCCAAATCCTATAGTCTAACATAATCATGTACCAACTGTAAAAGACTCCTAGGTTTTGATATTTCACCTATTCTAATAACAAGAAAGTAAATCTAATCTAGTGTTCACCAAAGCTTGTGGCACAAATTGGGGGTTAGAAACAAAATAAAAACTAAACATGCATAGAAGACATATACTCACATCAATGTATACAAAATCCTAATGCATGGAAGATAAGCACAATTTCATTATTTATCCACTCTTACAAAGAAGAAATAAAGTTAGGAATACTTACCTTGAAGATGAACTCATTGAGCCTCAATATCTCACTTGGCCAAGGTGTTTCACAAAAAATTATTGTGGTATGTAAGGCCAACAAAGACCAATTAGCGCTAGGTTACACAACTTATATATACATCCAAAAGACTTCTCCACAAGACAAGATCTATATCTCCAAAGAAAGTATGGAACCTTAAGCTTTATTCTTCAAATAGAATGGTCAATAAGTAGATGTTTGTTTTCACTTATTCTTCTTAGTATCTATTCTTACAAATGGTTGGAAATGAACTTGTATTTATAGGTAGATATTACCCTAAATCCTTTTGAATATGTCAATTGTACGAGGTTGACCCAGTTGATCCTATATGTTTTTAGGAGATAAATCACTAGGTCCTAAAGTAGGCCAGTCAAAGGGCTAATGAAAACTCCAAGTAAAAATTACCGTTAAATAGTATAGGGTCAACCCAGTCGACCCTATATAATAATCAAAGGCTAAAAACTATATAGCATTGACCTAATCAACCTAGTATAGTCAACTGGAAAAAGGTGGTCAAGGCAATAAATAGGAGGAATATGATATAGTAAATGATTGGAATGGGTAAAGCTAAAAATAACAAGCTTAGGGTAAATGGTTTTAGGAGACAAGTACGTAGATGGTAAGTGGTAAAAAGGGATAATAATCTTATGAATCACCAATGGTCTACCCACCCCTTCCCTGGTGCACCCTTTAGAGTGTGCACTCAGAGATATTGAGTCTTGATGGGTTCTTGTAAGATAAAAAGTGTCAGTAAGTGATAAAATTTTGAAAATATTATGTGTATACATATACCCCACTCAAAGATCATCACGTGTCACGTAGGTGTAACACAGGATGGTGCTTTGAGAAATAATACATGATAACACCAATTTTGATGCTAAATAAATGTAGTAAACAACAAAATAATATAAATGAAAGGTTATAATTGAAAAACACATATATTTGCTTACCTTAGTGTTGTAGATAAAGAAGTAGACTTGCAAGAGAAAGTGAAGGCATCCAATGTGAAGAACACTAGGCAAACAATAGATTTATAGGTAAGGTTTTTGATCATTTTAGGGGATGTAAGGAGTTATGGTTAATATGAACCAACATGGAGAATAACCTATAGATTCTAGAAATTAAATAAAATGGCCTAAACACATAAAGACATAATCAGACCCACTAGGTCTAGACTAGGCCTAAAGCCCTAATGGAGTCTCAATACTACTTCTAGGGATAGGTAAACCTTATAATGCATTGGATCATCCTTAGAGGGATATATGAGGTTATTTGGAATTTTTTTCTATAGAGTAAATCATAGAAAAGTTATTTTTGGACTAAAAGGTACCTCAAACCTATCTAAAATGCACTCCCAAGCTCGAAAGGCCATCTTTAGATGTTCCCACTAGTATGAACACTTAGCATGGAGGCCCAAGGATTTAGGATATGTTGAATAAGTCCTATAAAATTCTTCTAGTGTAATTTTTCTGAGGTTTTAATGTTAGCATTGTATGAATAATCCTTAAGGGTCTAAACCACCTAAAACACTCCAAAACCTTTGATTCTAACTCAATTAGAAATAAATGGATGTAAATGTATCCAAGAGGGATAATATGACTTGGAAATGATTTTGGGATTGGATGATACTCTCTAAAAATCCATCCCATCTAGTTGGTTGATACCCTACTTGTATGAATAGGGTATAGAATAGGCTTTCTTGATAAATTTTATCTATTTAATAGGTTTAGAGGAGAATTTAAGGATGAGAATAAATTGGGAAGGTTAATTAGGACCTAATATAACTCTTCATTCCCATTCCTTTCTTTATACAAGCACACAAACTCTTATGCAAGATCCTTCACTTCAAGTAGTCTATGGAAGATGATGAGAATGGGGGTGACCACCAAGTGAGAATGTGATAAGTCTAATTGGGAGGCCATTTAAGGTATGTATAATTGATTTAATGGTAAGAAGACTCTTTAAAGGTGTCATATCACCTCTTAAATGGATTATATTAATAAATTGAAGATCATTGTGATGCCAAATGTGAAGACAGACCTATTAATCTAGTGATGGTGATTGCAGATGATGAGAACACTTGTCTAGAAGAAGACCAGTGGTTATGGACACATATAATTAATGTCAAAGCTTGTTTATAATCCCAACTTCATATTACATATGTCCACTATTCGTAGTCTTATTTGGAGTGCTCAAGAGAGGCCTAATGATGAAGACAATTTCAATAAGTCAGTTGAGAGTATCTTATGCTAGTTTTGGAGAGTTTGATGCTTTTGAGGTACATTTGTCCAAAGAGACCTTTCATAGTCTATTTCATACTCCATTATCATAAAAATTTAACTATTTATCTCATCTTGGCACTTGTTATTATGACTCTTGAGTTTCATTCTTCTCTCTCTTATCACACATTCTATAAATGCAAACCATTTTGGCTCTTGTATCTAATTCCACACCATGTATGACAAAGCCCTACTAGTTTGATGTTGTATTTTTCCTTTTAATAATACATTAAATCTATTTTTTATTTCACATAATATATTTTCAAAGTGTTTGAAGAGATGTATAGTGAATAATTAAGTGATTGACATATATCCTTGTTTTTTTCTCAATCCTTCCATGTGTGATGCAAGATTATCCCACTCTAACAGGTCACATGAAGTGTTGTTAAGTTTATGTCTATTTTCAATTTTGAAAGTATCCTTAGTGTTTTCAATTGATCTTTGGTTTACTTACCTTGTGTACTTTTCATGCATATCACCTCCATGTTGAAATATTAATGTTAGAGTATTTTAGGACTTTGAAGCTAGTGTTGTAGGTCGTTTCTCTTAGTGCAAGAGTATGATAGCATAGTGGAGATCATTATGGTATATCACCCCATTATATTAGTTTAATTTCATACATAATTATATCTCTTTTCACATAAGCAATCATTTAGTGTATGTGATAAGTTCTTAAAGGTTAATCTAAGGAGCTAGCCTTTAAACCTAGAGGTTTGCCTCTACTATAGGCAACCCACAAGCCTATAGGTATTCCAATGTTGCCCAAATATTATATTAGGATTTAAAAACCTCATATAGGTTGAAATATTTGGTGACAATAGTTTTTGCATGCTCGGTGGGACCATTGTCATAAAGATAACTTTTCAAGGTGAATGTTGGTCTTAACAACATCACAGTTGCATATGGTGTTCTACTTAGCATTTGAAAACTCCATTCAAGGTAAAATATAGTTGTAGATTATTTTTTTTTCATATTCTTGTGCTCATACTTCATGATCCTTACTAGGTCATATTTTAATAGAGTTTTCAATCCCATCAATCCACCTCTTCAACTTGAACTTCCTCTTCAAGTTCAACATCCTCAACCTTTTCTTCCTTTTGAATATCAAGAGGACTTTGATATCCAAGAAGACCCAAAAAGTGAGGAAGAACTTGAAGAAAACATGGCTAGGAATCATACCTTCCCAACCTTTAACACTAAAAACCCTATCCATATTTATGCATATGATGGCATTCCCCCTAATGCTACAAAGAGTGTTTCTACATTCAATGGTGAAATTCATGTCACTCCTAGTAAGCATGTTAGGGATATCTCAAATTTTTTTAGTTTCCATAATGTCAATGAGGTCAATATTTCCATTATACTCCTTACCATGTCCTTTAAAGGGAAATCACTTTATTGGTGTAGGATTTTTCCCAGTGGTTGTATCACAAATTGGGATGATTTTAGAGAGCCAATAACTTCAAGGTTTGAGGACAAGAGTGATCACACTTCACTCATTCACCAACTCAACATAATTCAAAGAGCCCCCAAGGAGACAATGCATGGATTTAATGAGAGATTCCAAAGGACTTGGCATATATTTCCTCCTCCCACGATACCACCTACTAGCTTTGTGTTTCCCACCTATTTGAGGGTTATTGGTACTAACATGGCTATAATTTTGCAATCCATAGGTGGCCACACCATACCTGAGGCATATGACCTCACAATTAGAGCTAATAATGGCCTCATACAATCTAGGAAGTTTCCTTAAAAAGTGTCCATTAATCTACTTCCAAATACTTCTTTGTCGTTCTAAGTGTTGCCTAAGTTCTTAATGCTAATTCTAATCCAAGAACTTCCCCTAAGAAGGCATATGATGCCATGGATAAAGATGCAAGAATTTAGTTTTTAGAATCTAGGCTTAGGCAAGTAATTCTAAAATAAGGTGTGAATCAAAACACCTATCCTTATCCATATCAATATGGTCAACAATATGGGCAATGGAGAGGTCAAGGGCAACCTAACTTCAATACGCTTGTCAATACATACAATCTTACTTCAAACTCCAACACAAGAGTAATGGTACTGATGCATAATAATCTAATCCAAGGAGAATAATGGTAGTGAGGTCAATTCATGGATGAAAATGAAGGTGGAGAGAAAGCTCTATTTTATTAAGGAGGATTCATTCCTCAACTATCGGTAGAAGATGAAGTTCTAATGCAAGCTAATGAAAGATTGCAGCCTCAAGGAGTAAGTTTCACAAACTTCCTAGTTGAATACACATATTTTCTCAACCAAAACATTAATTTTGCATAAAATACTAGAGATAAAATGAAGGCTCTAAGAGATGATAAAGGTGTGCCTACAAGTGCAAACAATCCTTCTACAAGGCAGCAAACCATAACTATAAGTGTGACAATCCCTACAAATTATGCAACTCTTTCAAATTAGAATGTTGGAAGGCTTGCTCAAAGTGATTCAATAATTCAAGATCCAACCATTTCCTTACCTCTAAGGACACAATAAAAATTAATTAATTTTACTTTGAACATTTTTGACTCATTGAAGAATGCTAAGGCATCTATCTCTTTTTGGGATGTCCTTCACATGCCTGGCCAAAAATAACTTTTACATAAGCAGTTAGCCACTATCCATGCTAGTCATCTATCATCAATCCATGGTCATAACAATGTTTGTCTTAACAATTACCCTAATAAAATTATATAAACCTCTACCAAAACTGAGAAACCTCAACCCTTCTACCTCACTCTCATTATGGGGGACAAATTAGTTCATAACTACATAGTTGATAGTGGAGTTAGCACATCAGTGATACCCAAGGTTGTATCTAAAACACTGGGTATAAAGTATGAAACACATAGTAAAGGGGTGATTCAATTAGATGGTACACCTACCAAGTTAGTATTATTGATCAAAATTTTGAAGGTTTTTCTTCATCATTATCCTAGTTTTCCCATCCTTCAAGACATTGTGGTTTTTGACTTGCCCGACCACTTTTCTATCTACCTCTCAAGAGATTTCACAACCAAGATAAGATGCTACCTCTCAACTGATTGGTCTTTCTTGGCCTTTAGGACAAGATATGGAAAAAAAAATAACCATAATAACTCAACTACTTTCCAAGTTTCACATTGAGCCCTATGTAGAGGCAAGCTCCAACTTGAGTATTTCATCAATGATAAAGAGGAGTCTATTATGGATGATGGTGATTTTTCCAATCTTGAAGGAATTTCTAATTTGTTTCTAGATGAGTATGGTAGAATTTTTGATCGTGGATGATAGTTCTCAACCATGTTGTTCACCTAAAGGTTCCCCATAGAGGACTAAGCATGTTGGAATAAAAGCATTTGAACTTGATTGAAGTCTCACAAGGTAGATAATATCAATTTAAAATGATAGAAGGTCTAGTATTGGTTATAGAACCATACACCATGCACATTGTGTATATCCTACCTTCACTACCCTATATCCTACATATGCACCTACAGGTGGTCCCAATAGGGGTCTAAGGGACTTGAAATGTAAGTGTCTGAAGATTTTTTGAGGGCCTAATCAAGTCTAATAACATGAAGAGAAACATAACATCAATGGTGGAACTACAAGGTATTAAACAAACTTGAATCTTAGACCTCGGTTTGAGAAAGTTGTATATTGGGACATATTGCCTTAATTCTTCCAAATCAAGGTCTTGTCCATACTTTATGCCATCTTATAATAGGGTGACATGAGGTATAAATGGATTTGAATGCTTCTATATTGTAGCCCAATCATTGGGGTAATGCTTTTCAAAATAAAATAATTGTTTGTTCAAATGATTATGATTTTAGAAGGATCCCAATTCATACAAGATTTCATTGTAGGTTTTTAGTATTATCTACAATACTCAAGAGCCTAAATGACCCTACAATTCAATAAGGATATGAGAGTTGCATAACTCATGAAAAATTGGCCCATTTGGTTTGAGAGATCCTAAATGACTTTAAGGAAGACCAAAGCAAATGAGTAGTCTAATTAAGGGGCACATCACCACCTATAGGTTTCATGACCTCTAAATGAGGTGTCTACAATCAAGTTTGAAACATACAGTGTGTTACAATTGGATATTGAGAGCATAGCTTGCATATAAATGGCATTACATGATGAGAAATGACACTAGCATCCCAAAAAACATTAGAGGGAATTGAAACATAGAGTTTTGACTCAGACTAACACCTACAGGGGGCCTTTTTTGTCACAAAATGACACCTACAACTTGACTGTAGTATGATGGTCTATTTAAAACATGATAGTTTAGATGTTAGCAAGTCTTAGGGTATGGTATAAATATGTCCAGCTATGGAATGAGCCTAGAAAGATTCAAGGTGAACTTAAACATGATACACATGATTCATAATAGCCTATAAGGGTCTCAATTCCTTAGAATGAACAATTAATACAGTCATTCAATTTACCAATTGGACTAAGGTAGTAAATAGTACTTGTTGAGAAGGTGGACAAATAAATAGGGTGTTAGACATGATTTAGGATACCTCCACCATAGTGATAATAACCTCATAAGATGATCAAGACAAGTAAATAGAGCAAAGAGGGTTTTAATCTCTAGCCTACATTAATGCCCAAATCCTACACACAGTCAATGTTATGTAGATTGTCTTGAGGGTTTGTGAATAACTAAGGCGTATATTGGTATGCTCCAACTTTGAAACTTTATAAATAAGTTCCCCATGACTATATTGAGCCTCTCATAACATTATTTTATCTATGATAATAGGGGAAGTGCCCTCTCTTCTATCTTATTAGATAGAGAGTACTCCAAGATAGACTACCCTACAAGTTGAATATAGAAATGATGATAGATTGAGAGGTAAGGTGTTGGATCACTGTAATTAGATGTAGTGAGTTGTGGTTAAATTTAACCAACATGGAGAATCACCTATAGGTGCTAGAAATCAAACAATATGGCCTAAACATGCAAAGACACAGTTAGACCTGTTAGGTCTAAACTAGGCCTAAAGCTCTAATGGAGTCTCAATAGTACTTATAGGGATAGCTAAACCTTCCAATGAATTATATAATATTTAGATGGAGATATGAAGTTTTTTTAATCTTTTTTCCTATAAATTAAATCACAAAAAAGTCATTTTTAGAATAAAAAGAACCTCAAACCTATCTAAAATGCACTCTCAAGCTTGAGAGGCCATATTTAGGTGTTCCCACCAGTAAGGAAACTTAGAATGGAGGCCCAATGAGTTAGGATATGTTGAATAAGTTCCATAAAATTATTTTAGTGTAATTGTTTTGAGGTTTCAATGTCAGGATTGTATGAAAAATTCTTAAGGGTCTAAACTACCTAAAACCCTCTACAACCCTTATTTTTGACCCAATTGAAAAGAAATGGTTGTAGATGCATCCAAGAGGGATAGTATGACTTGGAAATTATTTTTGTATTGAATAAGTCACTCTAAATATCTATCCCATCTAGTTTTTTGATACCCTACTTATATGGATAGGGTATGAGATAATCTTTCTTGACATATTTTATGTGTTTTACAGGTTTAAAGAATAATTGAAGGATGAGAATAAATTAGGAAGGTTAATTAGGACCTAATATAACTATTAATTCTTATTCCTTACTTCAAAAAAACACACAAACTCTTTTATAAGCTCTTTCACTTTAGGCAATTTATGGAAGGCAATGAGAATGGGGGGTGACCACCAAGTGAGAAAGTGATAAGTCCAATTGAGAGGCATTCTAAGGTATACCTGGTGGATTTAAGGACAATAGGTATCTTTATAGGTGTCTTATCACCTATTACATATATTGGATTGAGAAATTGAAAATCATTTTAATGCCAAATGTGAAGATAAACTTGTAGAGCTAGTGATGGTGATTGCAAATGATGAGAACACTTTACCATAAGAATACTAGTGGTTAGGGATACATATAATGCATATTGGAGCTTATTTATACCCCCCCCCCCTTTATAGTGCATATGTGTCAACTATTTTTAGTCTTATTTTGAATGCTCAAGAGAGTCCTAATGATGAAGGCAGTTTCAAGAAGTCAGTAGAGAGTAACCTACACCATTTTTGGAGAGTTTGATGCTTCTTAGGGACATTTGTCCAAAGATACCTTTCATAGTATATTTCATACTCCATTTCCTAAAAATTTAACTCTCTCTCATCTTGACACTTGTTCTTGTGATTCTTTAGTTTCATTCTTCTCTCTCCTCTCACACATTCTATAAAATTCAATCCATTTTAGCTCTTGTATCTAATTCCACACCATTTATGGTAAAGACCTTATGGTTTGATGTTATACTTTAACTTTTAATAATATATGAAATATTATTTTAATTTTATATACTAAATTATCAAAGTGTGTGAAGAGATGTATAGTGAATAGTTGAGTGATTGACATCTATCCTTGTTTTTTCTCAATCCCTCCATGTTTGATGCAAGATTGTCCCACTCTAATAGGTGACATGAAGTTTTGTTAAGTGTATGAAGCTATTTTAAAGTGTGAAATTAGCTTTATTATCTACAAATAATCTCTAGTTCACTTACCTTGATTATTTTTCATGCATATCACCTCCATCTTGAAATAATAATGTTAGAGTATTCTAGGACTTTAAAGCTAGTGTTGTAGGTCATTTATCTTAGTGCAAGAGTATAATAGCATAGTGGATATCCTTATGGTGTATCACCCCCTTATATTATTTTACTTTAATTCATACTTCTATTTATTTTCACATAATTAATTAGTTAATGTAGGTGATAAGCACTTAAAGGTCAATCTAGGGAGCTAGCCCTTAAACCTAGAGGTCTACTTATACTATAAGCAACCCATAGACCTAGAGGTATTTTAATGTTTCCCAAATCTTAAATTAAGCATGAACAACCTCCTCTAAGTTTCAATATTTTGTGATGATAGTCACCTCTACAAATGAAGTAACCTCTAGGTGGTCCTTTCTTATCACCCTATTAGTTTCCTTGAAATTGCCTTTGAAACCATTGCCTAGTTTATTATTTCCTAAACCATTGTTGAATCTAGCATTATAATTTTTGAAATGACTCATGGAGTCTCCAATCCTATACTTCTAGTTCTTCTTTATGAAATTAGAATTAGAACTTCCATATTTTTTTTTAAATTTATCCCTAGCCTGAGCAGAAGATTTCAACTTTTGTTCCTACTTGACTACCTTGTCAAAGACATGATCCATGGTAGATGTTCCATAAACATCTACCTCTCCACCAATATGGGGTTTTAATCCCATTATAAACTTCCTAATTTTGAACCTCTCATCTACCTAATACTCAATTACATACTTCAAAAGTTTAGTAAATTATTCCCATTACTTATTCACTAATAAGTCTCCTTGCTTTAGATTTTAGAAATATATAAGCTTATAGTCAAAATATAGCTATGGAAACCACCATAATCTAAACAATTTCACAAATTGTTCCCATATAGTAATGGCAAATTTGAGATTCATTTCCCACTTCTTATTGGGCCACCACCTAGCTGCTTCACGAGCCAACTGATATGCTCCCCAAACTGCTTTAGTGACCTCAAGGTAGTTTCAAATCTTGAAATACTTGTCCATATCAATAAACCATGCTTCAGCTTCATCACCTAAAATAGTTCCATATAATTTAGATGGATTCATATTTTTCATATCTCTAGCTAATTTTGTAGCTACCTAATCTCTCACATCCTACGGGATTTTCTGTTTATCATGATGCTCTTCATATACATCCTAGTGTATTTCCTCTTCATGGACATGAAATTCCTATTTTAGTACTGAAATTTGGTCCCTAGTTTCATTCATGGCTACAAGAATCTGATCTAACTTGTTGCTTACTCAGTGGCAAATCAATTAAGATCAAATTGAGGGTTGTCATTGACATTTGAAGGACCCTCTCAAGATAATATAGATTTCACCATTCTCATTTTTGGTAAATAGAAGGATACTAAAACATTAGTGGACTCATTAAGTCTTATAGTTTGAGCCATAACTATGATACCCCATCTAACATCCCCACTGAGATCTAATTAGAATAACATCAATAAAAAATTAATTTAATCTATGTATTCTTTTATTATATTTCACCATGAGAATCTCATTATAAATCTAGATAAACACTCTAATTATGTTAACTATAAAATAATTATGTAACATATATTTGTCACTGATCACTATCATCAGATGAAGAATATAGAAAGTAACTACAGGTTTCTAACCATAGTTGGTACCAACATATAGCCACTATTATTAATGTAAAATAAGTAAATAATTACATCTCATCATATATAATATTTTAATAATAATAAATATAATAAAATATACAAGGCTCCATAGAGTAAGAGTTATCAAACTCTAGTATCTATGTAAATCTCAAGTGTATTCTTCAAATAAGTATTTTTATGGGGAGGGAGAGAATCATCTGAGTACTTTTCCACACCAACCATAGATCATTGATCCCCTATATAATCCCCCATTAGGGAATGGCCCTTCCTTCATGGATAGTAGATAATGATGGTGTAGGAATCCAGAGAGACAAGTTAGTACCCATGTGTTGTATGATTTTTAAGAACATTAAGTGTACCATAAATAAATCTATTTTAACATAATATCACATAAACATGTAAATCATACATATGAAATGACAATGGCTAAATAAAATTTAATTTGGCCAAAGTTTTTAATAGTTATTGATATTTAAGATCAGTCAAATTCATACACACCACTTTATCAAATTACCTTCATCTAGTATTGGTGATGTTAGTAATCTAGTGAAGTTCATCTCACTACTAATTTAGTATCATCAATACGAGATTTAGTTAATATAAATATAACCAACATATTCATATAGATTACTTCCTACTAGCAAGCGTAAAACATGCTAAACATAGTAATAATCAAAATACATACATTTAGTCCATCAAATGTATGATGAATCTCCACTATATGGTTTATCACATAATAATAAGCATAAGAAGTAAAATTTATACCAACTAGGTATTATATATATAGACCAAAAATTTCCATAAGTAGTTTCAAATATAATGCATTTTATGAAGAATAATAATATCATAATCCATTGTTAATATGTGCAACTACTCTGTTACAAATAACCAATCATGATAAATAAAGCCATAAATCTCATGAAAACATATTCTTTCATTCAAACAACTTGTTATACTTTTAGTCTCTTAGCACTACTTATTTTATAGTTATGATATACTTTATAGAGGTAGCACATATGTGTTTTTATGAAGTCTATGATTGTCCATTGCTTTCAAATTATTTCCTATTAGGATTTCATAATAAAGGTATTTTTAAATTGAGAATGTCTAGAATGGTTGCATGTGAATAGTCTTGAAAGACTAAGTATTGGCTAACTACAGTGCCCATACTTCCCTTGGGGATTACCACACATGGGTATTCATTCCTTCTTAGGATAGTTATTTCTTATCTTTTATAGTTTGTACTACCAAGAATTTTTATTTGGATAATGGTAAATCTTATTCCAGTTCTTTTTCAAGTAATAGTATTGAGATTCAAACTTGACGTAGACTCTGTACAACTCATTTTGGTTTGGGTTGAGAAATTTAAAATAATAAAATCAAAATATCATTCTATTGACATCAAAGTCTATTCCAAAAACTTGTTGACTACCTATAGACTCAGTTGGACTCACAAGTTGATCATGTTTGACTCGCTCTGTGATACTGGGCTCAAGACAAAAAATTTCAAAATTTGGTTGAGTCTCAACTTTATTAATCTAAAATGGATCATCTATAGGTCAATCATACCTATCAGTCTTAATGTCTCCCAGCTTCAAAATATTGAAGATTGACTCTCCCATGACCTTTCTAAATGTGGTGTTCTTATGGTCAAGCCAATCACATTGATAAATAGTAATAAAAATTGGATGTTGCTTGTATTGGGAGATGAAGCAATGGCACATGTAAAAAGGCCCCTATACTTGAATCAAAGACATAAGTGAAATTCATCAAAAAAATAAGATCCATTAATAATTTCACCACCATCACCGGTGGTGGTTGAGTCTTTACCCTAAACCATAAAAGACATGATAATTCTGTGAAAGTTAGTGTTGTTATAATAACCATCGAGGCATAGCTACACATTATTCCTAATAGCCTTGGGTGCCTCTTTGGACCATAACTTAATCTCTAGAGGACCTACAATCATGTTTAATATGACATTCCCTTTTGTGGGAGGATCTAACACATATTATTTGACATCTCTCAACCACACAGTCACAGAGGAAAGGAAAGTTTCATCTTACACACATTCCATCCACCATTGTCTTTGACTTATCACTGTTAGTGTTATTATCTATCCATCTATGCAGAAGTGGAATGATTTTCAAAAGGTAAGAATACATAGTCCATACATAATTACATTTTCATGGTCTTATAGTGCACATGAACCTAGTATAAATATCTCCATGACTTTATAACAACCAAATTACACTATCCATGTATACATACATACATATGTATTATGTATGTATATATATATATGTATGTATGTGTATATATATACACATACATACATATATACATACATGTACATATATATTTGTGTGTGTGTGTGTATATATATAATATATACATACATACATATATATGTATGTATTTATATATGTATATATGTATGTATATATAGATATACATATACACATACATGCATATACATATGTGTGTGTATACATACATAATGTGTATGTATGTATGTATACATATGTGTATGTATGTACATATACATACATACATATGTGTGTATACATATATATGTATGTATATATATACATATATGTGTGTGTGTATATATACATATATATGTGTGTGTGTGTATATATATACATATATATGTATATATATACACAACACACACACACATACATATACATATATATATTGTTGAATGATATACAAAAATCTTTGTACATACTTATGTTTGGAATGACAAATGTTCATAGTCCACAAAATATATAAATACAAATTCCTCATCGAACCTTATTAGTTAAAAATACTCAAAACTCCTAAGTCAATTCATCCTATTCAGACTTCATATTACATAAAATATACACAAAACCTATATACAGTTTTATAGAGCAAGGTGCACCGATATGCACATGCAAGTTCGTAGTTTATAATATACCAATGATCTTAATTTATTTTGAATACATAGTTCTGAGTAAATAATTAATGTACATCTAAGATATATAATTATATCTTAGATTTCGCAAACTTCGTAATGAAATTGAAGACACCACCTACTTTGTAAAAGCATCTAAATTGGAATGGCATAATCTAGAAGTCCCTTGATCAAAATTTTTTCTCTCTCCTCCTCAACGCTTTGATCTTTATCATTCTATACTCCATTCTCCATTGTTTGTTTCCCTTCCTCTAATTCACCTCTTTACCACTCCTCTTATGCAAGCAAAAATTCCATACTTTTCTATTTTTATCCAAGCTTTCCCAAGCCGCCAAACTTTTCTTCTTTTTTCCAATTCACCTAAAGCTAAAAAATATTTCTTTTATTTATTTTATTTCCTTTTTTTTATTTTTCTAATTCATTTTATTTCCTAACTATTATTTTATTTCCTAATAATAAAAAGTCACTATAATTGCTTTGTTTATTTTATTTATTTTTACTCCCTGTATGGTGTTTTATTTATATATTTCTAATGACTTAATAATAATATAATAATTATAAATTTAGTTATATTACTTTATCAAAAATAGTAAGTTGCATACTAATACACCAATCCTAATTATAATAATGTACTATTATGTTATTACTACATTGTATAAATTATCTATGTCTTTTGTTATATATACATATTAAGGCATTTAAGCCATATAATGATATTCTCAAATATCATAAAGATAACTAGTTAACATTTCAAAGACATGAGGTTTAGTCTACATACGGTAGTAACTAGATGTTATTTATGCAAATTTATGTTCTCAAAAATTATTAACAATTATGACTATAATAGCATAATGTAATCATACTACAACATTATGCATTTAAACATATATATAATATCCATAATGCAATCACATATGATTTATTATACATAAGCACTAAATTGATCTAATATACACATCTACAATTATCTAAATGTAGATAACATAAAGATAATACTAACACTAATAATTCAAACAATACATATAACATGTACTATTTAATATGGTGTGTACATGGGTTCTATCCATTCCTCTATCATCTTCAACACCTCCATCTACATCACCCTCTCTGATGATGCCCTCCCTCCATCATGATCTGAGGGATGAATCTCTCCTGCATCAAATTCATGACAAGAAGGTAGTTAGTTTGTAGCATCATGACATATCATAAAATACTAATGTGATAACAAATCAACATGATCACAATGTAAAGAATATAGAATACAACTAACTCATAGAAGTGAAATCATGTAATCGAATCAACATTCAACTATCCCATAATATCATATGACATACACCTTAGTTAATAATAATCAAATAAAACTACCAACCATAAAAATTCATGAATATTCAAGTAAATTTGCTTAGTGAGAAATCGAGATGTAACATGAGGTCTAAAAGCTACCATTTTGCCCATGGTTTTTTACCTTACTTGTTTGCAAGGGTTTTCCACATAATCTCTATGTAATGTGTTCCCCCTTATTTCTATTATTTTTATTGCTTATTTTTCTGCTTTAATTACTTACACTATAGGAGGTTTCATTCCTAGCATCTGGTATCAGATCTATGGTGAAAAACTTCATGTGTGAGTGTTTTCTATTGTTGGTTGGTTTTGTTTAAGTGGAAGCTACTGCGTTAGGAGCAAAGACCAAGTTGGAGATTAAAGAAGAAAAAAGGTTTTATTATTGTAGGTATCTCTCTATAGATCAAGGTGGAGGATCTCTCGGTGAAGATCTTATTCTCTTCATGTTGTTGAGGATAAGCTTGCAAGAGAATTGTGAAGAGTCTGAAAAATGCTTTTCTAAGTTAGCATCCTACATAGTGTTCTTATTGAAGATGAAGCAAGTATACAGCTTGAGGAGCAAGCTAGTCTCCTTTGGAGGAGGATGAGGATAAGGCATGACTTTTTTTAGTTCTTAGCAACAAATAGAATGGGTGTATTATGTGGTATCCTATTGATGACATGTTGTTAATCAAGATGTTTTAGAAGATAAAATTCCATGCAAAAGAAGGAGGCATAGAGAAACCTAAAGTTGTACCTATTTTGAAGTAGTTGATGATGAGGAAGATGAATATGCATATGAACAAGTGAGACCTAGTGTTCCCAAAAGGAAAAAGTTATGTGTTTGAACATGCAATAAAGAAGTGATGTATTTTAGATGCATTCTTAAGGCTCAAAAATTTGGTAGGTGCATTAGTGCACCGAGTAGTGCGATGACTTCCATGGAGTTGTGATTGGTCCACTTGTGTCATGTTTGGCATGATTTTTAATTGAATTCTACATACATAAGATCAATTGAGACCTAGTGTTATCATAAGGATAAGGTCGGTATTGACCATATGGAGTGTTGTGTATATAGTTATGATATTGTCTAGGTATATTGATACATGGAGTAACACTAGAGGCACATGATTTGGTGTTTTTCCAACATTCAAAAGAGTAAGATGCAAGCTCAAAAATTTGATAGGTACAGTGATGTACTGAGTATCATGATGACTTCCCAGGAGTTGTGATTGGTCCAGTGAACTTATGCCATGTTGATAGATTCGAAGGCTATATGGAAAAGTTTAGTTTTAACTTTTGTGAGATTTTATCTCCTCACTACTATCAAAACTATTATGTGTACTAGTTATTGTTCAAGGAGTTAGAGTAGCATGATTCCTATATGGTGATCTCTCTTAGGGAGAGAAGGATAAAGTATGAGGCAAAGAGTTATTGGTTTGCATATTAAAAAAAATCAATGTACAGGTTTCCAAAACATGTTGAGGGAATATAGGATATTTAGTACCTTCAAGGAGAGCCAAAGTGTTTCACAAAAGTTACTTTTATGTGTTGTTGACATGTTGGATGTAGGCCCCAACATGATCACTATTTTGATGGCTCAGTGACTAAGATGTGATGAAGGTGATAAGAGGAGTAAATCAAGGATGGAAATACACAAGGATGAGAAAGAAATGAAGTACCCCAGAGCATATTATAATAGATGAGAAGATATATTGTGTCTTGTGTATTAGATTCATCAAGAGTAAGAATCCTCATGATTCCATGATGAGCACTAAACTAGATATTCCCAAGAAGTGGAAGTTGTGAATGATTCATGATAGAATCCCAAATGGAGGATTGGTTTGTGGAGAAGTGAAGAGTCACTTCAAGTGCTGCAATCTACTATGAAAGAGAAGATGTTGACAAATCTGGTCAGGGTAAAGAAGTTTTAGTAGTACAAGAAAACTTCTACTAGATTTGTGTTAGGGTAGAAGATGGCATAGATGGATAGTTGGTTGTAGAATACTTAGGTGTGGTAAAAGCCTATGTATATTAAATTCAAGTGGGAGTATGTTAGGTTTGAAGTCACTATTCATAGTCACTATTCACAATCGCTATTCTTGGTGATGTGGCATGTAGGTGATGTGGATGGTTAGTGATGTGGCATGGCCTAGGGTGGGTGGTATGGCCCATAGAGCATGTTTATGTTGAAAATATGAGGAGATATAAAGGGGGCATATTTCTCTAATTAGTCATATGGGTTGGATTTTGTGGATGCATATGAAGGCATGATGATAGTGGATCTCAATATTCCATTTAGGCATGTGTTTACAGGGTGCAGTTTATCTATGGGATCTTGTTGGATGAAGTCAAAAGTTGGGAACATTTAGACTCATGTAAATTCACATGAGAAAGTGGGGGATAAGGATCACTATGATATATTGAGGTCACATGTGAAGTGGGGCATATCACTTTGGTGTACACATGGAGTGGTCAAGGGGGCATCATGAGATGTCGTTCAAAGATTGACTTGGCACATGGGGGAGACACAATTCCCTATTGATGAATAGTTCACCCACTTCAAGGATAACACATTTTCTCCTCTCTCTTTCTTATTCTCTCTATGTTGTAAATGTTATTAATAACATAAGCTTCTCTATTATAATTCATCATGTTAGAGGATCTATTCAATCTTGTGCGTACATTCTTTGAGGTTGGATCCTAAAGGCATTATTATTCTTGGTTTACAACCTAAATGCTTTAGGTGTAAGCATTGAGTTCTTGGTTGTAAGCACTAAAAGACTTCTTGGAGGAGTTATTTTATAAGAGATTGATGTTGATTAATATGAAGTCTGGAAGTTGCCATTTTTCCCATGGTTTTTGCCCTTGATTATTTGCAAGGGTTTTCCATGTAATCTATGTGTAATGTGTTACCTCTTGTCTCTATTGTTTTTGTAGCTTGTTTTTCTACTTTAATTACTTGAACTATAGGAGCTTTTATTCCTAACACTTCATTTTTTAGTAATACAAAAACCATGCCCTCTTAAATATCCACATTGAGGGGGTAGAGGATTTTCTTGATAACCTAATACTAACTCAAAATGCAAACCAAAATTTAAGTAATATTGTAATCACTAAACCATAAAAATTTTGTAATGTGTTACATCTTGTCTCTATTATTTTTGTAGCTTGTTTTTCTGCTTTAATTACTTGAACTATAGGAGCTTTTATTCCTAACACTTGCTTTATTTTTTAGTAAGACAAAAACCATGCCCTCTTAAAAATCTACATTGAGGGGGTAGAGGATTTGCTTGATAGCCTAATACTAACTCAAAATACAAACCAAAATTTAAGTAATATTTTAATCACTGAACCATAAAAATTTTAATCCTACATTTGAATATAAAAAGTTTATTAAATATGCAATCATTATTGAAGGGTTAGATATGATTAAAACAAGTTTTTTCACCCTTTTTATTTTATTTTAAAAAAATGTATCTAAATACATTGGACTTTATAGATCAATAAAAACACAAAAATTAACATATGAAAAAAAATAAAAAAAAATAAAAGCATTCCATATATCTCTCTTTCCTTCTTGCCACTTGAGTTGGTTCCTATTTTGGATGAATGAAATTGTGTTATTATCAATTATTTGATTTCAAAAATGAAGCTTTAGAGTTAATGATTTCAACTTAAAATGGTTAGAGATAGCGTTCCTGGATAAGTGAGAGAATTTTTATTATTATTGGTGTCATTGATAAGGATAAAAAAATATTACATGAAGCCTCTCTTCCCACATCATGTAATATTAAGGATTCATGAGAGAATTATGGAGGATGAGGGTGGGTAATACAATGATGCAGATGATCATGGGAAGCATAAACATGTGACTTCTTGGTTGTTTCTTTGAAATAATTAAATTGGTTGCTTTCTTGGTAGAGGTGGGATGGTTATTGAGAAAATGAGAAGTGAGACTAGAGCACAAATTCAGATAATTTTAAAGTATCAAATTTTGTGCTATGGTTAAATATGTAGTTTTTCAGGTAAGGGTTTTGAATTGATGTTTTATTTATGGGTTTGAGTTATGTTTTTCTTGGTATGATTTTCTTAGTTTTCAAGGTCTTTTCAACAAACCAATTTTGTGCATCTCCTACAATTTTTTTATTCCATGATATCACATTTCTTTGAGGCATTTTTTCAAATAGTTCACTTGTCATGTGTATGCTTCCATATTTTACAAACATGTTTGTATACCAGGGCACTTACAACTACAACCATTATTTTAATTATGATTTGATGGATGTACATGGTTTATTCCAAATCTTCCATTTTGGCATAGATTGGTAAGATGTTGGAAAGGGTTGTTTGGTTTGGATTGACACCTGATAATTAAATATGCTTAAAATTTTCCAAGGCCTTTTAAACAAACACATTTTGTGAATATATTATAATCATTTCAGTCTAGACCTCACCTCCTCAAAGATTTTTATTAAATAATTTACATGTCATGTGTATACATCCACATTTTTCATACATATTTTCTACTACATTTTCAAGTACAAAATCTGACAAAAAAATCTTTCAAATATGCTTTGTTAGATGTCCATGCCCAAGTTTAAAGCTCTCATTTTGGCACACACTGATAGGATGATAAAAAATATGGTAGATTCTTATTCTACACTTGAAAATTACATTTTATTAATAGTTTGAATTACATTTTTAATTAATCCTTTTTATGCATATGTTGCAATCATTACAGTCAATGAGAATGCATTTATTCAAGTTATATTTTTTAAACAATCCATGTTTCATGTGTATGCTTACACATTTTTTATAACTGATAAGAACCCAAGCAAAGTTTGTTTTGGAAACACATAATACAATGTATAACATCTCACATTTGATTAAAACTTCCATTGTATATAAATTTAGGTAAGCATTACTCTTCTACGTTCCTTAAAAATCATGATAGTGCTTTAAAAAAACAAATTAAGTTTGATATTTCAACAAAATTTCATAGTTGTCTTAACTAAAATTATCCTCTCCAAATTATTCACTACTCTCCAATAAAATATTTGGTTAAAAACTTATTAAAAATTGTAACTTGTAGAAGTTGACAAAATTTACCATTATATTAGGGACATGTGGAAGTTTGAAATTCACAATCATGTAATAAGCTTTCAACATAATAATTTAAAGCACTATATATAAGAGACTTAATGAAATAATTGACACACAATAATGAGATAAGCATATACTACAAGAAACTAAACTTTCCATGAATAAATAATGTGATCCTCCTTTGTGAACTAATATAATACAAGTCATATATGTTATTTACTGATTTTCCTATAAATATGTGGGCATATGTGTATAAATTTGTCAAATTGGGGACAAACATCCATTACACTTATGAAGCATAGATAAATAAATGTAACCTTGATATACAAGTAAAGTGGACTTTCAATAGTCATTAAGATGTCAAAATACGCAACATGGTTTTGGTCATAACACTCAACAAGGATTTGATATGTGCCAAGAGGTATCCAAAAGACTCAAGGTGCTAAACTCCCATGTTCTTACACATGTGGTGGAATTTACACCTCAAGTCTTTGGATACCTTTCAGTGAATATTATATTAAACCTAACACAAGATGAATTTGTGATAGTAATAAAATTTTCTTTGCTACTTTATGGCCACAATTTATAAAGATAATTGACTTGTAATTACCTTATGTTATGAGGCTTGAATGTGTTATATTCTTGGAAAAACTCTCTTTTAATTACTATTAAGAGATACATATCCATAAAAATGTTAGTCTTCAATATTCCATGCACATCTACCTTCAAATACTCCTCCATAATGTTTCACCACTTCATCATCTATATCCATTTCATTAGCTAACAAACCATTTATGTCATCGATGTCAATATTGTTATGGGTCCTCTTTTTAGCATCATAATTACACTATTTTTGTAGACTTTTATGAGATATTAATATTAATGGGTTAGTAATTATTTCTTCCTGATATTTTTTTTAGATTGATTTTTTTTAGAATGCATAAATCAACAAGCCAAATAAGTAAAATAAAACTAGGAAACTACTACACAATATTAGAATCTAGTCATGAAATTCATAACTTCAAAATTTAATATGCCACTAAAGACCAATACTATAGTCAAGAAAATTATAAGATGGCCAAAACATAACAATAATATGAATCTAATAAGAACATAATATAATAGGGAATCATAATCTCATAAAAAATAGGAGACGTCTATTGTTATATGCCCAACCTAACACAAATGGGCTATTCCTTCGACATGAATTAGTATTGCCTCATAACTAGTACAAATATTGTCTTCATCAGTTTCAAAATTTATGGTGATGACTTTATCGTATTGACAATGATCTTCTTGATCATTAATAAACCAAATTAGGGAAACATAACCAGGAAAAATAATGGATGTATAAAATTTTGGCCACTTGATTCACAGCTACAATATTGAATCTACTGCAAAATTCAAATACTATATGATCAGAAAAATAATGTGGTGGACTAAGAAATATGAAGAAAATAATGTGAAAAATACTATATCATAGATTAATCAAGTTCAAAGGTGGAGATTGAGATAATCATGAATGTGATGCAAGAGATGATGGAAGCCTTTCTCAAAAAATATAACATGATTTATTGATTCATCACTCAGGTATAAGTTTTAGGAGACTTGAGATTTCTTCATAAGTTCCTAAAAAGAGTTAGATATTGAGTCGTTGTTGTTTGGAAAGATAATGATACATTCATTTTGAGTATCTTTATGCCTTACACTACCTTTATGAAGTATTTAATTTTATTTAATTAAAAGGTACATATGGTGGACTAAAATGGGATGAAGTCTTTATTATTCATCAATAAAAAATATATAAAAGTTATCAATTACTTATGTCAAATGCCTCAAATGGAAAAGTTTCTTGTGAATTACCAAGAGACTATAATGAAAACCTTAAAATGTATGAAATTAAATAAAACAATGAGATTGGACCACCTAATGGGGATTATTACAACATTTCAAGTTCAAGGGAATTGTGGATGTTTTTGATATCATAGGTTTCATTGTGCATGTTATTACTGATACAACAAGAGATGATTAAAGAGAGATGCACTGTGAATTTGAAAATAATGAGAATCCCTCCAATTTATTAAAATGAATAGAGATGTAAGTTTCTTATTTCTCTTTATCTATTTATTTTAAGAAGATTTTTTATTTAGGCTTAAAAACAAAATTATAGAAAAATTGACATATTTGCTTAAGATGTTTTTTAAATTATTTTGGATTTAGTGATCTATACAAGCTAAAACTTGAATAATTTAGATTATCTAAGATATAGTTTAAACTACACAGATTTGAATGCAAAAATTAGATTGAGATTTGATCTTACTATCTATAAAAATCACAAGAGGATATGGTACTTAGATTGTTCATTATTTTATATTGATCACTATCTGTGTACAATTACCTAAAATTGTCTACAATGGCTTTGTGATCACTTGGCTTAGAAGATAGACTGTTAGAGTTTGCTAGGATGCCTTTAATAATGTGTAGATGTTTGTGACTACCAAATGTATTTGCAACTTATTAAAACTACCATTTGTGTTTTTTCCAGTCTCTTTTTCCATATAGCACTATGCTTGCATGTCAAGATTTTTTCCATGTAATTCAATTATGTTTAGTCCTACATGTATATTTAATTTTGTCTTCCTTCACCTTAAAACCCTAGTTCCACTTTCAACAATGAGTTTGGCCTATAAAAAGGGGTTATAAATATGGGTTAGATAGCCCCAACCACATCCCATTAAGTGGTTGAGTGTTTCTTAGTTCTAATGATCTAAAAAGGGATCAAACCACATGTATTTTTCCCACCTATGTGTATTTTTTCTCAATAATGATCCTCTAGAATGTATGCAACTTTTTTGGCATTTGACACTTGATAATATACAACTTTGACCTTAATTTAGGTGTCTAGAATTTTCTTAGTAATCATTCCTTCAAGGGGTTTTAGAGATGGATGATTTAGAATATTCCCTCAAGGATGTACAAATGTATTCCTTAGTGTTCAAATAGTTCTCCAAGTGAAATCTAGATATGAATAGCCTTAGGCTCAATGTGTATATATAAAACTCTTTAGGTAATTTCTCTCTATAACTGACATGTAAAATGTGTGGGCTAACCCAAGGGAAGGGTTTAAATTTGAAAAATAGTCATTCAGATAACCTAGGACATTATCAACAAAGGTAGAAGCTATTGATAACTAGTAACATCTAACTATTGCTGACACTATCTAGGTAGGAGAAATAATTATCTAGAGAATGATGATAATCTACTTAGGATAATAGTATAGTTAAACACACGCTAGTGAAATCTTGTATATGAATAACAAAATATTGGGAAGGATAAGTTCATAGATAGATATAATGGCCAAGAGAGAGTGTCAGCAAGATTAAATTATGTACACACATGGAATTTATGTTAAGGATTGGTCAAAACTAATACCAAATTTTTGTGTCTAAAAATGTTAGTTTAAAAGGATAAAGTAATAAATTTAGTACCTAAGTATAAATACATTTGGTGTCTTCAGGTTTGCTTTGAATATACGACTTACTCCATACAAAACCTATAATGAAACATGCAAAAATAAATGCCCACTCATGATAGAAAATTTGAACCAATCTAGATCATTGCACTGTTTGAAATTGAAAAATCAAGGAATGAATACATATGTGAGTAAATAAATCTATATGTAATCAGAAATGCATCATGTCTATAAATTAATCCTAGGTCAGAGAAGATAGAGCATACCTAAACTTTCGATTGGGATACACTTGTTAAGTAAGAGCATGACCAATATGGGGATTTGATAGACCCAATTAGGGGATCACTTGTCACAACATATCATGCTAGGAAGGGTTCCAATGCCTATAGTCTAACACAATCAAAAAACAACCCTAATAGAGTCCTAAGGTTTAAAACATTCACTAATTATAATGACAAGAAATTAAAATCTAATCTAGTGCACACCAAATCTTGTAGCACAAAGTGGGGGGGTGGGGGGCGGTAGAAACAAAGAAAATATGTATAGAGAACCTCAATTAAATTAAGTATGAGTAACACTCTAATACATGAAATATGAAAGATAGTATTATTCAAACCAACACGTATGTTACTTCTATCTACTGAAAGAGGGGAAAATAAAGTTAGAATGTACTTACCTAAATTTAAACCCATCAAGAATTGATCTCTCCCTTGGCTAATGGGGCTTTGAAAGAGGTTATTATGGTTTGTAATGATAACTAAGAAAGGCCAAAGCATTCAAGACTCATCCACAATACTAGATTCTCTAAATAAGAAACCTAAGTTAAGTCTCCTCATGTAGAATGGTGAAAGAGCATATTGTGAAAAAGTGTGAGTGAATAATAAATCTTGATTGCATATGTTAAATAATGATGAAATGATCTTGTATATATAGGCGAATATTCCCTAAATCCTTTCAAAAACATCAATTATACAGGGTTGACCCAATCAACCCATTGTGCTTTTAGGGATAATTCACTAGGTCTAAGTTAGGTCAGCTGAAAGGCTAACAAACCCAAAAAGTGAAAAATATCCCTAGATGGTACAAGGTAAACTAAGTCGACCTAGTACAACTAACTATCCAAAAAGAAATTAAGGCAAGAAGAGAAAGGATGGAAAGAAAAAAAGGCTAGAAGAGTGTGTAATGGAGGAGCAATAGCTTAGGTAATGGTTTTAGGGATTGGTTGGATTGGTAATAATGTGGCAATAAGGGAAAACAATTATGAGAAGTACCAAAGGTCTACCCACCCCTTTCTTGATGCACCCTTTAGGGCGTGTAATCAGAGAGATTGAGTCTAGATGGTTTCTTATAAGATGTAAATTATCAATATGTGATCAAAGTTAAAAATATTATGTGTATACATATGCCTCACTCGAATCACATCATGTGTTATTAAGGTGTAATAGGGGATGGTGCTTTGAGAAAGAACATAAGGACACACATAACACTGATGCTAAAAAAATGTTGCAGTATTTTAAAGAAAAAATAACTGAAAGTAAATGATAGAAAAGGAAACTAACTAAAAATAAAATATAATGAGTACTTTAACTTACATTTATTACTGGATGGTTTTCTATTGTGATGTTAGTTTTGATTGTGTAGGGTGTAGAGACTACTTTAGACAAACCCAAGAATGTAAAATTAAAGAGAAAAATCAAACAAATGTAGGAAAACCAAGATAATTGGTGCTATGAGGATGGGACATACTTGGGAAATTTGGCATGTTGGGGTGATAGGTGTTATGTTAGACCAAATGACCAAGTCAAAAACAAGAGTAAATCAGGTAACCAAAAATCCAAGGTTACTAAAAACCAAAAAACTCAAACAAGTAAACCTCAAGTAAGAAAGGTAAACTCAAAAAGTCAAACCAAGGATACATGTCAATAAGGATGGGAATCAAATCAAATCAATGGTAAAAAGACTAAACAAAATGGTGTCCATACCAACATGATAGTAAAATCATGATAAAAGGTAAAAGAAATTAAATCAAGTCTAGAAGTGTAAAGTGATGATGTAAAGAATGTGATCCATAGTTTCTCAAACATGTTTCGCTCTAAGGATAGATAAAACTCAAATAAAGTAGTGTTAGCATGTTTATAAGAGATGGAGAAGAAGGAATAAGAGAAGAGGGAAAATAGATTTGGAATCACAATTTTCCTATCAAGGGGGAAATTAAATGGGTGGTAGAGAGAATGAAGAAAAGACCAAGGTAGAGGAACTCTTTATCGAAGTCAAGACACTCAAATTAAGTTTGTCAAAATAAGAGAAATTTTGACCTTAATGAATTTGAAGAATTTCTCGTAGCCATACAAGTCTTAGGTTAACATATGCATTAAATATATCATCCCATGAAGGTTACATGCATGAAAAGTAAAATGGACCTACCTTCCCACGATGTCATCCCTATTCTTCAAGATCCCTTACAAAGTCATCAATCTACTATGAAGATTGGGTAATTTCTTGAGAAATTAAGTGGCACCATAGAGTTTTTTGAATTCCCCAATTCGAATCTACTAGCCTACCACACCCCAAAGGACCTTAGCGCTATGTGAGGCCAACTATAGATTTTGAGCTTCAATTAGAGATAGGAGATATTCTTGAAATCACAGCTTTTGGTGTGATTTCAATTTTAAGATTTTCATGTTGCCTTTTAGATATCATTACCTTTTATTTTAAGTGATTCACCTTTTAAATTTCTTAATGGCTTTTTTGATTCCTCCTCCATATGAATTTGGAAGACCAAATATAAGTGCTAAAGATGAATTCCATTTGAATACTTGGGACTTGGTTTTTAAGAGAGAGAATTTCAAAAAGGATGGGGTCTAAGAGCCTCATAAAACTAGGTGAAATAAAAATGTTGTCTTGAATTTGACCTTTTTTTATCCAATGTGGAGATGAAAGGAAGGGGAAATCAAGAGGAGTGACACATGGAACAATTTGAATTACTTCAAATTGTAAAAAATGTGACCAAAGGTGAAAAGGGATATAATGACAGTAAAAGTGTGATTCCTTATCAGAATAATGAGGGAAATGGAGGAAAAACATGCTAACATAGATTATTGTGCAAATTCCATCTACCAAAAGAAGCAAAAGCTAAAGTCTATGAACAAAGATAAAGAAGAACATGAAAAGATGGTAATTTTATGAGGAGGGTTGTATCCTATCCACAGTCTTACCCTGAAACTTCATAAAAGATAAACCCACAAGGGTGATAAAAATTAAAGGGAAAGAGAAAGCAAAAATATGGTGGTTTTATGAGGGATGTCAGGTCTTATCTACGGTCTTATAAAGCAACTCATAAAATAAAAACCCAAAGGGTGCCAAAACAACATTAGCAAGCAAAAAATGCTGAAAGAGAAATAAAATATGGTGGTTTATGAGGAATGGCAGGTCCTATATGTGGTCTTACAAAGTAACTCACAAAATCAAAACCCAAGGGGTGTCAAAATAACATTGGCAAATAACAACTGGATAAAAAAAACTATGATACATCAAGAAATCAAAAGACAAAAAGGAGGACTTAAAAGTTTGTGAAAAGGGAGAGGGATTGTTGTACAAGGAGATAATTGTGCTTAAGTAACCTATATAAAGTATTAGATAGATTTAGATAGAAAGCATGAAAATAAGGAAATTATTAGGCAAAGTACTTTTTAAGAAATTGTGCATTGGTGGGCTCTTTGAAAGCATGGCCTTCATTGGTTTGAAGGTGATAGGTACTTGGACCAATAATATCTTTAACTAAAGATGGGCCCCACCATTTTTTGGAATATTTACCTTATTTATCATGGGTATAGTCTAATTTAATGACAAGATCACCAACATTAAAAGTGCAAACTTTAACACATTTGTTATATTGTCAAGTGATGTGACCCTTGTATTGGTGGTTATGTAGCAAGGTAGAAAGATGATGTTCATCAAGAAGATAAATGGAATGAATGTGAGCTTCACACTATTCTTCATCAGGAATAATACCATGAAGAGATATATGAAGAGAGGGAATTTTAACTTCTAAAGGAAGAACTAACTCAGAACCATAGACTAGCGAGAATGGAGTTGCCCTAGTGGTGGTGTGTACGCTAGTCCGATAGGCCCAAAGTTAAGGGTAAAGTGAATATGCCAATCTGTGTAGGTTTTGAGAATTATATTTTGAAGGATTTTGTTGAGAATTTTATTAGTTTCCTTAGCTTGACCATTGCATTGTGGATGATAAAGTGTAGAAAAATTGTGATTGATTTTGAATCGATTTCAAATTTGTTAAATGTCTTTATTTTTTAAATGATCACCATTGTTTGAACTAATGGTATGCGGAACACTAAAGTGGAAAATGATTTGGTTAATAATAAATTTTGAAATGGTAGGACATGTGACATTAGCAAGGGGCATGGCTTCCACCCACTTGGTAAAATATTTAGTAGTGGTGATGATAAAGACATTCCCATCTTGGGAGCAAGGTAATTTACCAATGAAATCAAATCCCCATGTGAAAAATGGCCAAGGAGATTTGATAGTTTGAATCTTGTCAAGAGGTGAAAGAATGAGATCATCATGAAGCTGACAAGGAGTACACTTTTTATCATATTTGATTACATCCTTTTCAAGAGTAGACCAAAAGTAACCCATATGAAGGCATCTGCATGTTGTATCATATCCACTATAGTGACCACCACAAATGCCTCCATGTGCTTGTTCAAGAAGAGGAGGGACCTCATCTTGCATAACACAACAAAGCAAGGTACCTTTAGCATTACAATAATAAAAGATGTTGTGTCAAAATACATACTTGAAATCTTGCTTACAAATGTGTGTCTTTTTAGAAGAGTTTAAATTAGGAGGATAAGTTTGATGTTCTAAATATTGAATGATGTCTTGATACCATGGGCTTTGTTGAATGGTAACAACCTCGATGTGGCAGATAAGTGAATTAGGTGTTTGAAATAAGATTTTATTATTTGTATAAGAAAAGAAGGATCATAAATAACTTGATGTGGATAAAATAAAGAGGCAAGAGAATCAATAATGGAATTTTGATCTCTAGGAATAGGCTTAATAGTGAAAGAGATGAAATCCTTAGTAAAAATGGTTACAATTTGATGATATGTGATGAGGTTTTCACTTTTACATTGATAATCACCACTAACTTGATGGAAAATAAGCTAAGAATCTCCTAAAGCATGAAGGTAATAAATATCTAAATCAAGGGTAGCTCTCATGCCTAATATAAGAGCTTCATACTCAGTCATATTGTTGGTGACATCAAAAGTGAATCGGAAAGCTAAAGGAATGATCTTATCAAGAGGACTTGTTAGAATGTAACCTTCCCCAACTCTTTGGAGGCATTTAGAACCATCAAAATGAAGGGTCCAAGTATCCTCATGAAAGTCAACATTAATGCCCGGAAGCTCTTCAATAATTACTAACCAAATTTGGCTTTTGGTTAAATTTAGGCACCCTTAGGAAAACATTTTAACATTAAACATTTTAAGGTGTCCTAATATGTTGTCATAAGAAGTATACTTGTTTCATGATGTCTTTTAAGGTCACATTAGCTTTAGTCTTGGTTACATTAGTCATTTTATCCATTAGGAGTCATTTTATGAACTTCTAAACATGTTTGGTTTTATCTAAGACAATTGTTTGAACACCAAAACTATTATGCACATTTTTTTCTCTTCTTGGCATACTGGAATGACCCTCAGGTTTTAGCTCAACTTTTTGGGGGCTAGGGGAATCTTGCCCTCCTCCCTAGAGTCAAAGGATAGTGCAAAGGAAGTATTTTTAGGGGCTAGGGAAAGCTTGCTTTCCTCCCCAAGGCCAAAGAGGTGTAAAGATAAGAAAATAACTGAAGATCCAAGCTCACATCTAATTAGGACACATGGTAGATTATCAAGAGGTTTCAAGTTTTGGGCCCTCTTTGAGAAGTGTCACAAGTGTCTTGTATTAGCAAGGTGCAAAAATTTCCCAAGGGTTGAGTGTCCAAGAAAGAAAGTCAAATGGGATACCATGTGTTATCTCCTCAAGGTTTTTTTAGTCTCAACCCTCATCTAGAGATCTCCCTATTTACTTTTCAATGATCGAGGTTCAAAAAGTCTTCAAAGTGTGAATTCCTAAACATGTAAAGAATATTAAAGACACGTGAAAGGCTCTCGGTGATTTATGATGATCAGGCCCTTTCCAAAGTTTTCCTTTTAGTTCGGAAATATTCAAAGGTCCCTAGAGTCTTGGGTGCCTAAGGTGATGACATGTGGCATTTATATGCTTTATTGAAGACTAAAGACATATTGCACTAATGCACTGAGGGAAGAAAGGAGGATAAGGTGAAAAAAATCCCATAGACCTAAGGAAATGCCAAAATATGAAATTTACTAAGCAGGTCTACATGTTGTAAAGAAAAATACCATCATGCTTCCCTCTATATTTTCCAAGGGTCACTTTTCCAAGAAGCATTACTTCGAGTTCTTCAAGTAACATGTTTGGTTTTCTAGCCTACTTACAAAGGGGATCCAAGATTGCCAAGTAAAAGAGACCATGCAAGTTCTTATGTGTTTTTAGCATTTAAAGCATGATGGAGAGAATTAAAGAGCCCTATAAGGTGTTGCGAGTGCTTGAGATAACTTAAGAAGCCCTAATATTCATCCAATTATTCATTGCCAAACTTAGTCATTTTTAGGAAGGTCTTAATAGAGCTAAATGAGAAATTTTTGAGAGCCATATCTCTAATGTGCAGTAGTTGCAAAAGAAGGTGATCACATGGGTTTATTCATCTTGGTCCCAAGTTACTATGTACCAAGTTTGAGGTCCTCTGCTAATGCACAAATAGAGTTATCCAAGTGTAAATATGGGCTTCTAAGCATTTTTGCTAAGTTTCCCATACTTATTCATTTGAGTTTGACCATCACTAGGACATTATGTAGAAGTAATTAAGGACCAACCATTTTTAAATTTGAATAACTTCACCTGAGATGCTCTCAAGACCAATGGATCAAATGGGTTTACTCCTTTTGACTATAGAAACATCTTCTAAAAGTTTGATACTTTCATGATCTCTATGCTTCAAGATCCAAGCTCTCAAAGTTGGTCAAAAAACTATGGGAATTTTTCACTAACATCAAGTTAAATTTTGGGCAAAATAATTAGACGAATATGAGGCTACCACTTGGCATAAGTTGGGATAGGTTTGACAAGTCAAGGTAGAGTTTAATCAATGATGCAAAAGGTAGTGGTAGGAGGATCTAAGAGCAAGTGCTTGGTAACAAAAGGTACACATGGAAGGCATTTACATGGTGTAATGATGCTTTCCTAGGTTCAAATAAATGTAAAGGGCCTTATTGACTTGTGTATGGCTTCCACATGGAGCTTGCAAAAGGCAGCGATAAGATGATCCAACAACACATGTTTGGTAACAAAAGGTACATGTAAAAGGCATCCACATGACATAATGATGCTTTCCTAAGGTCAAAGAAATGTAAAGGTCCTTCTCAACTTGCATATGGATTCCACGTAGAGCTTGTAGAAGGCAGAGTCTCATCAACAATGCAGAAGGAAATAAAAGAATCCAATTATGAGTGTTAAGCCTTGAGAAAGCTTTGGGAATAAATGAGCATGGATGATGCCATGTGTTGGGATAGAAGGATAGAAGGCCCAAAAGCTTGAATTTTTTGAAGAGTGACATGAAGGTAAACAAGTGGACCTCAACAGTTCATCTAATGAACTAACTATCTGAAAGCATAATCAAGGTCCCAGATAAATGAAAAACTACCAAATGTAAAGAACAAAGTCTAAGGAGAAATGAGAGATTTCAAAGGTTTTAAGTGATCAAAGGATGGTTTATAATGGAATTAGTTTCACCAAAGCTATCTAAAAAATCTTTGCATCATTTTGGGAGAGTTATCATGACTTATAGAGACATCTGACCTAAAAGGCAGTCCTTGTTTATTTCTCATTCAATACACCTACAACATAATTAGTTCTAATGCCTTGGATTGCCATTGGTACTTCCTAATTTTGTAGGATCAGTTTCACACTCTTTTCCTATGCACCTATAACTCTTTTGTTCATCTTGACAAGTGTTTTATGACCTTTGGTCTTCCTTTACCTGATATCTCTCTCAAAAGTTATAAATATGAACTCTTTTGGCTATGTGGAGTAGCCTCCATTGGTTAATGGTGAAACCCTATCCAATATCATACTTGAAAAACTCTTGAAGAAATAAACAAGTGTTTTTCTTACTTATATGTTTTACAATTGAGTATTAGTACAATCTCGTTGGTCTTGTCTAGTTAAAGATCTTCTTTTCTAGCATGTTATCCTTGATTGTCTACTAAGTGTGTAGAAAGGATATTGTTATAGGTCTTTATTAGTATTATTTTCAAATTTTATAGGTGTCTTATAAGTTTTTTATGACTGTATGCCCTCATGGAATCATCCATTACTCTCCTAAGTACCAAGTACCTTCTTGAATCTAACATATGAAACATTGATGCAACAATGCATCTTGAGTTATGAGTTTTGTGTGAAAAAGACTATTTATCTTGAAATAGTATTTATTAAATCAAATATGAGGATATTAACATTATTTCATCACCTTTTATTTTTATTAGTACTTTTCTTAACCCTTTTCATATACCAGTTGATAGATTTAAAAGTGCTTCAAGGAGTGCATCAAGGGAGCTAGCCCTTCTAGAGATTCATCTCTCAACATTGTCACCCATAGCAAGAGGGATGTTTCTATTTTGACACTTGGTTCAAGAGAGATATTCATCTTCTTAGGGGTGAAAATCCAAGTGTTAATAGTTTTTATCATGCCCAGTGGGACACTAAGTTCTAAAAAGATTGTCCAAGAGTGGTGTTGGTCTTGGCATAGTTGCAGCTACAAGAGCATCTACATTCAATACTTGGTGACTCCAATAAATTTTTCAACTCTTTGGTTGATGATCAATTCTTAATTTCCATGCCAAAGGTGACCACTAGGTCTATTTATAAATGTATATCCTTTGGGTTTGTGTAATTACCTCCTTATTATGTCAAAAGGTTTAGGTTTACAAATACTCATCCTTATTCAAGAGAGTTGGTGTTTAAGAAGTCTAAGTTCTTGATTAGTTTAACCCATAATAATAAAGGTTCACATTCCAAGATGGCTAGGAACCAACCTTTATTAGCCTTCACTGAATCATCTCCTTTGAATCTTTCCCAATATGACCAAATTCCAGGAACATCCCTTCAGAGTGTTTCATCTTTTAGTGGAGAAGGTCCTATTACTTCCATTGAACACATTAGAAACATAGAATTTTTTTGTAACATCCATAATATTACTCAAGATAATGTGGATATTAGGTTGTTGGCATTTCCTTTCAAAGTAAAAGCTTTAGATTGGTATGGGACTCTACCTATAAAATCTATTGGTTCATGGGATGATCTAGGAGATCTATTGACTAAGAGGTTTGGAGAGAAGAGTGATCATCTATATCTAGTTGAGTAATTGACCACTATCAAGAGGGCACCACAAGATTTTATGCAAGATTTTAACACTAAATTCCAAAAAACATGGGATAGGATCCCAACCCTTATGAGACCTAATTCAAACTATGCCTTCTTGTACTATTTAAAAGCATTGAATAGTGATGTAGTCATGATTATTTAATTCATGGGTGGGAATACACTCCCTGATGCCTATGAGATAGCCATCAATGCTGAGAATTGTCATGTTTAAGTAGGTAATATTGCTCCTAGGCCACCAATGCCATTGTTCCCTGATTTACAGCCTCCTAGTCAAGTTACATTACCTACCTTCACTCTTTTGCCTAGCCATGAAAAGTTTACCATTATCCCAAACAATGAGATCCATGAAGTCAAAAGTTTGATCCAAAGTTTTACCAATGAATTGGTTGATCTTAAAATGCAACATGATAAAATTTATAGGCCATACCAATCATATAATCAGTTTGGGCAAACCAATAGGCCTCCTTTCCAAACTAGTGCTCAAGGATAAGGTCAAATTACCCAAGCTAAGCCTTATCAAAGATATAATTATAATGTTCCCTCATCCTCTAAGTCCCTTGTCCCCACTCAAAATAACTTGGTTCAAGAACAACCATGTTATCCATCCTTTGAGAAAAATCAAGAACAAGTTGCTTATGTAAATGAAATGCATAACCAACCATCGTAATGTAAGGCAATCAATCTTTCCAAGTTTCAATTTTTGAACTACCAATGCAAAGTGGGGTGGAAAATGGTCAACCAAAATCTTATTCTACCCTCATGAATCATTTGGATGGAGATTTTTGTGTTATTAATCACTTGGGGAATCCAATTAATATGAATACTAGTGTTGCTTCTAACACTAGGTCCAAGAAAAGGGATGTTGAAGAGCAACAAGGAATAGCTCAAGCACCTGTTTTGGTCCCCACTTCATCTCCAATGGTAATTGTATCAAATTAATTTCCTAGAGTTATATAAAGTCAAAAAAATTAGAATGTGAAGACATCTCTTATTCACCCACCTTCACAAGCTACGTCACAAAGAGTTGGTATCTCTAAGGAGCCCCCAAAGGCGAATAGTTCTTCCATTGATGTTGTGGACCAAAAGAATAAGCTACACATGAATATATCATTATGGTATTATTTTACAATACTAGGGTAGAAATATATTCTCCAAAAATAATTATAAGGTTTGGGTAAGCAAGTTGGCTCATCTAGGAATTAAAATGTTGTCCTAGTTAATCGAACTCAACCTATAGATGGTCAAGTTAAAAAGAATAAAAAACTACTCCTTTTTACCTATCTCTAATCATTGGTGATTTCTTCGTTCATAATTTCATCATAGATAGTGGGGATAGAACTTCAATTATGCCCAAGTGCATAGCAGATAAACTAGGCCTTAAATATGAGCCAATGACTAAGAGAGTCTTACAATTAGATGGATCACTATCCAAGACTTTGGGGGTAGTTAAATATTTGAATTTGATCCTTCATTCTTTTCCTACCTTATCTATTCATCATGATGTGGTTGTGTCAGATTTACGTCCATACTTTGCCCTTTGCTTGTCAAGAGAGTTTACAGCTAAGATAGGTGGATACTTGGTTGTCAATTGGTCTTACATGGTGTTTAGGACAAAGTATGGTATAAAGGTGAAAATTAAATCAAACCCTATTCATAATAATCACTTGGATACTTACACACCTAAAGTGGCAAATGTAACTATGCTATCATTGATGAAGAGGAACTTCACATTAATTAATCTCTAATATCTTCACTTGAAGGAGTGTTTGATTTGTACTTAGAAGAATGGGGAGATGAGCACTATGAGCATGATCCTTAAAAGTTCATGGAATAAGTTGGTCTTGGGGTGTATTGTATGCATGAGGACTCTTTTATTCAAAATCTGATGAAGCCAAGTGAGAACATGGATGGCTTATGGAAGCTCTTCCTTGATGGATCAAGAAGCAAGATTGGATCAAGTGGTGGAGCAATATTGGTTTTGCCTTCTAAAGAAAGGTCCTATTCAACTTTCATATTTCAATTCTCATTTTCTTGTAATCTGGTATAATATGAGGCCCTCATTCATGGACTCGAGTGGGTAAGGAAAAGAGGTTTCAAAGAATTTCTGTTTGGTGATAGTGAACTTGTTGTGAACTAAGTTAGAGGGCAGAATTTGATCAAGAACTCTTTGCTTACATCTTATAAGCATATAGTTTGGGATCTTGTGGAATATTTACAATATTTCAACATCGCATCCATTCCAAGAGAGGAAAATAAACATGTTTATAGGTTGGCAATATTAGATCTCATTTTGATGTTCTAAAGGGGATAAAAGACGCTAAGAACTAGCCACATCTCAAGGTAATTTTAAGACCCTCCATACTAGATAATGTCACTAATTGGTAAGTGTTTGATATTGATCAATAAATAGCATTTTTTCTACAAGAAGAGGTTAAATTTTATACAAAGAATCAGTCCAAACTATAACAGCAATATGGAGGGTAGATTGTTCAATTGAAGTCCAGCAAACTCCCTAAACACCTAGTCACTCTTGAGAGCATATTCAATGATGATGATCAATTGAAGAAAGAGAAGGTAAGAATGTCTACCAAGGAAGAGAAGTACAAACAATTACAAATCTTCAAAGACTAGTTGTTTGTACTTAGAAATTTATGTACTAGTGAGGAGAAGCATGCTTTTATTGAGTTGTACAAGGAGTTTTATGATATCTTTGCATGGGAATATAGTGATTTGAAAGGATTTGACCCAAAATTATCTCAACATATCATAGAGATATATGAAAATGATAAGACTATCAATCAAATACAAAGGCCAATCAATCCCAAAATTGAGCCTCTCATGAGGAAAGATCTCACTAAGTTGATTAAGTCCAAAACCATCTTTCCTATTAAGCATTTATCTTGGTTGGAAAACTTAGTCCCTGAGGAAGAAGAATGGAGAAATAAGGTTGTCTATTGATTTTAGGGAATTTAATATAGTTTCTTTTAAGGACCATTATCCCCTCCCTTCCATGGAACAAATCTTGCAAGTTATGGGAGGTAGTGAAAGGTTTTATCTCCTTGATGGGTATTTTGGGTACAATCAAATTTTGGTGAAGGAAACTAACCAATATAGGATAGCCTTTAATATTAAATGGGGTACATATGCTTATAGTAAAATTCATTTTATATTGTCTAATTTTGGATCTACATTTCAACACGCAATGGATATGACCTTTTAAGGATTAATCAATAATATTGTGTTGGTGTATCTTGATGATATAATAGTTTTCTCCAAGGATTCAAAGGATCACTTTAAATACCTAAGGAAGATTTTTGATAGGTTTAGAGAGTTTTGGATCTCTCTCAACCCAAATAAATATGTGTTTGTTTTCTAAGAAGGCAAACTATTAGAACATATTGTCTCCAAGAAGGGCTTGTCCATTGATCTTAAAAGGGTGAGTGTCATCTTGGCATTGTCTTTGCCTAAACACAAACAAGGTTTGAAAAGTTTCTTTAGGAAAATTAATTTTATAAGGAGGTTCATTCATTATTTTTTAATCTTGTCAAGCCTCTAACCTCTATGCTAAGGAAGGATGAAGTTTTCACTTAGACTAGCAGAAGGAAGGAAAGTTTTGAAGAGATCAAATAAGCCATTGCTCAAGCTCCTACTCTTTCAAGTCCTAATTTCTCCAAAGATTTCAATTTGTATAATTTTGGTAATGAAAACTTAATCTCTACCATGCTTACTTAATCAAATGAGGAAGATTTGGAGTAGGCTATTTCCTTCTTTAGTCAAGGTTTGGAAGGTTATGAGGTAAGGTACACCTATGTTGAGAAACAAGTACTCTCAATTATTAGGAGTTTAAATAAGTTTAGGAATATGTTGTCTAACAACAATATTCACATATGTTTACCTCATCCTAGTGTACAAGACTTCCTTTTGATCATAGATTTGAATTAAAATAGGGTTGGTTGGATCACAAAAGTGATGGAGTAAGATGTGGAAATCAAGACAACCAAGCCAGTGAAAGGGATGGGGTTGTGTGAACATCTTATTTTATATTTAAAGGAGAAAAAAGAAGTTGTTTTAGCACTATATGATGACTCTATGACAGCTACACCTTCATCAATAAGAATTTGGACACAAGACATGATCTATTTCCTTTAAATCAATGAGTGTCTATAAGGTCTCGATAGATCTAGAAGAAGGCACTTTAGATTGTAATCCATTCCTTATGTACTTGTTGATGGAGTGTTATTTAGGAAGGATTTTTTTGGTGTGTTATTGAGGTGTATTGGCATAGATCATATTGGAAAAGTTTTGTTTGAGTTTCATGATGGACCAACTGGTGGTAACTTTTCTCCAAGAACCATAGTTGCTAAGATTATGAGGGTTGGTTACTTTTGGCCCATATTGTTCAAAGACACCCATGCTTGGGTAATAAAATGCCAAAAATGTAATCTTTTTTATTTCAAACAAAATCTTGTTACCTTGCCTCTCCATTCAATTCAAGTTGATACACTCTTTATGCAATGGGGTTTGGATTTCATAGGCCTAATAAAACCCACCTTCTAGTGTTGGTCACAAGTGGGTGTTGACTGCTACAGATTACTTTAAAAGATTTGTAGATGTTGTGTGCTCTAGGAATTTGACTCAATAGAGGATGGTTAGTATGGTGTTAGTTCCAAAATGAAATAAACGTACTAATAGCATAACATCTCTAGGCCTAGACACTAAGGAGAGCTTATTTAACAAAAATAAATGACAAATAATTAAAAAACAAGGAATCAAATACAAGAGTTCTTTCACCTTCTTTGGATGTTATAAATGCCTTTGTAGTAGTGGTTTTCTCAGCTTATGCTCATGAAGTCTTTGGTAATGGAAGTTTAGCTACCTCCATCTCTCCTTGGTACCTTTCGCTTATGGCTTGGCTTGGCTTGAAATCAATTTGGCATGGTAAGACTAATTTGTTGAAGCTTTTGGAACCAATTTAGAATTATAACTTGCATCAAAAAATCTTAGAAATGATGTTCTTGGCCTCTCTATTTATAGATTTTTGGATTTGATCAAAATCAACTTCAACCATCCATCTCAAGATTGAGATGTGTGGTTGAGGATTAATTCAATTTTTGGAATTAAGTTTGTAATCATCCTCATCATGAAATTGGAAGAAGGGGCAATTAAGAGGCATGGAAGGCATTGATGAGGCATGGGAGGCATGAATCTTGATATTTGTGGCATTTATGGCCTAGGGATGTCTTCCCAAGAAATGAGGTCACTTGATTATGTAGATATTCAATATCCAATTCTAAAAATAAGTATTCAAAAAGTTTCTATGGAATTCTTAATTAGGATCTAATTTGGGTTAATTAGCTCTTAAACATGATTAGGCACTTTATTCACAAATTACTCAAATTGATCAGAATGCCTTATTATTGGTCCAAAATTTGATTGGATTGGAATTGGAAGGAAATATCAGATGTGTTGGAACCATATTCCCATTTAGGTTGTTGCCAACAACAAATAAGAAAGGCACATGTCTTGTGTAAAAGATTTGATAGGGAAGAGCAATCCAGAGCACCCAGGTGCAAATTTAGCATTTTGACTTGAAATGAACTGATCAAAGTTAGTTGGCCCACAAATTGCATTGCCCTATTTAGGGATATCTTGGCCAAAATTGGCATTTGAAATGTTAGTTTCACATCATTTAGTGTGTTTTAGTTTTTTTAGGCCAAATTGTGCATTTTTGGTGGAAATTGGTCAAAAGCCTAGTTGGAGGTTATCGGTGGCCAGATTTAGGTGTCTACATTTTACCCCTATTTGGGAAGATGTTGCAAATCATAGGCACAGCAATGTATTCTCAAAGAATGAGAAATGGCTTGTATGCCTACAACTGTAATGATGATAAACTAACTATATGATGCCCCCTCAAGGGAATGATTAACACAAGTAAGCCGGCAAACAATCCCTCAAAAATAAAGAAGTGAAATGAGGGGACCAAAGAAAGAAAAAATGATGGGATGAAAACATAATGATACTAAAAAATTAGTCAAAATCATTGAGAATATAAGTGGGATGGTACACAATGGTTTGCCCAAAGGTGGTTATAAATATTGTACCTTGATAGTGGCAATGTGGTATGATAACACAATGATTTGCCCACAGGTCATTATAATCATTAAGAAGATGGATCTACCCCAGTTAAGACAGACAAATAATAGAATAACATGCCCCTATATGGGAAAAAAATTAAAGTGGTGACAACATAATGATTTACCCAAATGTGGTTATAATAATTGAGAAATGCAGGTGGGACAGTGTGCAATGATTTGCCCATATGCGATTATAATCATTAGACCCTGATTATGGCAAACATGATCAACTTGGCTGAGGATGATCATAAATTAACATAGAGGGTAATGATGAATTAGGACAGCCTACTAGTAGGGAGAAGCTCATCCAAACTAATAAAGATTGAAATTCTTTCATGTTTAATTTATCTGTTTGGGATATGATTAGGATGGAATCAGGATGTCGATGCTAAAGAGATGTTGCCATTGCTGAATAGACTTCTTGAAGCTAAGGTTTGTTATAGCATGTGTTAGTAGTTTTCACGATAGAACACCATAAAGACTTAGCCAAAATATGCATGAGGATTGAGTCCCATAATACAATACTTAATAGAAAACAATGCACCAATGATAGAAACCATTATTATAATGTAAACATATGAATATGGATAGATTCAAGTATAAGTGTGGGCAAAGAATCACCTAATGAACAAACATAAATTGAATCAAGGAAATAGTGTTGAAAGGAAACAAATAGGTAAACAAACAAACAAAATAAGCAAAAATAAACAAATAAACAATGCAATAGAAACCCTACAAACATTTCCCCTAGAAAATAGGTGAGAACTTAAAAAATAAAAAAATGGGGTAATAGAATAAAAAGAAGGGGGTGGTCGAGCTAGCTCCATATACACTAGGCAAGTGGACACTGCCTATATAGTTTTATGGATGTAATATCCAATAAAAAACTTCTGGACAAATGTATTTCTCCTAGGGAATGGGAAGAATGTGACAATTGATGAAAATAAATAGAATGGCCATGATAGAAGAACAGGAATGGTCTTACCAAATGGCAATTGCATGAGAGAAAAGGCCAAAAAGGATGAGGAAACTAAGTGACAAGTGATTTGTTGGTAACTTAGTAAGGGTTCCTAGAATCCTTAAGGCAAAGAAGTGATCAATGTTTTTATTCTTTTCTAATAATTTTTCAAATGTTTTTAGAATTTTTTGAAGTATCTCAACTTGATCAAGAATGACAAAACACTAAATGGTTCAAGTTTACAAAATAGTGAGAACATTTAAACTTAGGTTGCTCACAAAATGGTGAGAGCATGGCTTAGGTTGCTCAACCACTACATTATGATGTTTTCTCAGTGTAGTGCGATGTCCAAAGTGCCATTATGTCCCATGTGCAACTCCAAAGGAGCCAAATAAAGTCAATTTTGGGAGATGAAACCCTGGGTCAAAGCTTCCCTAAAGAACTTGCAGGAGGTGATGAAGTCCCCCTCACAAGCCAAGATGCATAAAAATAAATAAAGTATGAAAGTAGAAAGACTTTAGGGTCATTTTCAAGGTCACCCAAACTTTGACAAGTTTTTGGGGAGTGATTTAGATGACTTTCTTTCTAAACCTTGAACTAGGCTACTTGCAATAGGAATGGTGTTTTTGATTCTAGGGATTCCCTATAGGGGACAAATGGAAGATCATATACGCAACATTCCTCTTTTTTCCAAATAAAATCTAACTAAACAACTATTGCAAACAAGAATTGACAAGTGTGTTCAATTTTAAACCCAATGAAAAGCTTGGTGGTGTTCATTTGACCCCTTGGTCTTAGTTGTAAACTTTGAAAACATTCATCAAAAACATCTAAATTCTTTGTTAAACACCAAAACAAAGTTCCTAATTGATTTTTAAGAATGCAAAGGTGATTTAAACATGTTTTGTGCTAATATCTAGCTTGGTCCTACAGCCAAATTTTTAGCATTTCCTTTATCTTTGAAGCTCTTTTTAGCTTGAAAGAATGAATTTTAAAAAATGAGCTTTTGGTTCTGTGTTTTTGGAAAAATACAATGACTGACGTCAGTTATTACCACTGACATTAGTTATTCTGGCTAATTAAGATCTAATCAGTGTCATTTTTGCTAACCAACATTGGTTAAAATAGGTAAATGATGTCAATATTACTGGCCAACATCGGTTACTGTGTAAAATCGTGGTAAACAAAAATGGCAAAATAAAGTTAAAAAATCAATTTTAAAGCGTTTTAAGGGCCCAAATAAATATTTTAGAGTTTAAAAATGATCTCCTTAAAGTGTGGGATGTGTCTAGTCCCATCGATTGTGCCATTATATTATCTAAGAATTTAACTCAAGAGAGAATGGTTAGTATGGTGTTAGTTCCAAAATGAAAACAAAATGAAATAAACACACTAATAGCATAACATCTCTAGGCCTAGACACTAGGGAGAGCTTAGTTAACATAATCAAATGACAAACACAACTAAAAATCAAGGATTCAAATACAAGAGTTCCTTCACCTTTTTTGGATGCTCTAAATGCCTTTGTAGTAGTGGCTTGCTCAGCTTGTGCTCATGAAGTCCTTGGCAATGGAAGCTTGGCTACCTCCATCTCTCCTTGGCACCTTTGGTTTGTGGCTTGGCTTGGCTTAGAATCAATTTGGCATGGTAAAATTAATTACTTAAAGATTTTGGAACCAATTTGGCATTATAACTTGCATCAAAAAAGCTTAGAAATGATGTTTTTGGCCTCTCTATTAATAGATTTTTGGATTTGATCAGAATCAACTTCAACCATCCATCTCAAGATTTAGATGTGTGGTTGAGGATAAATTTAATTTTTAGAATTAATTTTGTAATTATCCTCATCATGACATTGGAATAAGGGGTAATTAAGAGGCATAGAGGGCATCATGGAAGGCATTGATGAGGCATGAGAGGCATGAATACTGATATTTATGGCATTTATGGCCTAGGGATGTCTTTCCAAGAAATGACGTCACTTGATGATGTAGATATTCAATATCCAATTCCAAAAATAAGTATTCAATAAGTTTATATGGAATTCTTAATTAGGCTCTAATTTGGATTAATTAGCTCTTAAGCATGATTAGGCTTTTTGTGCATAAATTACTCAAATTGATCAGAATGCCTTGTTATTGGTCCAAATTTTGATTGGATTAGAATTGGAAGGCAATATCAGATACATTAGAACCATATTCCCATTTAGGATGTTTCCAATAATAAATAACAAAGGTACATGTCTTGTATAAAAGATTTGATAGGGAACAGCAATTCAGAGCACCCAAGTGCAAATTTGGCATTTTGACTCAAAACGAACTGATCAAAATTAGTTATCCCACAAATTACATTGCCCCATTTAGGGATACCTTAGCTAAAATCAGCACCTGAAAATGTCAGTTTCACATCATTTAGCGTGTTTTAGTGTTTTTAGGCCAAATTATGCATTTTGGGTGGAAATTGGTCAAAACCCTAGTTAGAGGTTATCGGTGGCCAGATTTAGGTGTCTATAGGTTGTAGCTCTCAAAGAAGCAAATGAAACTCAGTTCTAGATTTCTATGAAGGTATAATAATTGTGATCTATGAATTTGACTCAAGAAAGGATGGTTAGTATAGTGTTAGTTCCAAAATGAAATAAACACACTAATAACATAACATCTCTAGGCCTAGACATTACAGAGAGATTAGTTGACAAAAGCTAATGACAAACACAACTAAAAATCAAGAAATCAACTACAAGGATTCCTTCACCTTCCTTGGATGCTCCAAATGCCTTTGTAATGGTGGCTTGCTTGGCTTGTGCTCATGAAGTCCTTGGCAATGGAAGCTTGGCTACCTCCATCTCTCCTTGGCACTTTGTGGCTTTGGCTTGGCTTGGTTTGGAATCAATTGGGCATTATAACACTAATTGATTGAAGCTTTTGGCACTATTTGTGCATTATAACTTTGCATAATCAAGACTTAAAATTCATATAGTGAGGCCTTCTATTTATAGATTTTTGAATTTGATTAAAATCAATGTGAACCAGCAATCTCAAGATTGAGATGTGTGGTTGAGGATTAATTAAATTTTTGGAAATAAATTTGTAATTATCCTCATCATGACATTGGAAGAAGGGGAAATTAAGAGGCATAGAGGGCTTTGATGAGGCATAGAGGGCATGAATCTTGATATTTGTGGCATTTATGGCCTAGGGATGTCTTTCCAAGAAATGAGGTCACCTGATGATGTAGATATTTAATATTCATTTCTAAATAACTATTTAACAAGTTTCCAAGGAATTACTAATTACACCTTGATTTCGGTTAATTGGCTCTTAAGCATGTTTAAGCACTTTGTGCACAAATTGCTCAAATTGATCAGAATGCCTTATTATTGGTCCAAAATTTGACTAGATTGGAATTTAAAGACAATGTCAGATGCATTGGATCCATATTCCCATTTAGGATGTTACCAACAAAAAATAACAAAGGCACATGTCTTGTGCAAGAGATTTGATAGGAAAGATCAATCCAGAGCACCTAGGTGCAAAATTACCATTTTGACTCAAAATGGTCTGATCAAAGTTAGCTAGACCACAAATTGCATTGCCCCATTTAGGGATGCCCTAGTCAAAATTGGCACTTGAATACATCAGGTTTAAAGCTTTTAATGTGATTTAGTGGTTTTAGGCCAAATTGTGAATTTTGGATGGAAATTGTTAAAAATCTTGATTGGAGGTTATCAATGGATAGATTTAGGTGTCTACAATAACTAGGTTGGGGCTCCTTCAACAACAATTTTAGATAATACATTGGCTTTTCTTGAAACAAGGACAAGTGAATGAGATTTGAAACATGACATCTATCTTATCACCTCCTCCAGATACTATCCACAATGTAATGGACTAGCTGAGTCCACTAATAAGAATCTAATCAGAATCATAAAAAGGACAATGGAGGAGAATCAAAAGACTTGTCATTTCAATTAGTTGAAAATAGCCCTTTAGGCTAATAGGATCACACCAAAAAGAGATATTGGAAACTCACCATACACAATTATCTATGGGAGAGAAGCTATACTACTTATTTCACTTGAGTTACTAGCCTTATACCTCACGTATCAGATGTAATTGATGGAGTATGAGAGCATGAAAGTTAGGTTGTGTGAGTTGATGGATCTTGAAGAGACAAGAGATCAAGAAATGAAAATCATGGGAGCTCACCAAGAAAAAACAAAGAGATACTTTGACAATAAATGCATGCCAAGGAGTTTTAAGGAGGGAGACATTATCCTAAAGTCGGATGAGGATAGGGCCAAGACTGGAAAACACACAAAGTTTGATGCTTTATGGAGTGGCCCATATGTGATCACACAATGCAAGCAACACAACGCTTTTCAACTCTCAAGGTTAGATGGAGAGGAACTTCATATCCCGATTAATTGGATATATCTCAAACATTTATACTAACATTTTCCTTTCTCGTTGTACACATTTTTTTACTTTATTTGTGTTCCCTAAGTGTTTATGCACATGTGTGAGTTTTTTGTCTTATATTGTGCCTTATTGTGTATCTTGCTTTATTGGTGTGGTGTGTTTATTTTATGTTGGTTTTGGAAAATTCCTTGTTAGTTGTCTTCAAGATTCCATTGAATCCATTGGCCCTTAATAGGATAAGGCTATAGGTCCTTATTATAGCAGGCATACTACCCCTATGAGTCACCATTTCGTTGACCAAATTTGGCTTTTGATCAAATTTGGGCACCCCTAGGCAAAAATTTTAACTTTAAATATTTTAAGGGGTCCTAATATATTGTAATAGGAAATATACTTGTTTCATGATGTTTTTTAAGGTCACATTAGCTTTATCCTTGGTTACATTAGTCATTTTTTCCACTAGGAGTCATTTTATGAACTTTTGAAAATGCTTAGTTCTATTTGAAACAGTCATTTCAACATCATAATTATTCTGCACATTTTTTTCTCTTCTTGGCATACTAGAATGACCCTCAGGTTTTTGATTAGTATGGGAAGTATATGAAATTTTAGACAAAATGCTTTTGAGAGATTTGCTAGCTATTTGGAATACCCTATTGGTTTTACTCCATTTCTACCAAATCTATACAAACTAGTTGGTGATATGAGCTCTAGAGGATGTTGGATTCCTTCTCATATGGTCTCTAATCTCAGTTGCATGATTCATGAGCTTCTTAAGATGTAACCTTGTTGCACATTTTATGTTTTTGATAGTTGAAAAGGTTTCTAAGTGTTTTCAAGGGATAGGGTAATCTTGCCCTCCTCCTTCGAGTCAAAGAATAGTGCAAAGGAAGTATTTTTGGGGGTTGGGGAAAGATTAATTTCCTCCCTAAGGCCAAAGAGGTGTAAATATAAGGAAATAATCGAAGATCTGAGCTTTCATCTAATTAGGATGCATGGTGGATTCTTGGGAGGTTTCAAGTTTTGGGCCTCTTTGAGAAGTGTCCAAAGTGTCTTTTATTGGCAATGTGTAGAAAGTTCCCAGGGGCTGAGTATCTAAGAAAGTAAGTCAAAAGGGATGCCACATGTTAGATCCTTATGTTTTTTTGAGTCCCAACCCTCATTCATACATCTCCCTATTTACTTTTCAATGGTCAAGGTTCAAAAAGTCTCCAAAGTATAGATGCCTGAATATGTAAAGAATATTGAAGACATGTGGTAGGCTCTCAGTGATTTATGATGATCAGGTCCTTTCTAAAGTTTGTCTTTTAGTTGAGCAATGTTTAAATGTCCCTAGAGGTCTAGGTGCCTGAGGTGATGACACATGGTATTTATATGCTTCATTGAAGACTCAGGTAGTATTGCACCAATGCACTGAGGGAGAAAAGGAGGAGAAAGTGCAAAAAAGCTCGTAGACCCAAGGAAATGTTAAAATATGAAATTTACTTATGTGGATCTACATGTTGCAAACAAAAATACTATCATGCTTCCCTCCATTCTTTCCAAAGGGCACTTTTCCAAGGAATGTTACTACAGGGTCTTTAAGAACCTTGTTTGAGTTTTTAAAGGAGATGTACTTACAAAAGGGAATCCAAGATTGCCAATTAAAAGAGACCATGCAGGTTTTTATGTGTTTTTAGTATTTTGAGAATGATAGAGAGAATTGAAGAGCCATATAAGGTGTTATGAGTGCTTGAGATGACTTAGGAAGCCCTGATATTCATTCAGTTATTCATTACCAAACTTAGTCATTTTTAGGGAGGTCCTAGCAAAGCTGAGTGAGCACTTTCTATGAGACATATCTCGCATGTGCAATAGTTTTAGAAGAAGATGATCACATGGGTTTGTTCATATTAGTTCTAGGTTAATATGTACCAAGTCTGAGGTCCTCCACCAAAGCACAAATAGAGTTATAAATGTGTAAAAATGGGCTTCTAAGTATTTTTGCTAAGTTTCCCATACTTAGTCATTTGAGCTCGACTGTCACAAGGACATTGTTTAGAAGCAGTTATGGACCAACCATTTTGAACTTTTAATATATTCACCTTAGAGACTCTCAAGACTAGTTGATCAAATGGGTTTGCTCTTTTTTACCTTAGGAACATCTTTAGAAAATTCGATGCTTTCATGATCTATGTACTTCAAGATCTAAGCTCTAAAAGTTAGTCAAAAAACTATGGGACATTTTCACTAACATCAAGTTAAAGCTTGGCAAAAATAATCAAATAAATGTGGGGCTACCACTTGGCATGAGCTGGGATAAGTTTGATAAGTCAAGGTAGAGTGTAATCAACGATGAGGAAGGTAGTGGTAGGATGATCCAATGGCACATGTTTAGTAATAAAATGTACATGCAAAAGGCATCCATGTGGCATAATGATGATTTTATAGGGTCAAATAAATGTAGATGGCCTTCTTGACTTGCGTATGGATTTCACATAGAGCCTGTAGAAGGTAGAGTCTAATCAATGATATAAAAGGTAGTGGTAGGATGATCTAACAACATGCACTTGGTAACAAAATGTACATACAAAAGGAATCCATGTGGTGTAATGACACTTTCTTGAGGTCAAATAAATGTGAAGGTCCTTCTCAACTTGTGTATGGCTTCCATGTGGAGCTTGTAAAAGGTAGAGTCTAATCAATGATGCGAAAGGTAATGGAAGAATCCAACGGTGAGCACTAAACCTTGGGAAAGCTTTAGGACTCAATGAGTGTGGATGATGCCACATGTTGGCATAGAAGGACCAAAAATTTTGAAGAGTGTCATGAAGGTAAATAAGTGGACCCCAATAGTTCATCCAATGAACTAACTATCTGAAAGCACAATCAAGGTCCCAAATAAATAAAAATTGCTTGATGTAAAGAACAAAGTCTAGGGAACAATGAGTAACTGCAAAGTTTTTGAATGATTTAAGGATAGTTTATAATGGAGTTAGTTGCACCAAAGCTAATTGAATAATTTCTACATCATTTTGGGAGAGTTGTCATGGCTCATAGAGACATCTAGCCTGGAAGGCATTCCTTGTCTATTTCTCATTCATTACACCTAAAATGTAACTAGTTATCATGCCTTGGATTGCCATTGGTACTTCCTAATTTTGCAAGATAAGTTTCACACTCTATTATTATGCACATGTAACTCTTCTATTTAGCTCAACAAGTGTTTTGTGACCTTTGGACTTCCCTTGCCTCGTATCTCTCTCAAAAGCTATAAATATGAACTCTTTTGGCTCTTTGGAGTAGCCTCCATTGGTTAATGGTGAAACCCTAGACAATTTTATACTTGAAAGACTCTTGAAAAAATAAATAAGTATTTTTCCTACTTACATGCTATGCATTTGAGTATAAGTGCAATCTTATTGGTCTTGTCTAGTTAAAGATCTTCTTTTCTATCATGTTATCCTTGATTGTCTACCAAGTGTGACGAAAGGATATTGTTACAAGTCTTTGTTAGTACTATTTTCAAACTGTATAGGTGTCTTAGAAGTGGTTTATGACTATATTCAATCACAGAATCATCCATTACTCTCCTAAGTACTAAGTACCTTCCTGAATCTAACATATGAAACATTGATGTGACAATGCATCTTGAATTATGAGTTTTGTGTGAAAAAGACTTTGTTTATCTTGAAGTAGTATTTACTCATTCAAATAGGAGGATATTAACATTGGTGCATCACCTTTTAGTTTTCTTAGTAGTTTTCTTGGTAGTTTTCTTAACCCTTTTCATACATAAATTGATAGATTTGAAAGTGCTTCAAAGAGTGCATCAAGGGAGCTAGCCCTTCTAGAGATTCATCTCTCAACATTATCTTCCACAACAAGAGGGATGTTTCCATTGTGCTACTTGTATGAGGAGAGCTAGGCATCTCCTCAAGGGTGAAAAACCAAGTGTCAACAATAACTACTTCTAGTTTAATAGTATTGAAGGGATTAAAAGTTTCTTCAAGTTAATTGGCTTCAAGATCAGCAATAAAACTATGAAAATAATATTTAAGAGAAATAGCTTTATTAAGACCTTCAATGAAAGGATATTATCATCTGAAAGATTATCTTGAAGGGAAGAAGTGGTTGGAATGGGTGTGGTGACAATTTGGTTAGCTATGACTTGCCCTTTGATAGCATTTTGAGTGATGATGCGAAGATAAAATTCCATAAGGAGGACCATCCATTGGCCAATTCTATCTCCAAGAAGAAAGGCTTTAGAGAATAAATGATGAAGGGGGTTAGAATGAACTATGACATAAGTATTTTGTTAAATCAAGTAGTGATGAAGATTTTTAGCTATAAAATAGATGGTGAGATAGTCACGTTTGACTTTGGTATAATGTGTCTCATAATCGATGAGGCCTCAACTAATGTATTAGCTATCATACTCTCTTCTCGTATCATCATGTTGGATAAGCATTGCCCCAATTGAAATAGGTGTGGAATAAGTATATATAATCAAAGGTTTATCATTATAAGGAGGATGAAGTGTAGGTGGATGAAGTAAAAACTCTTTCATGTTATCAAAAGTTGTTTGACATGGATCCATCCATTCTAAAGTAGTACCTTTCTTGAAAATGGAATTGATGGAGTGAATGTGATAAGCTAGTTTGGGAATAAATCGTCTGATTACCCTAATTTTACCTAAATAAGTTTGAAAGTCAGGAATAGATCAAGGAATGGGAATGTTGACAATAACACTAATATTGATAGGATTAACATTGATGTCATGGAGAGAGACTAAGAATCCTAACAATTTTCTAGATGTGACTCCAAAACACATTTGTAAGGATTAAGTCTGACTTTATATTTAATGAGACGATCAAAGATAATATTGAGATCTAAAATATGAGTGATATGACTTCTGGATTTAATGATAAGATCATCCACATAAATTTTAACAAGTTTATGGATGATATCATGAAAGATTGAGTCATTGCACATTGGTAAATGGCTCCAGCATTTTTGAGGTTGAAGGGCATTTTGACATAACAATAGGTACCCCATTCTATGGTGAAAGTAGTCTTATGTTGGTCTTTGAGAGTGATATGAATCTGATTATATCCTGAGAAGCCATCTATAAGAAGATAACATTTCATAACTAGTCGTAGAGTCAACAATGGCATCTATTGAAGGTAAGGGAAATTTGTCCTTAGAATAAGCAAGATTAAGATTATGGAAATCAATACAAATGTGGATGACCATATGGCCTTCTTCTAAATAATAACAATGTTATAAACACATACATTCTAAATAGTCCACTAATTTAATGAATTTAGCATTGAGTAATTTGATGATTTTCTTATGACATAAAGTAAAAACTTTGGGTGGAAATTGCCTTTTCTTTTGATGCACAACATTGGCATTAGGATATGTAGAAATGTTATGCACTACAATGTTATGGTCAATATCAGGCATGTCCTCATAGGACCAAGCAAAAATGTCATGATATTTGTCAAAGAATAAGCTAAAATTGCCATATTCAAAAGGTGAAAGTTCTTGAGAAATTATGATTAGTCAAGGAAAAGATGGGGTACCATATTTGATGCGAGTGGTTTATTCAATAAGCATGGCATTACCATCTTGAAAGTGCTATGGTGCATTGGGTAAGGTTGAAATTGGATTCACTTTAGGATCAATACTAACAATAAAATTATTAAAGTAAAGAGTTTTAGTTTTAAAGTTCCCAAGTTTATGATGCTACCTAAGAAGTTGAGGTTCTTGAGCATGTAGTAACTCGAGAATAGTTTCATCACTAGGTAAGGTAGGAAGATGACCATAATACTCAACATCTACTTCAATATCTAAAATTTTATTTCCATGGCTATCATATTCATAATGAATATGATGGACATCAGTTGCCTTGGCACAAGTGTCATCTCGAGAATAGATGAAGTAGATAGAGTTGAAGGGATTGGTGTGTTGGTAGATTCAATGATAGGAGAAGGATATGATGGAATGATAGGATCCAAAGGAGGTAGAGAAGATGTAAGAGCTTCCAGAGGTTTGGAAGGTATGATTTTTTCTACCACCCAAGGAATATCAATAAGTAGAGGATTGAGAGGAGGTACATGACCCTCAAGATCTAAGGTGAGATCTACAAAAATGGTATGCTCATCCCAGTTAAAGGCATGAATTTGGGCTAATCTTTTTTTAGTAATGTTGGGCATCCAAGTCTCAAGATTGAGATTGGGCCATGATATAATTATCATCATATGTTGGATAAATCATGCATGCTTGAGAATCAGGGGGAGTTTTAGAAGGTGAAATCTTAATATTATTGAATGTATGAGAAGACATAATGAGAGGATATTGAAATAATTTATCCACTCCAAAATCATTGTAAGTGAAGGCATCTTCTAGTAAATAAGTCTTTTGAGCATCGCATGGAGGGGGGAAATTGTTAATATCATTAATAAGAGGAATGGTATGGTCCTTAGGTAATAAAGAAGGATGAAGCCACTATAAAATGTATGGAGGTAACTTGGTAGTATTGCAAGTATGTTATAAATCATTAGGCTCATCATCATCGAAATCGGTAAGATTAACTTGTAAATCAGGATTCATGTTGATGAACTCAGGTAAATGAGCATTGTTAATCTTAGGAATTATAAGAATATGATATTAAGGTTTAGGATTAGGAAGATGAATGCTCCATGGGTTGGGATTGGCTTCATGATTATACCATTTTCCATTATGCAAGAATTAAATACATTGACTAATAAAAGAAGCAATGAACCTTATTCAATGAGTCCATAGATGACCAAGAAGAATGTTATAAGATAAAGGGAGATCAAGGACCATAAGCTTGGTTCAAACAGTCTTAGGTCCTATGGTTAATGAAATCCAAATAAACCTAAGTAATTTTTTATTAGTATTGTCAAAACCATGGCAAGTAAGATGGGTTTGCTTAAGATGATCCTTGTTATAACCAAGTTGTTGAATAATCCATAAGGATGTCACATTAATACCAAAGCATTTATCAACTAAAACTTTATGGATAAGAGCGGTATTAATGGATACTTTGATAAAGAGTGGCGGATCATCAGCAAAAAAAGAATTTCATCATTGATCATGACCTGTTTAAGGAATTCAATGGAAGGTTTAGAATAGGGACACATAGTTTCATTGGTGTTAACGTTGGTAGGTTGAGAATCAATAGGAAGGTGGTTATTCATCTATGGAGGAATGATATTCAATCTCTTGAAGTTTTTACATAATGAATTTATGATGATTGGGTGAAGTATGAACCAAATCCATAAGAGGAATCTTTCAAGGCATAGATTTGAGTTCTTCAAGAAAAATCTAATGTGATTTAGAAGAACCAACATGAGGCTTCAAAGGTAAATTAGGTTTGGAAGGTATAGATGTAGTTGGAGGATCAGAAGGAGGAAGTTATTCCTTAGGTGCTTCTAAATTAATATTAATGGTGGTAATATCTTTAAGAAGTTATTCTTTTAAAGATGGCTTTTAGGCTTGGTAACAGGATCTTTGTGAGCTGGCTTATGATGATAATTGACTTTAGTAGTGTTGTCATATTGAGAGTTGTTATAGTATTGGTCATAATCGACATCGATGGCACAAACATCTTTGACATTTACTTGGTTATTTGAGGAAGTTTTTTGTTTATTAGAGGTAGAAGATTTAAAATTTTATCATTTTTGGGAAGTATCAATGTATTCTTGATGACAAAGATTGATCATAGCTTCATAATTGAATGAGTCACCAAGCATATTGGATATAAAAAAATTATTAAGGCCTCTAAAAGATTCATGAGAATGCCCAATGTCGGCATGGAACCAATAAAATAGATTGGGGTCATACCACTTAGGAGGAGCATTGGGATAGATGAAAGTTTTTGAGGGCAGTAAAAATTATTTCATTTGTTCAACTAAAAGAGGTGTGTGAGATGGTAAAGGAACATCAAATTTAGTAACTCCAAGTTTAGCTTATGGAGCATTGCTAGTGATGAAATTAGATGTTTGGAAAGATCCTTTAAGAAGTTTATGATTGGGTTTGAATTGCTTCATAAAAAAGTCTTGATGCTTAGCTTAGTTAAGAGCTTCATTAAGTGTTTGGGGAGCAAATGTTTGAACCTTATATTGAAGGGTGGGAGTTAAATCCATGACAAAGAGCTTGAATAGATTATCATCATTCATGTTATGGTTGGCTTTATGAGCTAAATATTTTTGTATTTTAATAAATCAATGAATTTGTTGAGTTGTGGAGCTAAAAGCTTCACTAATGAGCTAATGTGGAGGTTGTTGGTTTTACACAGTAACCGACATCGATCAGAACCAATCAAGATCGGTTAAGGGTCGACTGACATCAGTCATATTACATTTCTAAAAAATTGGCATTGGTTAGGGATCAGCCGATATCGGTCATCTTCAGATTGACACTGACTTCTGTGCATTTCTAATTTTAGGAGGTTCTATTTTTAGATGAATAGATTTGAGCCGTTGATTCAGAGGTGGATCTAACAGTGGCAAATGCATGGCTCATGAAACCCTAGTGTTGTAGTATACTATATATTAGGGTTAGATCCTCATAGCATGTAGGGAAAAGACAAGGGAATAACAACTCAGTAATTGAGTTGATTGTAATTGATTGAGAGAGAGAGAGAAAACTCTTGAGGGAGAATTACTGTACACCTAAGAGGTGTGAGGAAAAAGATATTTCTTCATTGTATTTCTTTCTGGAAGAGTTTAATACAGATTGGTTGTTTCTTGTATCTCTTCTTATTTGTTGTTTCTAATTTATAGTTACTTATTACTTCTATTTTAATTCCGTGTTTAGTTGCTTATACAAAATTAATCAATTGTACTCTAAGATCCTAACAAGTTTTATCAGAGCGTGTTAGTGTTTATTGATTACAGAATTCACTCATAGGGGTTTTTGATTGAGTGCGAGCAAAGCAATGGCAGAAGAAAGTAAACTAAGAATGGAGAAATTCAATGGTAAGAATTATCAATTATGGAGGATATAGATTGAAGATTATCTGTATCAGAAAGATCTATATTTACCGTTGGGTGGGGTTTCAAGAAAGCCCACAGATATGAAAGATGAAGAATGGAATGTTCTTGATAGAAAGGCTCTTGGATCTATAAAATTGAGCCTAGCAGCTTCTGTGTTTTTCAACTTATCACAGGGAAAGACAATAGTAGAGTTAATGAATACTTTGGAAAATTTATATGAAAAACCCTCAGCTTCGAATAAGGTATATCTTATGAAGTAATTATTTAATTTGCAAATGCAGGAAGGTGGATCTGTATCTAGTCATCTTAATGATTTCCATACAATAGTAAATTAGTTAAATTCAGTCAAAATAGTTTTTGATGATGAAATTAAGGCTCTCTTAATCTTATGCTCTTTACCTAAAATCTGGCATAGTTTGGTAATGGTAGTTAGTAATACTGCATCTGCTTCAAATATCTTGAAAGTTGATGATGTTGTTAGTGTAATCTTGAATGAAAAATTTTATAGGAAAAGCACAAGGGAAACATCAGGTAATGCTTTAAGTGTTGAAAGTAGGGGAAGGTAAAGAGAGAAGGGCAAGCAAGAGAAATCAAGGTCAAAGATGGGAAGTAGATCCAAATCCAAAAATAGAAGAATAACCTGCTGGAATTGTGGAAAGAAAGGGCATGCAAAGAAATATTGTTGGTTGAAGGATAACAAAGAAAATCCACATGAAGGTAATAAAGAAGCAAAAGTTGCAGGTATTGTTGCATAGGATGCTCTTATATTTTCTTTGGATAATAAAGTAGAATCATGGGTTTTAGATTTTGGTGCCTCTTTCCATGCAACCCCAAATAGAGAATTTTTCAATGATTATGTCCATGGAGATTTTGGAAAATTTTATTTAGGGGATGATGAGCCTTGTAAAATTGTTTGCAAAGGAAAAGTGCAGCTAAAATTGCAGAATGGCAACACATAGGTGTTGAAGGATGTCATGCATGTACCCATCCTAAAGAGGAATCTGATTTCTGTAAGAAAGTTGGGTGATGAGGGTTGCACAGTAACTCTCACAGCTGAATCTTGGAAAGTTTCCAAGGGTGCACTTGTATTAGCAAGAGGTAAGATAGTAGGTACACTTTATCTATCTAATTGTATTACTGATTATTCTCTTTCTGTATTATCTACTTCAGATGTAGATGCAAAGTTGTGGCACTGTAGGCTTGGTCACATGAGTGAGAAGGGAATGAATGTTCCTAAGTCAAAAAGTAAGCTTTAATATTTGAAAAGTATAGATCTATGTTTTTGTGAGCATTGTATTTTTGAGAAATATAAGAAAGTGAGGTTTCTCAAAATTGGGTCAACAAAGAATAAGCACAAGTTGGAGCTTGTTCACACAGACGTGTGGGGACCATCTCAGGTAGCTTCTATTGGAGGATTATAGTATTATGTTTCTTTCATTGATGATACTACAAGAAAGGTATGGGTTTATTGCATAAAGAGGAAATCTAATGTTTTTGACACATTTAAGAAATGAAAAGCTTTGGTTGAGAATGAAACAGGTTTGAGATTGAAGTGTCTTAGATCTGACAATGGTGGTGAGTACTGTAGCAATAAATTTAATAGTTACTATTCTATGAGTGGAATACATAGGGAAAGGATGGTTCTAAGGACACCTCAGCAAAATGGAGTTGCTAAAAGGATGAATAGAACAATAATGGAGTGTGCACGGAGTATGAGGTTGCATGCTGGTTTGCCCTTACAGTTTTGGGTAGAAGCTATAGATACTGTGGTTTACCTAATTAATAGAGGACCTTCTACTACACTAGATGGTGGAATTCTAGAAGAGGCTTGGACAGGTAAAAAGGTAGATCTTTCATTTCTCAGAGTTTTTGGTTCTAAAGCTTTTGTGCACATTGATAAAGAAAATAGAAAGAAGCTGGATGCTAAATCTATGCTATGCACTTTCATTGGTTATGGTTTTGGAGATTTCGGATTCTGGTTGAGGAATTTAGAAACTAACAAAATTATTAGAAGTCATGATGTATTTTTCAATGAGAAAGTGATGTACAGTGATCAACTCAAGAGGTTGAATAATTCTGAGCAGGGCAATCTTGATTTGGAAGAGGTTATGATCTAAAATGAGCTCGTGGGTAAAAATCATCACTCACAAGAAAACATAGAGACCAACATCGATCAGGTGGTAACCGATGTCGGTCAAGTGGAAATTGACATCGATCAGACAAAGACCGATGTTGGTCAAGAGAAATTGACATTAGTTGAGTGCAGATCGACATCAATCAGAGATGATTGGGATCGGTCACTGTCAAAAAAAATTTAGGCAGACAGCAAGTTGTAAATGAGTCTCAAACGCCCATAAAGAGGTCTGAAAGGGTAAGTAAACCTCTAATTCATTATTTCCCTTCTTTATACTACGTGTTGCTCATTGATGGTGGAGAACCAAAAAGTTTTGATGAGGCAATGCAGGTAGAATCTAGGAAACAGTGGGAGCATAGCATGAATGAGGAAATTGATTCCTTGGAAGAGAACCATATGTGGGATTTGGTTGAGTTGCCAGCCAGAAAGAAAGAACCAAAAAACAAATGGGTATACAAGTTAAAGGAAGGAGAGAATGGACAAATGAGACATAAAGCCAGGTTGGTAGTAAAGGGATTTGCATAGAAACTAGGTATTGATTTTGGTGAAATTTTTTCTCCTGTAGTAAAGATGACTTCTATTCAGACCGTATTGTCTTTAGTTGTTATTGAGGATTTGCATCTTGAACAGCTTGATGTTGAGACAACATTTCTTCATAGAGATTTGGATGAAGAGATATATATGGGTCAGTCGAAAGGTTTTGAGGTCAAAGGTAAGGAGAAACTTGTGTGTAGGTTGAAGAAAAGCTTACATGGTCTTAAGCAAGCTCCAAGACAATGGTATTTGAGGTTTGACAAGTTTATGACAGAGCATGGCTTTAGTAAATGTTAATCTGACCATTGTGTTTATTTTAAAAGATTGGATAAAGGTAGTTATATTATTTTGTTATTATATGTAGATGATATGCTTGTTGTAGGTTCACACATGCAAGAAATTACTGAGCTTAAGGTAAAATTATCTCACACATTTGCCATGAAGGATTTAGGAGCAGCAAAGGAAATCCTTGGCATGAGTATTAAGAGAGACAGGAAAAATCACAATTTGATTTTGTCTTAAGAGGATTATGTGAATGAGGTATTGGAGAGGTTCAATATGCAGGATGCAAAACTGGTAAGCACACCTATGGCTGGACACTTCAAGTTGATCAAAGAATAGTGTCCTAAATCACATGATGAGGTTAAGTACATGAGTAGAGTTCCATATGCTTCAGCAGTTGTGAGCTTGATGTATGCAATGATATGTACTAGACTAAATATTGCCCAAGCAGTGGGAGTTGTCAACAAGTTTATGGCCAATCTAGGAAAGGAACACTGGAAAGCAATTCAGTGGATTCTCAGATATCTGAGAGGGACCAGCAGTAGGCATTTATGCTATGGAGGGTCAAACACTTCTCTACATGGGTATGTAGATTCGGATATGGAAGGTAACTTGGATGGTAGGAGAAGCACCATAGGATATGTGTTCACTATTGGTGGAATGGCAGTTAGCTGGATTTCAAAGTTGCAGAAGGTTGTTGCCTTGTCTACTATAGAGGCAGAATACATTGCAGTCACAGAGGCTAGCAAGGAAATGATTTGGATGACTCAATTCATGGAAGAGTTGGGAAAGGAGCAAGAGAGTTTCAGATTATACAGTGATAGTCAAAGTGCAATTCATTTGGCAAAAAATTCAGCCTTTCATTCAAGAACCAAACATATACAGCTTAGGTACCACTTCATTAGATAGGTATTGGAGATGGACAGTTGAAGCTGGAAAAGATCCATATGAATAAGAACCCTATTGATATGTTAACAAAGCTGATAATAAAGGAGAAGTTGAATCTTCATTCAACTTTTGTTGGTCTTCAAGATTGAACTTGAAGAGGGAGAAACAAGCTAGAGATGTTTAGAGGATGTTGTTGTACAGGTATAGGTGTAGTTGTTTATTTCCAAGTGGGAGATTATTGAGTTGTGGAGCTAAAAGCTTCACTAATGAGCTAATGTGGAGGTTGTTTTTACACAGTAATTGACATCAGTTAGGGGTCGACCAGCATCGGTCATATTCTGTTTCTAAAAAACTGACATCGATTAGGGATCGACCGACATCGATCATCTTCAGATTGACACTGACTTCTATGCATTTCTAATTTTAAGAGGTTCTATTTTTAGATGAACAAATTTGAGCTGTTGATTCAGAGGTGGATCTAATGGTGGTGAATGCATGGCTCATGAAACCCTAGTGTTGTAGTATACTATATATTAGGGTTAGATCCTCATAGCATGTAGGGAAAAGACAAGGGAATAACAACTCAGTAATTGAGTTGATTGTAATTGATTGAGAGAGAGAGAGAGAGAGAGAGAACTCTTGAGGGAGAATTATTGTACACCTGAGAGGTGTGAGGAGAAAGAGATTTCTTCATTGTATTTCCTTCTGGAAGAGTTTAATACAGATTGGTTGTTTCTTGTATCTCCTCTTATTTGTTGTTTCTGATTTCTAGTTACTTATTACTTCTGGTTTAATTTCGTGTTTAGTTGCTTATACAAAAGTAATCAATTATACTCTAAGATCCTAGCAAGTGGTATCAGAGCTTTAAACACTAACAGAATTGATTCATTAGGAGATTGTTTAACATTAATGAAGTGGTTAAGACACTTTTTAGGAAGATCATTATGTTGAAACTCTTTAACCAAAGGATTAACCAAATCTTTAAGTTTCCAAATATAATGTTGGGTAAGTTGATTATACCATTCTAATACATCGCTAGTAAAGGTTTTGAGTAAGAGTTCAATAGTGGTGAAGGTATTAGTTTGGATCCACTCTTTATAAAGGTTGTAGGGTCTTTAGTCCCATCATATTTGATAGTTGGAGATATGTTACCAATATCAATGGATACAATGAAAGGAGTTAAAGCCTCATTTTGAATGGTTTGAAGCATCTTGTTATTCATTATGGGTTGAGTAATAACATTACCTTAGGCATCCCTAAGAGGTGGAGGAATATAATTAAGATAAGCTTGAGGATGAATAGTTGGAGGTTGATTATCCACATCAATTTAGTGTTGTTGAAGTTGCATCATTTAGATGGTATTAAAATTTCGCATAATGTTCATTTGTTAAATAACTTGGGCTAAAGGTTGAGTTGTATCAGGTGGTGAGTTGGTATTGGTAAGGGCACTCCCTGAATTGGTATTAGGGAGAGGATTGGAAGAAGATGGATTATTAGTGGGATTGTTAAGTAAACTTGTACCAATTACTTCCACATTAGTTTGAAAATTTTGAGAAGTTTTTTTATAAGAATAGAAAGGATCATACCCATAAACTTCATCTTGATGTGTTCTATGCACCATATTATAGTTTATAGATGAAGGAGGAAAGGAGGTGCCCCAAGAGTGATAGTTATCTTTGGAGGAGAAAGAAGAAGAAATGAACATCCCATATAGTATCTAAATAGATTTATACTATCCAAGAAGACTCTGATAGGAGATTTCATTGTGACTGAAGAGAAATGAACAAAATGCAAAAGAGGATAAATAAGGGATTAAATTGATAAATAGGGAAGGAAAAAATTTATACAATATCAACTAGGTCAATTCAGTACATAGAACAGTGCTTGTAGGCAATACAGGGTTGACTAGGTCAATCCAGTACAGTGCATAAGGGCCAAAAAAGGTAAAAGGTCAACTGGGTCAACCTAGCACAGCAGACAAGGAAGATGAGGAGGTTGATAACAAGTATGAATTGAGGCAAGATAATTTTTGAAACTAATCTAAGAAATAAAGTACAAAAGGGAAATAAATAATAAATTATATTAATGCTGGCCAATTTAATTAATGCACATAATACAAAACCTTGCACGAATGTTGGTTAATGTAAGTTTTTAAACACACACAATTGAGCAAAGAGAAAGCAATCAACTTAAAAATTAAAGAGCTAACTAATTGGTCAACCTAAATGTTAATTAGATTAAAAAATGATTTTAATATGATTGGAAGTTGGCTATAAGTAAGGCACTAGATATCAATATAAGGATGGTTTCAGGTAGTTTAGGCTGAAAGGGACTATAGTAGCAATGATACATGCTTGGTATTTGGGCCTAACCCATTACTTTACATACCATAGTAATAAGGGTGTTGGGTGTTTAGTCATAATATACCATTAACCATGATTTATACTTGATTTGAGCATCAAGTTAGCTTCCCCCTTGGTGATGAAATCCAAGTAGGTTGGCCTTGGGTAGACAAATGTTAAAAGTGCTTGTTTATATTTTTGTGATTTGGTCATGTGTGCATAAAATAGAAATAGTGAAACTAAGTGATTAATTTAAAATCTCCTAATTAAACTACGTGAACTATTCTAAGCATGCAAACAATAGAAAAGAAATGTGTGAACTAATTACTATCAGGTATAAGGTTAACTACAACTTGAAACAAGGTATAGTGTTGACACTATATGCAAAAAATATAGAATAGGGTTGAACCTATACTAAAAAAATAAGGTGTGAAAATGAACTGGGTCAGTAGGGTTAATCTAGTTATTTAAAATAGCACACAAACATAGAACTGGGTCGGTAGGGTCGATCCAGTTGAATGTGTAAAGGCAGTTTTCAATACTACAAATTGTAAAAGGAAATACATAAAATGAAGAAAAAAATAGGTAGAAATGAACCTTGGTAGATCATAGATGAAATGAATAAATATTATTGATGAATAACCTTGAAGTATGCTTGAGAAACCTGTAAATTGGGTTGACAAAATTGATTAAGCTATGTAGGAACCTCCTGCAAAGTTTTGAAACTATACAGGGTCAACTAGATTGACCTAGTAGGTTGAACTAGATGTTTGAAAAGTCTAAAAACCTATGTTGGGTTGACTGGGTCAATCCAGTTACCTATTCCTAATAACCTATGCATAGAAGTTAAAAAATTGGGCTGATAGAGTCGATCTAGTATGATAAAAATATTGACTAAAAGAATGAAAATAAGTGAAATAAATACTGCAAGGGTTAGTTTCACATCATGTTCAACATAATGTATGCAATTAGAAATGCATCATGTCTATAAATCAATCCTATTTCAAAAAAGATAGAGCATCTTACACTTTCAATTGAGATACACTTGTTAAGTGGGAACATGACCAATATGGGGATCCACTAGACCCAATTATGGATCACTTGTCATAACATATCATGCTAGGAAGGGTTACAAAACCTATAGTCTAACACAATTATACAATAACCCTAATGGAGTCCTAAGGTTTAAAACATTCACCTATTCAAATGACAAGAAAGTAAAATCTAATCTAGTGCACACCAAAGCTTGTGGCACAAAGTGAGAGGGGGGTGTAGAATCAAAGCAAATATGTATAGAGAACCTCAATTAAAGTAAGTATGAGTAACACTCTACTACATGAAATCTGAAAGATGGTATTATTCGAGCCAACACTTATGCTAATTCTATCAACTAAAAGAGATGAAAACAAAGTTAGAATATACTTCCCTGAATGTGAACCTATTGAGACATAATCTCTCCCTTGGATAATGGGTTTTTGCAAGAGGTTGTTATGGTTTATAATGATAACAAAGAAAGGCCAAAGCATCCAAGACTTATCCATAAGATTGGATTCTCCAAATAAGAAACCTAAGCTAAGTCTCCTTAAGTGAAATGGTAAAAGAGCATATTGTGAAGAAGTACGAGCGAATAATATTTCTTGATTGCACATATTAAATAATGATCAAATGATCTTGTGTATATAGGTAGATCTTGCCCTAAATCCTTTCAAAAATATCAATTATATAAGATCAACCCAATAGACCCAGTGTGCTTTCAGGGATAATTCACTAGGTCTAAGCTATGTTGGCTAAAGGCTAACAAACCTAGAAAGTGAAATATACCCCTAACAGTACAGGGTCGACCCAATTGACCTAGTATAATTGACTGTCCAAAAATAAATTAAGGCAAGAAGAGGAAGGATGGAAAGAGGAAAAGACTGGAGGATCAATAACTCGAGGAATGGTTTTAGGGATTGGTTATATTGGTAATAATGTGGCAATAAGGGAAAACAATCTTACAAAGCACCAAAGGTCTTCCCACCCCTTTCCTAGTGCACCCCTTAGGGTGTGGACTCAGAGAAATTGAGTCTTGATGGGTTCTTACAAGATGTAAAGTGTTAGTATGTGATAAAAGTTAACAATATTATGTGTATACAAAGTCAAGTTGTCACTAGCATTTATTTGGATAGTGCCATGGATAATTATGCCCCAAGGAAATGTAAATTGTCATCATAACTCTATTAATGGAACATGTACTAGGTTCATATGTCAAGGTGGAGCTGTAGAAAATTTGCTCATCTCTTTGGCACTTGTGGATGTCTTTTTGGCATGAAAATTGGTTCTTGATCAGTTTGAGATGACTACCAATTTCTTTATGTTGTAGAGTTTCTCTATGTTGTATGATACATTTTAATGGTTCTCCATGGTCTCCTACATTCCTTACAAATCCATTCATAACCTATAATCATCTAGATATTCCATACACATTGAAACACATACAAATTCACTTCAATTTCCTTATTTATGCAATCACAGAAAAAATAATCTAAGATGGTGAATGAAGACATTGACATTTGTATATAAAATGGAAACTTTGAGTTAACATTTGTAGACATATTTTAGACCCAAAGTTTTTACATGGTTACCTTTGTTACCATCTAAGTCACAAGTTTCATTGATTTTTTGACAAAAAAATTAGCATTCTAGCTATGACAAACCCAAATCTTTCAAACCTAATTCCTTTTTTAAGTTTGTAACACGAAGGTGGAAATGTAGACTATAGAGGCTTGACTCTGTTACTAAAGGATTTCATGGCACCAAACATAGACTGTAGAGGCTTCGACACTGATGGCAGCTTCGAAGCAAGTGCGAAGCATGGGGTCGACACAATACTCAACAAGCCGATGGTGGATGGGATTGACACAACAGGTCGATGGTGGATGGGATGAGTTCAACACAGGTTGTAACAAGTTTTTTTAAAAATTAAAATTTATTTATTATTAAGTTTTGTTTGTAATTTTTTAGGATTTTTAACCTTGTTTTAATTTTTAATTTTAATTTTTAAGTTTTAATTTTTTATTTTGTTTATAAATTATAATTTGTTATTTCAAATGTAGTTTTGTTTTATTTTACGTTTTGTTTTTATTTTATAATTTTGTTTTAATTTTTTAATTTACTTTTACAACTTTTTTTATTTTTTAAATTGTGTTTTAAATTTTATTTTTTATTTTTTAATAAAATTTTGAATATTTTTAATTTATTTATTTATATTTTTATTTGTTTGTAATTTCAAAAATAATAATAATGTTTTTTATTTGTTATTTGTTATTTTTTATTACGTGATTATTTTTTAATTATGTTTTATAATTTTGTTTCATATATTTTTAAGGGACTAAATGAGGGCATTCTGAGCACAAGAAGGGGTGTTTGTAATAACATGGGCCAAGTACAATAGGTCATGCCTTGAAGGATAAAAATGGTGGTATCTTATAGGTCAAGTACAAGGAACTACAACAATTTGTTATTCAAATTTTGAGTAAACAAAGAAGTGTGTCAGCATGTGAAAGGAATTGGAGTTATTTTGACCACATTCAATCTAATAAAGAAAACATATTATTGTCAAAAATGTTAGGAGATATTATTTATGTTTACAGTAATTTGTGGATGTGCATGAACAAAATTGTAAAAGAATGGACTTCTTCATAACCCCAACCCATTACAATAGACTTGGAAGACGCAAATGACCCTGACTTCCTTTGTGATGAATCTAGTGATGATGATGTTGATGAGCCGAGTGATCTTCATGATATGAAACTTTTTGATGTAGATATTAACCTATAAGGCCATAGAGTGTATTAGCTTCTAATGATGTACAACTTTTGATGTATAGTTTGAACTTTTTATGAAGCTTAAAAACTTAGTATTACATGTTTTAAGTTTTGAGACACTTAGTTTTTCAAAGAAACTATCTTTAATATTCTGTTTTGACTTATTTTTATATGTTTTTTATTTTTTTATGTTTCAAATTTAATGACAATTTTTTTTTCAATTTTTATTTGAACGTGAACTCAAACTAAATTTTACCCTTGTCAAACTCAAACTTGAACATGAACTCAAACTCCAACCTTGTGACTTAGGTTACCATCATAGAAATAGAAAAGTGCATGTATGAACATCCATGCACCATAATCTGATCCATCTGTACCTCAATGTGATATAGAATGCCATAAATTTGTATGTCACTTTATCCAATTTGATAATCTAACCCAATAAAATAATTTGTTCCATGTAATCTAATAATTATTAGCAACTCGACCAAGTAATATGTCTCACATGTCATACAATTTGTCACATGTTCTTATAAAATGCCCTACATATGTGCAAAACTATTAATATGTCTCAATATGAATCATAATCTATCTCTTTTGATCATCTTAATCATGTAATTTGACCCAAATTTTGAATTGTTTATCTGTCATGTCCTGAATCTCTATGAAAATCCCACTAGTATGCCCCTATTTTGAGGTGAGGGACATAGCCTGTGAATCACTCATCTCAAAAGAAATGAGTTATAGGCATCATGTTATATAAAAAATATGCTAAAATGCAAGACATGTGTGTTAACATGATTCTATTATGTCATAATCTAGAAATTTTGATCATTTAGGCACTCATGGAACATGTATCCTAAGGCATACAAGTATCATATCAAGATAGATATAACAACTAAGCATGCAATAGTAATCATCACAGTAATGACCATCATAGATATAAGCAGTCAAAAGGTATATCATGTAGAAGATGCATGCTATGAATCATGACATTACACACAAGTACAAGAATGTGTGATATGAATCACATCATCACAACCTCAAAAACTGGTCATGTCACACACAATAAATCAATACATGACATCACTCTGACCCTACATAAAAACATGGCCATGACACAGACTAGAGGATCCTTAACATAACTGACAGATGATATGACAACACCCAATCAATGCACTCATAGAAACATTCAAGATAGCACTCAATGGAACATACATTAATAGTCACTCAATGTAACGATCATCAATAGTCACACATGGAGCATGCAATGTAACACACAATGGTCACGCAATGTAACACACAATGGTCATGCAGTGTAACAAGCAAAAATACTACACACAGAGAACAAGTAATGTTAATCTACACAATCAATCCATGTTATCATCGCACATAGTAGAGTAAATTATCCATAGCATATAACACTCTAAGATAGTATACACAAGAGCAAGTCATGTGTAATTAGTCTATGTAGTTTATGGCCAATGGAATGGTTATATACAAATAAAACCTATGTAGTGCACCAAGATGCCCCCAGTGTAGGCATACCTCTAATGTAAGAAGGTATCCCCTAGGTGTAGGAATATCTTGCATCTATATGTCCCGGTGATATATAAATTATATGTTTTGCATCTAACTCATGTATATCATGAAATACATGTGTAGAAAATTGATATATAATCTTCCATGTGTACATGATAAATAACATAAATGAATTGTGCAAACTAGTAAAGCATGTCATGCATAGATTTTATTTTTATTATTATTGAATATATACACATACATACATACATATACATACATACATATACATACATACATATATATATATATATATATATATATATATATATATATATATATATATATATATATATATAATTTGGATATGTTCATGCTAACTAGTGATCCCATCAATGGGATGCTATGTTGGTCCTGTATCATATATGTAAGCATAAAATCCCTCCAAAAATTTAGATGTATCATTCCAATCATCTTTTTTATTTGTATCATGCCCATTCATTTGTGATCATAGAAGAACTAGCTATCACCACTTGAGTGGTAGTTGCAGAAACAATTTCTACTTTCTTTTCTTGCTCTAAAGATGTTCCATCTCTTGAAATAGAAATAGTATCAACTTTAACCTCAAGTGTAATATAACATGGTTTTTATCGGGTGTTCCCTCTATAAAATAGGATTGCAAAATAGGTTAGTTCATGTGTCAGTACATAAAATCAGTGACAAGCATAAAGAACTAACATATTGAGCCTTTTCCTTATGATGAGTTGGGTCTATGAAATCAAGAAATAAATAAGAAAGCATGACAAATAATATCTTCCAAATGTGACTCTCCTTCAATACTAATCAACAAATGTGTATGTGCCCATAGAAGGAGCTTAATGTCTATAGTAATGCAGTTGGGCAAGAGCCTCCAACATCTCCTCATGCACCATTTGGTTTGGTTTGTGAATGAAAGTAGAAGAAAGGTTGAAGCTTATAGGTTGAATTTTGCATTATGTTTTTGCACTAAAAATCTTGTCTAATGGTCCATGGTGGCCTTGGTATTTTTAGATTAACTAAAATGATATTGATCATCAATCTCAAGATCAATATATGTGGCCCAATATTGGTTCAATTTTGGGGGCCAAATGTCATTAATATTGTAATTAATATTATATTTATTAAGAATGGCTACATAAATGAGATATTTATTTACATTAATTTCTTAGTAGCTGACAAATTTTTGATGATGTCATCATCTCTAATATTTATTTTAATGTCATGATCCACTTGGCTACTTATCATGAGAGTTGAGGAATAAATCTAATTAATGAATTTAGAAAATAAGAAATTCTAAAAGCTATGAAATTTTTAAATAGAAGAAGATTAGGCTAACTAATAGAGTTTAATTGAACTGTTCAACATAATTGATCCCAAAACATCTCTTGCATAGTCATAATTTGACTCAGGATGAATTAAGTGAAGTTGATAGTTTTGTATAATGTATTATGCTAATTAAGAATGCCCTAATACATTTCAAAAGATGCATGCCAAGTGTTCAAAAATAATTAGGTGTTTCAATGACTCATGTGTTATTTCTATAAATTATTCTAATTACAATTTTTACATGAGAGTGGTGAGAATTGAGTGTTTATATTTTGCCCTTGCTTGAGAAGGCATTGCGAGACATAAATGAAGCAATGGCTTTTTAAAGAATGAAAAAGTCATTGAAATGATTCAATAATGCTTGAAGAATGATGTTCATGTTTCATTGAATCTTATTCAATTTATTAAAAATGGGTCCATCAAGAAGCCCTAAACAATGTTTGGGATGCCCATGACGCCCCCTCAAGGGAGTGGCCAAAAAATAAGATTGAAGGAAAACCCTTGAAAATAAGAAGATATACAAGAAGAAAAGTGAATTTAACCCATGGATGAGATTAATCCATATGAGCCAATACTTTCACGCATTGATTTCCACTGATGAATAAAATTAAATTAAATTAAACTAGCCCCAAGGTAGGGGAAAGTGGGAAAGATGCATCCCAAAATAAGAGGCATACTTTGACATACCCCAAATAGGGTGAAAGCTACAAGTTTAGGAAATTATTCATCCTAAAATAAGTTGCATAATTTTGTTTGCCTGAAGAAGACAAAAGCTATAGAGCTTGGAATTTAAATAAAGACAAATTGATTGACTAATGATTTTCCCCAATAAGGTAGATTTGATCATTGATTTAAATGATTTCCCTAATAGGGTGATTGTTATCATTGATTGTTATAATTGATTTGACTGATTGGAAAGCATAGCTCAAAGATATAACCACTTACACATATTAATGATGAGATGAACACCACAAGTGTAGGTGTGATGGTAGAAGGAAATTTCAAATAATGTAGAAGCCACAAAAATCCCAAGCACACAAGAATGCTCAAAGGTAATGAAATTAATGATTGAAATAACATGATAATAATTGAAGAATAATATGATTAGATTGGAATAATATGAATGTTAATAAGAATGAAATAAGGGTGGTCGAGTTGGCCTTAGAAATTGGTTGGTACTAAGTATTGCCTACATAGTCCAAATGGACTTTATGCTAATATAGTTCTTCCAATAAGGGGAAAAATGGATGAGGAAGATGATCATGACAAGATTGAGAATAATTATGGACTAATGTGTATGATTGTATTTGCTACATGCTCATGAAAAGATGCATGTCCTTAATTAACATATAAATGGCCATGTTTGTTTCAATTTATGTTGTGTGATGTGTTTATGGAAAGATGAAATGGTATCTTGATCATGAATTATATAGGTAAATTATGCTTCAGGAGATGCTGGTGCAACATTGTTGTATAATACTTGAACACCTAGTTTTTAATGTAGCACATAATGGTATGCATTATGATATAAAACACAATGATGACTTGGTTATACTGTGCATAAGGACTGACTCCTGATCTAATAGACAAATGGTAACAACACACCAATAATAAAAATCATGATGATAATGTTGATGTATGTCAATGGAGAGACTCAAGAACAAGTGTAAGACAAGGATCACTATGATGATGACCTATTTAACACAATGAACTGAGCCAAGGCAAAAATAATAAAAGTAAACAAGTAGGTAAAAATGTAAACAAACAAACACATAAATAGGAAAACATAAAGCATCTTATCTTTAACTAAGTCAAGATCCACGTGTGAAGGCTCAATTTTTATGATAATGGAATGGTGCCCCCAAGCAAGTATACATGCAAGGGGAGGACACATCCCAAGCTGATTGGAATGATTAGAATGATTAATGATTTTGCCGCAATAGAGAAGATTACATCCCAATGGTTGCTAACATGAGTGCCTCAATGATAGATCAAGGATAATGATTGGACTTAGGACAAGACAAATGTTTTTGAATTTTAAGGCTTTATTTCTCTCAAGGAGATTGTAAGTCTTTTTCTAATGTTTAAGATTTTATGGCTTTATATCTCTCGTGGAGATTGTAAGTCTTGTTCCAATTTTTAGGTCTTTTTGATTTTCTAAATGTTTTTGGGCTTTTGGCATCTCGACTCAATGGAGGACTAAGAGATGAAAAATATTTAAACTACTCATAAATGGAGAGAGCATACACTTGAATGTTCAAAAAATAGTGAGAGCATGGAGTAAGGGTGACCATGTTAAACTTAGAAACTGAGTATTGCCTACATAGTCCAAATGGACCTCAAGTCAGTGTAGTTCAACCTAAAATGAGAGATAATGAAGGACAAATGGATAAGGCTAGATAATTTAATGGATGAAAATGAGGGAAAGGACTAAGAGTCTTTAAGGATCATGTCACATGAGAACCAAATGTGTCTAGTCGACAAAACGTTATATGGGTAATAGGCCACAATGTTTCCCAAAATAAGTCTTAATATACATGCCACTTTTGTAACAAGGTCAAGACAAAAAATACTAATGGTCAATGATAAGATGGGTTGGGTTGAATATGATTAAATGGTTTGAATGGTAATGGTTTGTAATGGCCAATATGACTTGAACAAAATTGTTCATAATGTATATAGGGATACCCCCAAGTGTTAAGGTACTTGTAGATAATAAATCATTCATGCATGATGCTAAAAACCTAGTTTTCATCATGGTACTTGTCGAAGGTGCCATAAGCATGGTTTTCACCATTGGGCTAATTATTTTTCTTTCTCTTTTGATTGTTTTGTATTTTTAATTGAATTTTTTTAGCATCTCAACTTAATAGAGGATTATGAGATGCAAAATGTGGACCCTTTACTGTCTAACCAATACCTACTTTGAATAGTTACTCTATCAAGAACCTGCTACTAATTTGGAATACATTGGTGTTGTTATGATCTTTGTTGGCCATTGATTTCATTTACTCTAAACCTATAAATAAGGTGGATTTGTAACCTCTTTGAAAAAGAGTGCTACCAAAAAGGGTAAATAAGGGTTAGCATGGGATAAAGGATCTAATTTGGTGATGTAATATAGAAGTTAAATAAATGATAGGATCATAATGGAATGTATAATGGTTGAAGGACAAATGAATATTGGGATTTTCAATCACACACATTGTTTATGATTATGGATTCAAAATGATTTTAGTTAAGGTGGGGTTGATTTTGACTTCAGTAATGTCTTCATCAAGTAATGGGGAACTACTTGACTCAACTATTGGTGCCTCAAGGATGTTTTCACCAACAAAGTCTTCTTTATTGTTCTTCTTTGGATTGTCCAATATTTCCTTGAATAAGGTTTCACTAAGGGATGTTGATAATTCATTTTTATTGTCCCTTAGCACTTTAATTAAGGTTTCACTAAAGGATTCTAATTTTTTATTATGATCATCCTCTAGAACCTCAAATGAGGTTTCACTCAGCGCTGCTGAGTTTAAACTTTGATTGTCCCCTAACACCTCAAATAAAGTTTCACTAGGAGATTGTTCTTCCTCTAAAATGTTTCCATGGAATAAGTTTAATGATGTGTGATGTTTGTCAGTCCTAATTAATGTTTGTGGGTGGTGGAACATCAATATAATGGATAGGATGGTTGATGGTAAAGGGTTGTGTAATGGTAATATCAATAGAAAAGTAAACTGTAGCATAATCCTCATAAAGGCTACTAGGAGAACTTGTGTTGATATTGAAGGAAACTTCCTTAACAACCATAAAAGCAATATGATCTGTAATGAGTATGTAACCAATGTTGTAATAGCTATAAATGTAAGTTAATTTTAAAGTTGAATCAGACTTAAGTGAATGTGATATAAGTGTATATCCAATGTCATAATACCCACTAATATATTATAATTTTGAAACTAATTTTGACTCAAGGGGATCTGAATCTAATGTTGAGACTAACATTGATTCTACTTTTAATGCTAAATATGATATTAGTTTCATGATGGAACCCCATTTTGATATTAATTCTAAGATAAAACCTAATTCTAATTTATATGTTGATGTTGATGCTAATGCTAATAACAATGTTAGATCCAAAGGAGAACTTGTTTCTGATGTAAACACAGCCACAAAAAGGGGTTATTGAATTATGTTATCCACAATTACCTTTTTCACTTGTCACTTGAAAATGAAGGCTTTTAAATGGAGGAGTTATCTAAAGTGGGGAATATTTGGCAATGAACAAATAATGAGTTGTTGCTCAATAATAATGGGTTCTTCAAATATAGGCTCATCGAAGATGGGTCCTTCATAAAATAGAGATCCTTTGCCAAATAAAGGTGGAGCAAAAATGGTTTGGGTTTGGTTAAGGATGGGTGATTCAATTAAAAACATTGATAATGGTTTGACCATCTTGATATTGCTTTGAAAGCAGATGTATCTGATCGTACTTGGGAAGAGGATCATGACATTCTAATTGAGTAGTTTATTTCACTAAAATTTGTCTATTTCAAGTCTAAAGGAAAACAAAGAAGAAGGATAGGGATAAGTGATTAGAATAAACCCAAATTGGTTTGTGCATTGTATCTAGACATTGTGAGTACTCTTCTTTGGCTGGGGAGGACTATCTGTAAGTAAGAAAGTACTACCATAAAATGTTTGTTAGCAGATATTTGAGTGGGATGCCAAGCTACGTGCTTGTTCTAGGAAGTGTTAAACGTCATTAGAGATGGCAGTCCACTTTTGAGAGATAAAAGAGTAATAAATAACCAAAAGAGAGATAAATAGAGAGTAAAAGAGAGATAATATTACTGTTATTCACAATCTAACTGTAGCAAAAAGTAATAGAGTGCAGGTGGTATATTAAGTTTGTATTTTGGAAGTTGTTTGGGTAGGTCTCAAAAGGGTTAGGAAATCCATAGTCATCGATGTCGGTTATGTTGCTAAGGTTAGTAAGGAAGTGATCGATATTGATTATGCTATCGAGGTTGATGGGGGAATATAACTAATGTCGATTAGGATACCAAGGTTGGTAGGGGAAATAATTGCCTAAGAGTTTATAGAAGGCTTTTATGGGTTTAGGAAATGGTTTTGGTCATGTCTGGAAGGTTAGGGAGAGTTGTGATAGAGAGAGTATGATTTGGATGGATTTGGTCAGGGGTTTGGTGTGACGGGTCAAGGGGAAACAAGCAAGGAAGTTTTATAACTCCATCAAGGGGGTTTGATCAAGAATGTGTAAAGCAATGAATAGTAGATATAAAGTAATTGTAAAAGTAACTGCTTAAAAGAATTATAGAATAAGTGATGTACTTAGCTGAAATGGTGACTAAATGATAAGTGTTGGATGGATGGCTCCCATCAGGTAGTCTGAATCAATTCCTTTAATAGAGAAAATAAGTGGGTGTTGTTGGTTCTCAAGAGTTTGGTTTCTAATCTGGGTTGACTTATGCAAGATAACAGTAAGCCAAGATGCTAAAATTTGAATGCCAAAAGCATGGGTGTAAATAAGAATGAGTTTTTTTATTTCTACTAACATGAACATCAGTTTGGATTTTAGCTTATATAATTGATGTTGATGATCCCGTCAACGTTGGTCATGGGTTGATCAACATTGGTGGCTTTAGAATAGGTAAAACTACTATCTTTAGCCTATTTTTTGTTTCTCCTTGTGCCAAATATGGCACCCATTACAAAATGGTAAAAATAGGAGGTTAAGAAGGACGTAGTTGGTTAGGAATTCATTTTTGAGGTGAGAATAAGTCTTGGGTAGTTAGGATGAGGGGACTAGGTCTTGAGGTGACTCATCGGGTGAAAATTAGTCTTAGGATGAGGTGGCCAGGTAAGGTGGCATACGAGGTTTTTAATTAACTTAATTAAGTATTTTAAATTAATTAAATGTGTGAGGGACAAAAGAATGGGTTAGGGAGGTTAATCATTATTTTTATTGGAAATAGGCTTAAGGGAGGTTTTGACATAGGGAATTATGCACATGTATGACATAATTTTGATGTCTACATTTGCCCATTTGTAATAACAAGTTACAAGACACAAATATGAGTTATATGCTCCAAGTATTGGATGAGGTATCCCCCATCAAAATGGGAATTGATGGAGGAAAAAATGAAATTGGGTACCGCTTTGATAAGAAGTGAATGGGGTGAGAGGAGAAGAACGTGGTGGCACTGCGTGTGTATATACTAATATGAGCTATAGTCGACAAAGTCAAGAATAGGTAAGTTCAAGGAGGACTCAGATGGAAATAACCAAAGCATAGCTTGTAAGTGATAACTGATAAGGTCAAAAAAAATCAAAGTTGTAGCTCCAATGATATATATGTGTCAGCTATCTGAGGTAAGAAGTGCCCCTGGGAAACACAAAAATATTGCAGGTGATAGGATGAACTTGGTCACAATCCAAAACACCTAATATACATGTGTGTGTACAATAGCCAACTATAGAAAAAAATCATAAGCAATCAAGACAAGCAATGCAAGGGTGGTGTAAAAGAGTTAATGAGCAAGGAGATATTTGTGATCTCCAAGATAAGTCATCATAGGTGGAGATTTAAGTGATCTTCAAGGGTGGTTATCATTGTTAGGAAATATATGTGATCTCCAAGTTGGTGGTCATGATTAGGGAGATATACGTGATCTCCAAATTGCCCCAAAGTATGGGTAGAGTCTAAAAAGTTGGGGTTGTTGGTGGAAACATTAATTCAATGGTGTCAATGTCAGTGACATCATTGATGTCGATAGTAAATAGTGACAACATTAGTAGTTTAGGGTAAATTTGTTGATATTGATGGGCTTAAGTGTCAACATCAATAGATTAGGTCAAGTATGTCAACATCGGTGGGTGACCAAACCCAACAAAAGCGGGTTTGACGACCCACCAAACTCATTTGCAACATTTCATTGGAGAGAAATAGAGCTTTGACTATGACAAAGATGGTAGAGCTAGGAGGGGACCAAATGGGAGGCATGACACCACAAGAGCCAGTTGTGCCAACCCAAAGGGGATGGAGGGATGAGGTAAGATCCCTTGTGATTTGATTTAAAACTTGAGTTGGTTAGTTTGATTTTATAGGCTAAATTTAAAGGTGGGGGGATAAGAAAATGTTAGTAGATGGGTAGGAAATGGGTTAGGGTAGGTTTAGGTTAAGTTGGGAGGATTTTGGGGTAGGTTTTAGGTAAAAAATTAAACTTTGGGGATGGATCGTTTGGCCCTAAGGTCAAACTAATCATCAACGTCAGTGGGATCCACTAACATCAACCAACACAGCATGGATGTCAGTAGGTTTCTATTGATATCGATCGATACCAAGCATTGATGTCTGCATACAAAACCAACGTCGATGACTATCAAGGACCCAAAAAAGAGGAACAAAGGTCAATTTTGATCCCTAATCAAAGTAGTCAACTAACCTAATGGTTGAGCTAGCCTCAGAAGACCCCATGTTGACTAAGTGTTGTCTACATATCCCAGTTGAGGGCCTCAAGCCAATGTAGTTCTCCTAAAGAGAAGGGAAAAAGGTGGTGGTAGGTTATATTAGAAAGTATGTGACTTAAGTTATGTGTGTATGGATGCAGGCTAGGATGGAGCTGACACTACAAGATCATCTACCAAGGCTGTTGACATGTATGAGGAGGGATGTCACCCTAGATGAGTAGGAGCATATGGTAGCTATCGGGTTAAAAGGAGTGTGATGATATTACAGAGTCACCTGAGATGTGAACCTAATGATAACATTGATCGAGAGGTGGGATCACACCACCAACACCTTCTATCTACCAATCAAAGAGTTGACAGTGACCCAAGAGGATGTATATAGGATTTTATCATTACCACTCTAGGGTGAGGAGCTCTTCTCATGATCAAAAAAGGAGCATGATATGCACATAGTGGTATCATTTGGCAAGAATGTTAGTGAGGTGACCTATCATTCAGTGAGTTTTGTATATGAGCCACTGTATACTGTTGATGAAGAGCAACATAGGTTGAGCATCTTAATGATGATAGGGATCACTATGTATGCATTACCAGATGTAGATGGTGGGAGATTTATGATTACATTGATAGGTGTGCTAGCATAAATGGTTGAGTAGAGGACTATTTTTGCATGGGGACCAGTGTTTTTGTCTCATTTATATAGAGAGCTATGGAGTTTCAGACTATGATGGAAATATAGTTTGTGTGTCGAGCACTTACTCCACTATTGGGCATATGAGCATATCATGGTGACATGATCATTAGGGCCACCTACTATGATTTAGTTGGCTTCAATGTTGGTTTTAGATGGTGGAGAGAGGGTATGGTACAGACCTGAGTAGACAGGGTAGTGCATGATATTGTTTATTATAGGTGCATGATGGAGGGATTGATCCCTGTAGATATTTTGTGGAGACCCTACCTAACCTACCCTTCATTCAGAGGACAAGTAGAATAGTTGGTTGGTTTACAGAGCTCACTGTGGGTTAGGGGGAGATGAACTGATGAGTTAGAGATGGTACCCATGGCACGACTCAGGAGGTAGTTTGGCCTACTATAAGATGTATTGCCTGCCTTCCCTCAATATAGAAGGGATGATATAAAGGTACCCCTACCATTTCCCTAGAAGATAGATGGGCCAAATTTTGAGGAGCTACCAATAGGGCTAGGTGTAGCAGATATAAGGTGTATAGAAACATATATGGCTTGGTGGATAGGTTTACATCCTATAGTGGAGGTTAGGAGACAACCACCAAATTTATAGGGGTTGGTGAGAGAGAGAGATGCAGCCATATAGGCACGAGTTGCAGTAGTGCAAGCTATAGATGCAGTGCAGGCACAAGTTTTAGCCTTACAAGGATGGGTGGTGACATTACAAGGCTATGTTGGGGCACTACAGGGCTAGGTCAAGGTGTTACAAGGTCAAATTACTACATTGACAATGGAGAGGGATAGTTTGAGAGTAGTAAGTCAGGCTACTCCTCCTCCACCATAGGGATCAGTACAGGTTAAGCCTTCAGTAGGTGTAATGAAATTACCACAGATTATATCTCTAGTGAGATATATTACTGCCCTTGATGAGATTGCCTATTACGAGAGGGCCATCAGGGATTTCCCATATATTCAAAGGTATTCTGAGTTTAGAGAGCAAGAGAGATCAGTGACATGTGCCACAGCTTTTAGCTCACGTAGACATAGAAGAGTGGAGAGTGGTGATGACATTGCTTCCTCACGACCACATGGAGAGCTTCAAGGACTCTAAGTGCCATAGTTTGTTTTTGTTACATATGTTATATACATATCAGCCTATGAGCTAAAGATGAGAGATGTATTTTTTGAGAGAGAGATGATGTTGTGATGATGTATTGATGGACATGTATGTTGAGCGTGTGTGTGTGTGTGTGTGTGTGTGTGTGTGTGTGTGTGTGTGTGTGTGTGTGTGTGTGTGTGTGTGTGTGTGTGTGTGTGTGTGTGTGTGTGTGTGTGTGTGTGTGTGTGTGTGTGTGTGTGAGATGTATAATTATTTGTGATTTTGAGATGCATTTATTGTGATTGTGATGATAATGTTGATGTAGATGATTATTTTAATGTTATGTTAATTGTTTATGTTAATGTTGATCATGTTAGTTGAGTTAGACTAGCATTTCTCATATATGTGATGGTATATGCATAGTTGGTTTGTTAGCTTAATCCTAGCATTTTTCCATATTTGTGATGGTGTATGCTTTAAAATGAATAGGTTGGTTATGTTATTTTATTTCAGCATTTTTCCATATTTTTGATGGTGTATGCTTAAAATAAATGGAGTAGGCTTGATAGTGTTGGTATGAGGTTTTTCATATCAAAAGAGAGATTAACATGTGATATGGATGGGAAAATAAAGAGATAAAATGCTTGTATACTAGCAAAGACCATAATCATAACATAAATAGGCTCAAGAAAATGAGCCTCTTTCATGTCTTACATCATTGGACCATTATGTTTGTTAGAGAAGTGTCGTGTTCACCTTATGTTAAGTGAGTTCAAAGTCCCTTGAAAGAGTATGAGGGAAAAAGGGTAAAATGAGCGAAAATGTTTGGGTAGTGTAACCATAAAAGTGGAGATGATATGCCCTTATTGTGGGTGAATCAAGAGCTAATATAGGCAAGTCCATGACTTAAAGCTTTTTTTTTTTGTGTGTGTCAGCTGATCAATGTAGGAAGCCTACAATGGGATTCTGTATGTTTGGAGGTCATATAAAGATAATCAATATGAGAAGCTTTTCATTTGTATTTCCCCTTTAAGAACAAAGCTTTGGCCTAGCCATCCTTCAAGGGAGTGGTCTAAGCATTTGTTTTTGAGTTTAAATAGTTTTCCTTCAAGGGAGCAGTCTATTAATAGTAGAAAAGAGAAGTTACAAAGTTGTCCTTCAAGGGATCAGTCTACATGGAGAATCATGACCTGAGAGTTTATAACTTGTCACATATCCCATTTATTTTTGTTGTTGTTGTTGTTGTTATTGTTGTTGTTTTTTAAATTTTAGTCATAGATAAGACTATAAAGGCTTAGGAGTTTTTCACTTTGAGGGCAAAACCATAACACTTTGTAAGTTAACTAAGTGTGTAGGAGTGAGGGTGAAGAGGAAGTGAGATGAATGTAACAGGGGTGCTCAAGGGATGAAATCAAGTTAAAAACAAGGTGAAGTGACACTTGGTTAATAAAAGAATGGTCATAGGTGTAAGGCATTTAAAGGCTCGGGTTCTGGCCTTCCTTCGAGAGAAGACAAGTGATAAGTTCATGAGCCATACTTGTGGGTTATGATATAGGTTCCAAGCCAATTAGGATCAAACTTACCCCATTTTCTTTTATCCATATTCGTCACATGTTGATTTTATTTTAAGATGAGATCTCCAATATTGAAATTGCACTCTTTGAGGTTTTTGTTATAAGCACGTTTGATACGTTGTTGATAGATTTGGAGGTGGTTAAGGGATATGAGATGACGCACATTAAGCAATTCAAGTTGAGCCAAATGATCTTGGTGAAAGTCATCATTATTAAGTATGTCTTTTAGAGAAATACAAACAGAAGGAATATAGACCTCAAGAGGCAAAACAACGTCCATCCCATAGACCAAGGAAAAAGGGGTAGCACCTGTAGGGGTTCAAATGCTAGTGCAGTAAGCCCATAAAGCAAAAGGAATGTGCATGTGCCAATCCTTGCCTGTATCATTGACTACCTTCATGAGAATTTTGATCAATGTTTTGTTAGAAGCTTCTGCCTGTCCAATTGTTTGTCGATAGTATGGCGATGAAAAGCTTGATTTGATTCCAAATGTATCACAAAGATTTTGGATAGTATTGTTTTTGAAAGATTTGTCATTTTCTGTTATAATTTTATGTGAAACACCAAAATGACAGATGATGTGATGGTTGATAAAGTCAATAATTTTGTCAGCTTTAGTGGAGATGAGAGGAATGGCCTTGACCCATTTGGTGAAGTATTCAGTGGCAATAATGATAGAATAATGACAAAGGGATGAATGAGGGTTAATCTCCCTATTAAATCCAAGCCCTATTAGGAAAAGGGCCAAAAATCTTTGGCGACTTATAATGCACAACTCAGAACATGAAGGAGGTTATCATGTTGTTGACATTTAACGCAACACTGAACATAATCAGCACAGTCTTCATGGAGTGTTGGCTAATAATAGCCTAGTCAAAAGATAAGCTTGGCAACTACGTAACCATTGAAATGTCCACCACAAATCTTATCTTGGACCTTTTTAATAGCGAAGGGAGTCTCAGTACTAGTGATACATCTAAGAAAGAGACCATCAAAACCTCACTTGTAGAGAAGTCCCCCTAGCATAGTTAACGAGTAGCATGTTTTATGAAGGCACATTTCCTATTATTGGAGAGATCAGAAGGGGTAATAGAAAAGGAAAGGTAATCCATGAGTTGCTTGTACCATAAGTCATGTGGGTTGGATGTTACATTTTTGTTAAAGAGGATGTTAGTTGATACATAGGAGGGTAATGTTAAGCAATGCACAGTGACAGATTTTCGAGGAAGAGGATGAAGAGGGTATGTGTGAAACAAGTGAAGCCATTGTGTCAGCAAACTTGTTTGTAGATCGAAGAATAATTTGTAAGAGATAAGAGTCAAATGATCCCAAGAGTGTATATACATGATGTTTATGCCATTGTAGAATCTCATTTTTGTATAGGTAAGAACCATTAACCTATTTAACCACTAGCTGAGAATCACTAAAAATGGTTATGGATTTGATACCCAAGAAGAGAGATGTTTGAAGTCCTAAGATCAAAGCCTCATATTCGGCCATATTGTTAGTGCATTCAAAATCTAGTTTAAATGACAAAGGCATAGGCTCACCATTTAAAGGAATAAGAATGACCCCCGCACCCCCACCATGTTGACATTTAGACCCATCAAAGAACATCATCATTTGATAGGAGATGTCATCAATAGAGAGCATTGTAATGGATTCATTAAAAAATTAAAGGTTTGAAGGTTGGTTGTCAGGTAAAGTGGTGGTAGCTAACTAGTTAGTGATTGTTTGCCCCTTGATAGACTTTTATTGAATAAAATCTAAGTCAAATTCATCAAGGAACATGAGCCACTGAGCTACACATTAGTTGTGATATGGCTTAGAATGCATGTATTTGAGAGGATCAGTATGGGTGACAATGTAAGTTTTGTGATTTAGGAGATAATGGTGGAGCTTAGAGGCTAAAAAGACTAACGTGAGGCAAAGTCTTTTGGTATGGGTATATCGAGTCTCATAATCAATAAGTGTGCAGCTTATGTATTAAACTGCCTGTTCTTGATGGTGATCATCTCAATGTGCAATCATAACACCCAAAGAATGGTTTGTCATAGAGATGTAAAGGTATAAAGGTTGGTTTTCCTTAGATGGAATAAGAACTAGTGCAGAAAGGAGTTATCATTTGAGTGCATCAAAATCTTCTTGACAATCGGTGTTCCAATGGAAGGAGACATCCTTTTTTAGGAGATGGTGAAAGGGTTGGCAATGATCTAACAATTGGGAGATGAAGCAGTGGATTGACTAAAGTTTACCTTGCAAGCTGCAGAGTTGTTTGATATTAGTAGTTGGAGGCATCTCTAGTATTTCTCTAACCTTAGAAGGGTCGACTTTAATACCATGGAGATAAATGATAAAACCTAAGAGCTTACTAGAAAGAACACCAAATACACATTTCTTTGGGTTTCGTCGAACGTTATATTGGAGGAGATGAAAAATTTTGATTTTTAGAATTGTCAAGTGATCTTGGTGAAGTTTAGACTTGCCAAGTAAGTCATCCACGTAATCTTCCATGATTTTTTGTAGTAGATCATAGAAGATGTAATTCATAGTGCATTGATAGGTGGCACCACCATTCTTCAGACCAAAAGGCATGACTCAATAATAGAAAGTCCCCCATGAGGTAATGAAGGTTGTATTGTGTTGATCCTCAAGAGTGACCAGGATTCGATTATATCTAGAGAACCCATCTATAAGTGATAGTATCTCATGGATGACCGTTAGATCAACAAGTTGGTCGATACTTAGCAATGGGAAGTCATCTTTTGGACAAGCAAGGTTTAAGTCATGATAGTTGGTGCAAATGTGGATTCCCTTTATTGGTTTTGTGACAAGAATAATATTGGAAATCCATTATGAGTAGTAGATGGGTTGGATAAAGTTAACAAAAAGGAGGCATTAGAGCTCTTCTTTGACAAGGAGTGCAATACAAGGATGCATCTTATGAAGCTTCTATTTTACAATTTTAGCATCTCAATTGGTGACATTGTTATGGGTGATGAAAGAGGGATCAATACCAAGCATGTCATAATAAGACCAAGTGAAGGCTTTGCTATGGTTATTAAGAAATGTGGCATAATCAACATGCTCAGAGGAATCTAAAGATTGGCCAATCTTGAGGACATGGGGGTTATTGTGAGAGGGCATATTGATGTCAATGGTTGATTCATTTAATATAGCTTGTGTTTTAGATGGGAGTGATTATTGGATATAGAAATAATCTACACCCATGTATGTGAGAATAACATCATCATCTTGACATCGGATAGTGTTAATAATGGGAGAGTCTTCATCAATTATTTCAGGATGAACGAGAGGAAGGGACCTTATTTCCTTACCCTAGTGATAGGTGAGAGGCCCCAAATAGATGGCATTTATTGAAAAAAAATTAGGAGGTATAGATACCTTCGATTCGGTAGGTGATGGTAGAGAAGAAGGTGGGGAAGGAGAGATTGGTTCTTCAATAATTGGTTTATGAAAAGTTTTGGTGACTTTAGTTGGTTCGTTATAACCCACTCCATGCCTCTTTTTGGTATTTTCAATGGCTTTGCTAGTGGATACTCAATAGGCATATGGACACCCTGCTCGTAATGACCCAAACCTAATCCTTTCTAGGCACACCTATAGAGATAGGTGTGAGTTAATCTAGGGTTGCTTAGGAAAGAGAATCACAGGTAAATGGTTGTGGTGAATAAGATGGATTACCAACAGTGGGAGCTTGATCAATTCCCCCATATGTGAAATTAGTTTGAAGGTTAGAGGGCCCATAAGGGATGACCATCACAATGTAGGGGTCATAATTTGGGTACATGTGAAGCTTTCCATACTCTTGTGGAGTATAGAACATGTCAAGCATCAACAAATGATATTTTTTGAGTGATAAATGTTGAATAGTTTCTTCCATGGGATCTTTGTCAGGAATTTGTGTTGTTGATATTTGTGTAATCAGGGGAGTGGAGCTTGTGGAAGCTTTAGAAGTATCATGCAGAGAAGATGATGTCTTTAATGGAATGAGAACATCATTGGGACTATAAGTCATGTTGCATGTTTTACATGAAGGTGAATCAGTGGGTATAACATGCACTTGTCCATCATGCTCAAACTTGACACATCGGTGCAAAGTTGAGGGTATACATGCCATAACACGTATCCAAGGTCATCCAAGCAGTACGTTATATTGGAACTCTCCTTCTACAACATAGAAGAGCTTAAAAATTATATAGGGACCTACATGGATATGTAAGACAACAGTGCTCATCGTAGTAGTTGCGGTATCATTAAAGGAGTGGAGTACTACATTGGTTTGAGACATGCAATTATTTGGAAAGGCTAGTTGTTTGTAGGCATGTGTGGAAACAATATTAATGCTAGATCCCCCATAGATCATGACTCTTTTGACATGATTTTGATCAATAAATGTGGTAATAAAAAGGGTAGAATCTTGATCTTCAAGGTGTTGAAGTAGAATTTTTGAATTATTGAAGGAAATCAGGGAGATGGAATTAAGAGAGTTGACCAAAGTTGTAAGAGGTTGGGAATCTCCAGGTTATACCTCAATTGCTTGCAAGGCACTAATCAAAGCTTGATGGTGTTAGGATGAGTTTTCAATTAACTCATACAAGGACATTTTCATAAGTGTTTGGTGAAGTTGTTTCACCATCGAACTTTAAATAACGTCTGAAGATGTTGGTTTTGGGAGCCCAAAGATGGAAACCTTGGGATTTAGATGAATGTCTTTAGAAAAGGGGTGAGACCAAGGAGCAATGGTTCTTTCCTTACCTTTATCTTTTTAGTTTTGTGATCGTGTGGCCACATTAATTGTGTTAATCTAAAATATAAGTGAAGGAGGTGGAAAAGCAGGTACAACCACATCTTTGGGTTTGAACTTAGGTGGAATGATATGAGGCATTGTGGATTCCAGAGGTGGAATAATAAGGTTAGGGAGTATCGACAAAGAGAGTGTCGACATCAAAGTGTTGTTAAATGAGTGTTGTGAGAGATTTATAACTCTCAGTATCGTGTCCAGGTGAATGATGATACAAACACACTTGTGTATCATTAAACCAAGATGGCTTCATTCTAAGAGGACTATAATTCTTAATGTGAGGAAGAGTTATTATGAAAGATTACAATAACTGACATAGGAAAAAGCTCTCAGAGTCTGTGGGTGGGTTCGCACTTGTTGTGGTAATAGAAGTGGACAATTTTTATTTAGGAGTTGTAAGGGTGATTTTACGTGATGCCTTGTTTGGTGGTGGTGGAGTTATGTGTTTTGCTGACAATTTATTGGTGTTAGGTATCATGGTGTCAAATGTGAAAGGCCTACCAGGTGGTAAAGGCAGTAGTGGAGGTAACTTAACCTTTTATTTTTCTTAGGTCAGTGATACTCCAACTAAAGTAGAGGGGTGTGGTCCCAAAATTGATGGTAAAGTTGAGGGTTGAAGAGGGAAGGATTGGCGAGATCTAAGAAGTTTAACATTTTTTTGTAGTTCAGGCCATGAAACTCCAACTTGTGGTTGAGGAGTTAAATCTAATTTCACATGTGAATGAATCAGATTAGAGATGGGGCATACACCTAAAGGCCTAATCTATTTTAATGTGGTAGATGCCTATGAAGGTGAGGGTTTTGACATAGATGGATGAGATTATGGTGATTTTGGTGAAGAAGCTCTGACTTTGTCAAATACCTTGGGGTAAAGGGTAGTGAGAGGGTTGGCGGTAAAGGTCGACACTCATTGTGTTGGATAAGGAGTTTTAAGCCTTTCCCAAAATGTCACATGATCTAGCTTCATGGAGTCAAGAAATTTTAGACTTTTCACCAACCGTGATAAGGGTTTAGATGAAATTGACATAGGCTTTACAGTTACATCTTTAAAAGGTTGAGGTGTTTGAGAAAGAAGGAAATTATTAGTTTTTACTACTTCGGGCCAAAGATGAGAAAGAACCGTAATAGGTTCTTCTTCGACAGAGATAGGAGAAGAAGCATGGTCTTCCATGGGTGGAGGAAAGGTAGAAGAAGAGGGTTCCTCAAGGGGGTAGAGCATAGGTATAATTTCTCCCTCAACATATGGGCGAGGAATAGGTAAAGTATGATCCTCCATAGGTAAAAGAAGTGGTAAAAGTGGTACAATTAGAGTAGGCACAATAGATCTCTCATCTAATGTGGGAGTAGATAACACTGACTCTTTGAGGTGTAAAGGTGGAGTGGATGGGTTACTACTCTCTATTGGTGGATGAAAGGTAGGCGAAGAGGGTTCCTCAAGAGGGTATAACATAGGAATGATGTTCCCTTCAACATGTGGTTGTGAATCAGGTAAGGCATGGTCTTTAAGTGGTAAGAGGATAGGTAATATTGGTACAAAAAGAATTGGTAATACACGCTCCTCTGGTGGCAAAAGAAGTGGTAAAGGAGGATCTTCCTCATGTGGGAGTAGAATGGGTGAAATAGGATCTTCTACCTTAGGAGGAAGAATGGGCAAAACAAATACCACTAACTATTGGAGAGGAGTCGATAAAATGGGTGCCTCTTATTGAGGGGGAGGTTGAACTAGAGGTAAAGAAAAGACCATGTTAACCATATGGATATTATGATCACCTGAGTTAGTCGTGGTCTGAACACTATTTTGATTAGGTGAATGGTTAGGAAAAGTTTGTTTGAACACATCCATATTTTGATTAGTGGGTGCATTAGGATTATCCAAAGTGAGATCACCCCTATCAAGCATGTCTTGAACAATGTTCTTGAGTGTCTTATAGTTATTAGAATTGTGGCCTTTAACTTGATGGTAGCTATAAAACTCATCTTCCTTGTACCAAGTTGTAATAGGATGGGAGGGGTCAAACTGTATAGAAGGTTCAATTTGTGGAAGGGTTATGATGCCTTGTTGCAATAGTTTTTTCCAAAATAGATGTATATGACTCCCCAATGAGAGTGTATTATCTTTGTTCATATCATTGTTGGAATTGCTTGGTTGGATTTTGGGAAGTTGATTGGTTTGTGATTGTAGAAGAAGCTGACTTAACGACCACCACATTGGTGGAGCCTTTAGTTTTTTGGTTAGAAAGATAATTTTTAGAAGAGGAGTCATTTGATTTGGAATTGGGGCTCTTACTATGCAACTTGACTTTGCCTTCATCTATAGCCCGAATCTCAAGTTTTTACACCATTGTAAAGGCCTCATCAAATGTGTGGAAATTTTGAACTTAGAGTGTGGATGAGATGTGCTTAACACATGCCCTTGAGAAGAGCTCAATAAGCTCAATTTTGGGTAAGGAGAAGGAGAGTTGATTAATCAAGCCTCTCTAGTGAGCGACAAAATTTGTGATAGAATTGTCATCAAGTTATTTGATAGAATAAAGGTTTGTAATAAAAACCTTTTTAGAAATGTTAATAGAGAAATGGTTTAGGAATATTTGTGTGAGTTGTGTAAATGAGAAAAGAGAGTGTTGAGTTATAGAGCTATACCAATCCAAGACAACACCTGAAAGAAACATAAGGAAAGTGGGAAGTAGTAATGCATAATCATGTCATATTAAATAACAAGCATGTTTAAATGCTTGCAAATGCTATTGTGGATCCTCCTTACTCTAGAAATGAGTAAATTTAGGAATTTCCCACTGGCTTAGATAAGGGCAAATAGGTATAGAGGGATGGATGGGTTCATTGCATATCTAATCATAAGATAATACATTCTTTGAACCAGAAAAATGTACCATAAATGGATGTCTCTAGATTAGACATCTTGTCCATCAACATCTTAATGAGGTCTAAAGGAAGATTTGTCTAGGAGATGCCTCCTAAGTTATAAGGAACATGATAGAAAGCAAAGGGAGTGTATGACATAGCTTGCTGAGGTTGTGTTGGGGCAACATAAAGATAATGAGTCATAGGCTAGGGTGTAGAATGAAAAGGGGTTTGTCCCATTGGGTTAGAGACTATGTTTTGGTTGGATGTTGTTATTATGGGTTGGGTTATTAGCATGGTTAGACTATGTTTTGGCTGGATGTTGTTATAATAGGTTGGGTTATTGGCACTAGAGATGGAATAGGTACCATAAAATTTTAGAATGGGGTAAAACTTGACTGAACTGCTTGTGGTTGTGAAAGCAGGGAAGTCACACCAAGGTTTAATATGATTGAGCAGTTAGCAATGCTAAACTTTAGACATTTTTTATAGCTGGATTACTTGTTAAAGTGGTGGTTTGAGTAACCATGGGGAAAATAGTGGAGGCAACTAAAACTAAAGTTTTCTCTATTAGAGATGTTGGCATACCATTTATTGGGTCACCCGAAAAATTGTGGGTTTAGCTCATGGCAAGGTAATGTTGAAGGGCTGCCACATTGCAATCCAAAAATTTAGTAAAATCTTGATCTCCTTCAAGAACAATGAGAATTTGGTTGGCGCTGGGAGTATGCTCTGTATCTAAAGTATGCTCCAAGATAGAATCAGAAATAAGAGGGGAAGGTGGAAGTGGTTGCTAGCTTGCATAATCGATAAGAATTTTGGTTTGAGCTCACATCAATACCATGCAAGAAGAAGTAAGAATAGTCTTTAATACTCTGTATTAATGACAAAATAAGGAAAAACCAAGTTTGAGTGTAGGCAAGTGGGTTGTTTCAGCTTGTTATTTTGAGCAAATGAAAATTACACAGTCATTGACATTGATCACTTGACCGATGTCGATAGTAAAAGTTTATCGATGTCAGTGGGATTAACTGATATCGATAGCTAAAGTCTATCAACATCAGTGTATTTAATTGATGTCAATCACTGTGATATCTTGGGAGATGGAAAATCCAATGTTTTAGAAACCCAGAAGTAGAATCTAGGTAGAACAAAGGATGCAAGATGTCTGTGTAAGAAGGAAAAACACTCAAAAACCTTGATATAATAAAGTATTATAAATAGTGTTGATTTTATGAATCAATAGAAAAACATCCTTACCAACTCTAAAATATAGAAAGTAATATAAAAGCAGAAAAAGAACATACAACCACCAACTATTAACTCCTAGAGATTAATTTTAGTCTCGTGTTGGCTTATGCCTTAATTAGATAGTGAGAATAAAATTTGGTTAGCAAATGTACTAGAAATCAATCTAGATGTAATGACCCTTACTAATAGGATCACTAAAATACTGATATTACACTATGGAATTTCATCAAACACTTGAGGAATATCAGAAATTATATTGCATTAAGAATTTTGTCAAACATGTCATAGAATATTACACTGTAATTTCGTCAAACAATTTATAACCAGTCTATTTGACTTAAAGTAATAGAAATTCTAGAATTTTGGGAATAAATTACAGTCTTTATAAAATTATTTATGGCTATTTTCAGCCTTACAATTGAGCAAAATAAGTATGCCAAAAACTTGAATGCATAACCCAGAAAATTAAGAACCTATTTTATTATTGTAAAACATGATCTATTCGCTACCCAAAACTGTCCAGTCACTATGTAGAAAGTATAGCATGAGTACAGTCCATACGACGCTGTATGGATACAGTCCGTACAGTATGGACTGGTACAGAATATATTTCTTGGTCTTCAAAAATTACACACTTGGGTCTTGAGATATTGCCGCTCAGCTGATGCCTTCTATAAATTTTTTAAAAAATACCCCCTTTTTGACCAGCGCGTCGTACACTTGTTGAAGTCACTGGGAATGTTTGTTGCTCATACAGACTTGCAGGTACAGGCTGTACCTATACAAAATGTAGCAAAAATGTGGTGCATGTCAATAAGCTAATGATATATTCACCCCACCAATGGATTCAAACTGGTAAAATCGAACCTGAATGCTTAACATGAAATAGCTGGATACTATCTCCAATGTGCAACCCTTCAAAAGATCTCTCACTTCCTCAATTATGGAAATCGCTTGAGAGGTATCATTCTCAAGGATTAATCTAAGAATATGCAGACTCTGAAGTCTCCAAATGCTCGAGAAGATGCAATGATCAATAAAATGAACTGGATGCCAAATAATAGACCCATAGGGTCTATTTATGCACTTTTCAAAACTTCCAAGAGTTTTCGCAATACATCATACAAAACTTGTTATACTTTTTAATAAAAAGTAATTTTATGAAAATAAAAAATAAAAGTGCATTTTAAAAATTAAAATATAACAATTTGGCCTCCATAATAAAATATACTATCTTTCAGAGCATTGTGAGCCATCGAATTGCAAACATGACCCTCTCACCACCTTCATCTACCTACAAGAGTCAGGAATAGGCAAATCTAGCACGCTAAACGATGTCAACGAGAATGGGGACATGACAGTCCGCCCTTCCTGAAATTGCTTGTCCCCAAGCAATCACTGAATAATAAACCAATCAATCCACTTGGATCCCAAATGTAGTCATGATCTATACTGTTGTCAATCAACACAAGCTCCTACAATATCCTCTAAAATATAATCTGGAGAAATCCATAATCAAACTGGCAAATACAAATCAACCAAACTCCAAAATCACAACTGCCACAATCAGAAACACATGAGAAAAAAACACTCGAAATATCAAAACCCAAGTAGAGTGGACATCCCAAACTGCCAACACCGTAAATACCATCAATGCATCCCACTAGCTTATGCAGAATATATAATCCAACTCTGCAACAACTTCCAAATGGAACTATGCCAAGTGCGGAGGATCCATACACTGTACCTCTACTGTAATCAACATATCTCTGTAGATTACCAGCCACGGTCTCATCACCCAAACTCCTATGCATCGCTGATAATGAAGAGAAATCGCATGCTAATGATTCACATAGAACTTTTGCCAGTTTTATCATTGCTTTTGCCAACTTTTTCTTGTTTATCCATGACGATGATAACATTCCATCATAAAGTATAGCAACTATTTCAGGCAGATATAGTTGAAGAGTAACACTCTTGCTACTTGAGTTTTCCTCCCATACCTCCTCAAAAAGGCTGCCAACCTCTTTTTCATTGTCAAAAAAAGCCATAGGAAGAACTATGGTATGATATCCCTTCACAGTATCAGCAGCTTGATGTGAGAAATTTTTAAGTAGAAGAGCAATTGCCACTTGAGTACCCTTGTCACTACCAGAAGTGTATAATGCTACAGTATCCTCAATCATCTTCTGTGCTTGAGTAGAGCTGGCATATTTCAGCAAGTCTCCACAAGCAGATGCAAATGCTCGCCTCCCTGCTGAACTTTTCTCTCCCTGAACTGCTGGGAACAAAATATTTGATAGTGTGCTTATAAATGGTTTTATATTTGACCTAACTTTTTGAACAAGTAAACTAATAAATCTTGCAACACCAACCCATGTGTTTAGTCCCACTCTTAAATGAACCAGCTGAACAAGATGAGGAACCAATAGTTCTAAAGTAGGAAGATCAACATATTTAAGACACAGATCAAGGGTTTCCCACATGGGTAAATCTTTTGCAACCGTAATATGCAAGTTTTCAAAATTGTCTTTTCGAATACCAACACTTTCTGCATGTAGCTCAGCATAATTGAGCCTCTGATCTTCCAAACTTGAAAGGCTTTCTAACATATAGAAAACCAAGTCCGATAAATGGGGCCGAATAACATCCCCAGCACCCTTTGAAAGTTTCATGACCATCTTGATTGAGACTTGCTGCACACTTGAAATTTTGCTCAACATTCCCTAAGAAAGCATAATAGCCATCATTGCACTTACATCACTTCTTTCTGTGAGGGATGTGTCACATAGCCTTATACTTAAAGAACTCACTGCACGGCAGAAACTATTACCAGCATTTTGAACAGTTTCCTTTATGTCATTCATAGCATGAAAAACTGTGATCCAGATTCTCTCCAGATACTTTCCCACCTGGTCAAATTTACGCATTTGGAGACGATCTGTAAGAGCAAGGCAGGAGGACTCATGAAAGTGCCACAGTCTTGACCCAGTTTGTATCAATAGATCCTCAACAATGTCATCAAAGAATTCATCAACAGTCCTCTTAGGCTCAGCCACAAGTGACCTCCAAATATGACCCATTGCATCCACACAAATCTCCTTATCAAATGAACCCGCTGAAGAGACTAAGGCCTCAATACTATCCACAACATCCTCCTAGGTGTCATCTATAATAATCGGATCTTAGGACTCTCATATAGACTCTGCCATATCTGAGAGATCATCAACCCATTCCAACATGAATGGTTCACTAGATACTTGAACAATGCCCAACACAGGTGTATAAAAACTAATTCCAGCATCAAACAAGCTGTTGGCACGGATAAAAACTACACCTGGTAAACTACTAATCAAGTCCATGATAGTGCAATAGATACTACTACCAAAGAATGATAGATATCTCTGAGTAATGTGAACAATGCCAACTGTCTTCACGCACCTGTCTCCTGTACCCACTACAATCTCTAAATCTGGAGTGTGAATGCTAGACATACTCATATCATCATCAACATGTGACCTGAATGTAAAAGAAGGCTGAGTTCCTGCCACATGTGCTAATCCTTGAATTGAACTTACCTCAAGACAAAGCTCGTCCACATGTCTCTCAGAATCCTAGAGAGCCAACTGAGTATACACCAAGGAATTCTAAGTATCCTCCAGCTCATGAGAAAGCCGGTCAACCTCCTCTTCCTTCTTCTTTAATGCATTTAAATAGATTCCTACAAGATTAAGGAGATGATCGCGATCTGAAAGTAGGTGTATGTAACTTACCTTCATTGCCTCCATGCCCTCCTTGATCTGTTGTAAGTCGTCATAAGAACCTGCTGTAACTCATTTCTATCTCTCCTGCAGTTGAATCATCCAAATGTGATTCTTGATCAATCCATGCATTCTATCATGATGAGATAAAGCCACGATAATATCTTTTCCCCTCATCTTCAGTTGGCTCACCAAACCATGGGAAGAACTACTAGCCTCTATCTCATGTGAAGAAGCATCCAACTGTGCCTGATACTCATTTTCTGCAAAGTCCTGAATGCTCATTTTCTGATCAACTATACTATCCTTAAACATGACAGTATCCTCAACTGTTGTAACTTCATCTGGACCAACTATACTGGAATCACTATCTGTGTTAATCATGCAATCTGGTGTCCCTGTGATATCACCTTCTGATGCAACTAGCTCAACCTACACAACATCTTTAACTGCTTCTGCCTGTGAAGATAATGCAGATAAATCATTACCTGAAGATGTGTTAATGTCTCCTTGTACTATATCAGCATGTTTGTCAAACTCATCATTCAAGTTTCTTCCTGTCATAGGGAAAGTACTATGATCCTTAGGCCTATCAATTAAACTCTTTAACCACGTATATGCCATAGGTGACAAATTCCTCTCTTTTGTCCAGACATACCATAAATCTTCTGCCAAAAATTTAGAAATTTCATCCTCCTCCTCAAACAAGATTGTGAACATGATAGAGTGCATTGATGCTAATACATCACTCGGATGAAACTCATCCATAATATTCCAAAATGTATTAAACATCCTACGAATGTCACCAATACAACCTAATGATAGCATAATGTTTTCAAATTTACACCTTGCAAATACTTCAAGTAATCTTGCCCTCTTTGTGAAATGAGGGTCTCTAATGTCATCCAATTTCTTGAAGCTTTTCACCATGGCATGAAGTACCTCTCTCATAATCTGATCATCATAAGAATTAAATCCAGCTATTATCTTCATGATTTCACAAATGCAAGAAAAAGCTGTAAGTCTTACCACCTCATCATGATGTCTCAATAATCGGGGCTTCACCAATGAACCAAATGCTGGAGATAAAGCTATTTGCATAGCATAGGAATCTGACTGATCAACCTTGCCTAAATAAGTTTCCAACTCCTCCAAAGTTCTTAGAAGGTCCTCTATTTGTTGGAATGGATGATCTAATTTCTTCTTTGCATTGTGCATTCTTTCTTCCAATTCCTTGTCTCCTATTAAAGCCATACTGATAATCAAATTAAATCTAAAATAACCCAATTAGGCTGGCAGGAAACCGCTCTGATACCACTGTAATGACCCTTACTAATAGGATCACTAAAATACTGATATTACACTATGGAATTTCGTCAAACACTTGAGGAATATCAGAAATTATATTGCATTAAGAATTTTGTCAAGCATGTCATAGAATATTGCATTGTAATTTCGTCAAACAGTTTGTAACCAGTCTATTTGACTTAAAGTAATAGAAATTATGGAATTATGGGAATAAATTACAGTCTTTATAAAATTATTTATGGCTATTTTTAGCCTTACAATTGAGCAAAATAAGTATGCCAGAAACCTGAATGCATAACCCAAAAAATTAAGAACCTATTTTATTGTTGTAAAACATGATCTATTCGCTCCCCAAAACTGTACAGTCGATGTGCAGAAAGTACAGCATGGGTACAGTTCGTATGGTGCCGTACAGATACAGTCCATATAGTATGGACTGGTACGAAATATATTTCCTGGTCTTTAAAAATTACGCGCCTGGGTCTTGAGATATTGCCGCTCAACTAACGCCTTCTACAAAAAATTTAAAAAATCACCCCCTTTCTGACCAGCGTGCCATACACTTGCTGAAGTTGCTGGGAATGTTTGTTGCTCATACGAACTCGCAGGTATAGGTCGTACCTGTACGAAATGTAGCAAAAATGTGGTGCCTATCAATAAGCTGATGATATATTTACCCCACCAATGGATTCAAACTGGTAAAATCAAACCTGAATGCTTAACATGAAATAGCTAGATACTATCTCCAATGTGCAACCCTTCAGAAGATCTCTCACTTCCTTAGTTATGCAAATCGCTTGAGAGGTATCGTTCTCAAGAATTAATCTAAGAATATGCAGACTCTAAAGTCTCCAAATGCTCGAGAAGATGCAATGATCAATAAAATGAACTAGGTGCCAAATAATAGACCCATAGGGTTTATTTATGCACTTTTCAAAACTTCCAAGAGTTTTCATAATACATCATACAAAACTTGTTATACTTTTTAATAAAAAGTAATTTTATGAAAATAAAAAAATAAAAGTGCATTTTAAAAATTAAAATATAACAATTTGGCCTCCATAATAAAATATACTATCTTCTGGAGCATTGTGAGCCATCGAATCGCAAACATGACCCTCTCACCACCTTCATCTACCTACGAGAGTCAGGAATAGGCAAATCCAGCATGCTAAATGATGTCAGCCAGAATGGGGACATGACACTAGAGCTAGTTTCAGGTTAGTTTTAGTGCTCAAGAGAAAACTTGTGTTAGATCAGGTACATGGATTGTTATAGGGGCTTGCTCCCCGCACTTCACAGACCTAAAGCCAAGCCAGGCTACTTAGCTAAAATATACCTTATGCCTAGATTTTATACTCCACCACAAAATGGAATGGGTTCTCACTGTGGTGGTGAAATCCAAGTAGGATAGCTAGCTAGGGTAAGGTAATCCACTAGGTGATGAAATCTGAATGGGCCTTGTTTCAGGTGAGTTTAGATGTTTGTTTGTGTGAATGTGATTTGGTTGTGTAACATATGTGCACTATAATTTATTCATAAATGCTTGTAATTAACTAGGTGAGCTAATATGTAGCAAGCAAATAATGAAGTGCTGTAAACCCAAATCTGAAATGTTTAGATTCAAATGAAAGAAAAGATGAAATAGAAGTAGAGAATGAAATTCACTATCCTAATGTACATACAAAAAATAGATAAAGAAGAGATTATTTTTAACTTGTAAGGGAAGTGATAAATTTCTTTTAGAGGCAAAGAGAAAAGAAGAGTGGTAAGGAAGAAGAGATTTAGTTTATTGCCTTTAAACAAAAAATATAATGTTGAATTTTTTGTTTTGAGGTACAAAAAAAGGAGAAAGTGCAAGAAATGAAATTTTCACTTTAATGCACCTATATGGATGCTTAAAACAAGCAATGAACCCAAAGAAAACTCTAGAGTCCCACCGAGCATGCCAAAAATATGTTTTGCTAAAAAAATTCTATTTCAAGTCTAAAGGAAAATAGAGAAGAAGGACAAGGGTAAGTGATTAGAATGAACCCAGATTGGTTTGCATGTCGTATCTAGATGTTGTGAGCATTCCTCTTTGGCTAGGGAGGACTATCTACAAGTAAGAAAGTACTAACATAAAATGTTTTTTAGCAGATATTTTAGTGGGATGCCAAGCTACGCGCTTGTTCTAAGAAGTGTTAAAATTCTTTAGAGATGACAGTCCACTTTTGAGAGACAAAAGAGTAAAAAATAACCAAAAGAGATGTAAAGAGAGAGTCAAAAAGAGATAATGTTATCTTTATTCATAACCTGAGTGTAACAAAAAGTAAAAGAGTGTAGGTGGTATATTATGTTTATATTTTGGAAGTTGTTTGGACAGGGCTCAAAAGGGTTAGAAAATCCACAGTCACCGATGTCAATTATGATGTCGAGGTCGGTAAGGAAGTGACTGATATCGGTTATGCTACCAAGGTTGATGGGTGAAGGTAGTCGATGTCAGCTAGGCTGTCAAGGTTGGTAGGGGTAATAATTGCCTATGAGTTTGCAAAAGGCTTTTCTGGGTCTAGGAAATGGTTTTGGTCAGGTTTAAGAGGTTGGTGAGAGTTGTGAGAGAGAGAGAGTATGATTTGGATGGATCTGGTCAAAGGTTTGGTGTGTCAGGTCAAGGGGAAACAAGTAGGGAAGCTTTATAACTCCTTCATGGGGGTTCGGTCAGGAATGTGTAAAGTAATAAATAGTAGATATAAAGTGATTTCAAAAGTAATTACTTAAAGGACCTCAAGGGGAAACAAGTAGGGAAGCTTTATAACTCCTTCATAGGGGTTCGATCAGGAATGTGTAAAGCAATAAATAGTAGATATAAAGTTATTACAAAAGTAATTACTTAAAATACCTATATAATAAGTGATGTACTTAGCTATAGTGGTGACTGAATGATAAGTCCCAGATGGATGGCTCCTATAAGGTAGTCCAAACTGATGCCTTGAATGAAAAAAATGAGTGGGTGCTACTGGTTCTCAAGAGCTTGGTTCCTGATCTGGGTTGACTTATGCAAGATAATAGTAAGCCAAGATGTTGAAAGTTGAATGTCGAAAGCTTGGGTGCAAATAAGAATGAGTTTTCTTAATTTCTCTAACCTGAACATTAGTTTAGAGTTTGGCTTATATAACTAACATCAGTGGCTTTAGAATAGATAAAGCTACTATCTTTAGCCTATTTTTTGTTGCTCCTTGTGCCAAGTGTGGCACCTGTTACAAAATGGTAACAATAGGAGGTTAAGAAGGATGTAGTTGGTTAGGAATTCATTTTTGAGGTGAGAATAAGTTTTAGGTAGTTAGAATGAGGGGACTAAGTCTTGAGGTGACTCATCAGGTGAGAATTAGTTTTAGGATGAGGTGGCTAGGTAAGGTGGCATAAGGGGTTTTTAATTAACTTAATTAAGTACTTTAAATTAATTAAATGTCTGAGGGGCAAAGCATGGGTTATGGACGCTAATCATTATTTTTATTGGAAATGAGCTTAAGGGGGGTTTTGACATAGAGAGTTCCGCACGTGTGTGATGTAATTTTAGTGTCTACATAGTTATTAGACTTGGACACACTTGGGTTTTCAATGGATATTGGCCCTTGGAGGGGTAATGACTGGGTCTTTTATGACTCTAAGACCAGATTGGATATAAGACAAGTAGATAAAAAATTGTCAAATAAAGTAGCAACTAGAAAGGTCTCTAAAGTAACCACGAGCCGATTAGCAAAGAGTTGACCATCCTACTATACTTAAGAAGTAATGACATGGTTATATTGGTGTGGGTCTACAAGTTGCCTCTTCAACATATGTATTTCCTCTTTTTTAATAAAGGTATGCAATCAGTCCACATGAAATTTAGGCGGTATTTTGGCTCCCTCTATTATGAGTCATAAAATGATGAAATTATTATATGGTTTGAATAAGGTGTTATCCAAATTGGTTTCAAACACCATGGCACAATATTTAAGAAAGGATTCCCCAAGCAAGGATACATATAAGGGAAGAATTGGTCTAGAATAGGATTACTCTAAATAGGGCAATATTAGTCTTTAGAAATAGCCCAAAGATGGTAGAATTGACTTGGTAGAATTGCCCCAAAGAGAGAAATATCAGTCCAAAAAAATAGCCCAAATATGGTGGTCTTGGTTTAAGATTAGAAATTGGCCCAAATAGGGAGGTATTGGTCTCAGTAAAATTAGCCCAGATAAGGTGGCATTAGTTTTAGAAATTAGCCCAAAGATGGTGGTATTAGTCCAGAGAAATTGGCCCAAAGAGGGCAATCTTGGTCTTTGAAATTACCCACTGGGCATGTTGAATGTAAAATAGGATTATAAAATAGGTCAATTAATGTATTAGTAAATAAAATGAATGACAAGAATCAAGAACCAACATATTGAGACTACTCCCTCAAATGGGTTGAGTCTATGAAATCAATAAATAAACAAGAAAGCATGACAAGTAATGCCTTCCCAATGTGACTCTCTTTCAAGACTGGTCAACAAACATGTTTGTGCCCAGATATGGAGCTCAAGGTCTTTAGCAATGTGATTGTGCAAGTGCCTCCAACATCTCCTTATGTACCATTTGGTTTAGTTTGCGAATGAAAGTGGAATAAAGGTTGAATCTTCTAGGTTAAATTATACATTATGTCTTTGCACTAAAAATATTGTTTAATGATCCATGGTGGCCTTGATATTCATAGCTTGACTAAAATTATATTGACCATCCATCTCAAGATCAAGATGTTTGACCCAAGATTGGTTCAATTTTGGAGGCTCAATGTCATTAATGTTGTAATTAATATTGCATTTATTAAGCATGGCTTGCACAAATTAGACATTTATTTGCATTGATTCCTTAGTGCTTGACAACTTTTTGATGATGTCATCATCCCTTATATTTATTGTGATGTCATGATGATTTCAGGATCCACTTGGCCACTTGTCATGAGAGTTGAAGAATACATCCAATTAATGAATTTAGAAAATAATAAATTCTAAAAGTGATGAAATTTCTAATTATAAGAAGATTAGGACAATTAATTGAGTTTAATTAACTTAATGGAAAGTGGTATGACTTTTTAAAGTCAAACAACCATTCAACATAATTGATCTCAAAACGTCACTTGCACAATCATAATTTACCTTAAGATGAATAAAGTGAAGATGATAGTTGTGTACATTATATTCCCCTAATGAGGGATGCCTCAATACATTTTATAATAAGCAAGCCAAGTGTGTGAAATAAATTGGGTGTTTTAGTGATTCATGTGTTATTTCTAAAAATTGTTCTAATTATAATTTTGACACAAGAGTGGGGAGAATTTAGTGTTTACACCCCCCATTATCCATTTCCACGATATAAAATATCTTGGACAAGGATATTTACTTAAACCACACAAAAAATATATAATCCACACTTAAGACTTATAATCAAATCTAAAAATAAACTCAAATACATAAAGGTTTAGACTCAACAATTAAACTCCATCAAACTGGACAAACTAGTCAACATAGACTTTGGCAATTTTGCCACATAAACACTTGTTAACTCCTTTAATTTATAAAATCTAATTTAAATAATGATAAGTATTTTTACAACATAAAAATATAAATAAAAAATCAACTATGAAATCTGAAAACTTATACATCAATACACCACACCAAAATTGCAAACTACACAACATTGCCAGCACTGTTTTACCCTGATTTGAAGGGTCAATCTCCAAAACTCTTAAAAATAATTTTGAATGACAAATGGGAAATAATGGTACTGATTTATAATATCATAAAATTAGTTACAACATCAATAAAAATCACATAATAACATACCCACAAATCTCCACACAACTTCACTAAAAAACCTGTAAACAACACACTCTCTGCATACTGAAACTTTAAATCTGCAACACTGAAGCACAACACATACAAATTTCCCAACTAAATAATAACACAACTAAAAATATGAATTATATTAAAATCTTTAATTATACATATAACTTAAAAAAATGATCACAATGTGATCTCAACTCTGATGCACAAATTACTCCACACTATCCTTGAAATATCTTTGAATGCACATTCACAATTCCTGATTGGAATTTTCCTACTGAATCAAAGGGTTTTCATCCTATGATTCAAGTGATCAATGGGTTTTCATCCAATGATCTTAATCTACAATGGGTTTTCTTCTAAGCAATATGAAAGAGTGAACATAAGTTCAATCCTTACAAAAGGGGGGTTTATAATTTCAAAGATATTATTACAAAGGAGAGAGCTCTATATATATAGAGTTTACAAGAAGAGAGGAAAATAGATAAAACTTGGAGAAGAAGCTAAAAAATGTGCCATGCTTGAAGTGGAAACACTATTCATAATAGTGCATTTTGTCTCTCACATGTGTGAGAGGTCTTCACTCACATGTGCAAGGGAATCCACTTTTGACTTTGTTCCCCACCATCCACATGCTTCCAAAAGTACATATTCTTGCATGTGTGTGAGGGAATCCTCATGATTTAATTTTTGACCAACCCCATGTGTTGACACTATTCTTGATAGTGTATTTTGCCTCCCACATGTGTGAGAGAACCTTCCATCAAGAATAGTAGATCTTGTCCTTTACGTTTCCATGTACAAGCTTAACAGTCAAAGATTCTTCAATCCATGTGCTCCCCATATGATTTAGAATATATAAATATATATATTTATATTTACATTATATATCATTTTGTGGGCCAATCCACTTCATCCACTAGCCACTTCATCAGCTGCATCATCTGCCATGTCACCATGAATAGTGATAATGAATAGTACATATGAATAGTAACTTAGGAATAGTGCTTATGAATAGTGTCTATGAATAGTATTTGGTGAATAATGATTTGACACATCAAATATCCCTTACAAGACCCAATTTAGCCTATGGGAATAAATAGGCTAATGGTTTTCTATTTATGTCTTATTTAGAGAAGGGGACATTACAGTCCTCCCTTCCCGAAAATTGCTTGATCCCAAGTAATATGGTCAACTTCATGGATCCAAATACTCGGATCCCAAACCAACTGTGGGAATTGGCAATTCCTATTTCATGGACCTCTTTTTCATCTAAATGCTCCACCATGCTTCCTCTATGCTACTCTGGTATAAATTGGAAGATCTGTGAAAACACTCACTATATCCATTGGATGAATCTTTGAATGATGGTCATAAACATATAGAAATTCTCTATCATGTATTTGTGTCAAAGAGAAACCTCTAACATTCTCAACAAATTCATCTATATGTTGATGGTCGCCCAAGGTGATGCTCAACTAAGAAACTTTCTTTTTGCAGTTCATGGTGAAACCATCTACAACCATCATAATAAATCCCTAAAAATCTTCTACTTGAAGACCTCTCTTCATCACTAGGCCTTCATCAATAAAGTTGTGGGTTTCACCACTATCAATCAACATAGTCACCTGTTGACACTGCAAAACTCCTCTCATCTAGAATGGATGATATATAAGAGTACTAGAAAAAATGGTAGTATAAGAGTCTCATTTCTCCTCCTATTTTATGTACGCATCCATGGCCTCCTCAACAAGCATGATAGCATGATCCCTTGTAATGGTGTCATCATGGGAGTTAGAAGTCCCATGTGTCTCTCCTTCAATTACTGAATTAACTTCTAGTAATGACCCTTGGAAATTTTTCGTAGAGGGCTTGTTGATTTAAGTTCAAAAGTGAGCTCATCAACCTTATTCACCTCCTCTAAAGAGTGCACACATACATTCACTTGTTTCAACTATGGTAATTCCTTGAAGTACAACTTAGGATCTTCCTTATCAAATCTCTTAATCAACCTCCTTATGAAATTAGCATAAGAGTTGATCTGAGCATGGTCCAAGTTCATCAACCCATGGTACCACCACTTATGAGCCTCACCATAAAAATAATAATGTGCAAACTCAATGGCTTATATCTATAAAATGAGGTTAAGCTTCAAAATTGTGTCTAATTTTTGCACCCACGAATGTGCACTACACTTGTTGGAACCATAAAAAAAGGAATAGACTTCATCAATCAACCAAACATCTAAAAATTGTGTTGCTTTGATTGATTCATGATCATTGGTAAGAATTTGGGTAGCTCTCACCACTCCATGTTCCCTACAACCAATATCAATAGATAATTCTACAACATAAACTCACACAGGTTGGCAGGATACATGACTCTGATACCACTGAAATATTCCAAAAAATGATAATTACTCAAAACACACAAAAACTATAAAATCTACACTTAAGACTTATAATCAAATCTAAAAATAAACTCAAATACATAAAGGTCTAGACTCAATAGTTAACTCCACCAAACTGGAAAAACTAGTCAACATAGACTTTGGCAATTTTGACATATAAACACTTGACAACTCTTTTAATTTGTAAAATATGATTTAAACAATGATAAGGACTATCATAACATAAAATAATAAATAAAATATCAACTTTGAAATCTGAAAACCTATACATCAATACACCACACCAAAATTGCAAACTACACAACATTACCAACATTGTTTTACCTTGATTTGAAGGGTCAATCTCCACAACTATTAAAACTGATTTAGAATGACAAATGGTCAGCAATGGTACTGATTTATAATATCAAAAAATGAATTACAACATCGATAAACTTCACATAATAACATGCCCACAAATCTCCACATAACTTCACTGAAAAACCTATAAACAACACACTCTCTACACACTAAAACTCTGAATCTGCAACACTAAAGCACAACACATACAAATTGCACAACTAAAGAATAACACAACTAAAAACATGAATTATATTAAAATGTTGAATTACGCATATAACTTAAAAAAATGATCACAATGTGATCTCAACTCTGATGCACAAATTACTCTACACTATACTTGAAATCTCTTTGAATGCACATTCACAACCCTTGAATAGAATTTGATCACAATGTGATCTCAATTCTGATGCACAAATTACTCCACACTATACTTGAAATCTTTTTGAATGCACATTCACAATCCCTAAATGGAATTGTCCTACTAAATCAAAGGGTTTTCGTCCTATGATTCAAGAGATCAATGGGTTTTCATCTAATGATCTTAATATTTAATGGGTTTTCATCTGAGGAAGATGAAAGAGTGAACATAAGTTCAATCCTTACAAAAGGGGGGTTTATAATTCCAAATATATTATTACAAAGGATAGATCTCTCTATATATAAAATTTATAAGAAGAGAGGAGAAGAAAGAAAACTTGAAGAAGAAGCTAGAAAATGTGCCATGCTTGAAGTGGGAACACTATTCATAATAGCGCATTTTGTCTCTCACATGTGTGAGAGGTCTTCATTCACATGTGCAAGGGAATCCACTTTTGACTTTGTCCCCCACCATCCACATACTTCCAAAAGTACATATTCTTACACATGTGTGAGGGAATCCTCGTGATTTACTTTTTAACTAATCCCATGTGCTAACACTATTCTCAATAGTGTATTTTTACTCCCACATGTGTGAGAGAATCTTCCATCAAGAATAATAAATCTTGTCCTCCACTTTTCCATGTACAAGTTTAATAGTCAGAGATTCTTCAATCCATGTGTTCCCCATATGCTCTCTCTCTCTCTCTCTATATATATATATATATCATTTTGTGGGTTAATCCACCTCATCCACTAGCCACCTCATCAGCTACATCATCCCCTACATCATCCGCCATGTCACCATGAATAGTGATAGTGAATAGTAACTATGAATAGTAACTCAAGAATAGTACTTATGAATAATGACACATGAATAGTGTCTATGAATAGTATTTGGTGAATGATGTTTTGACACACAAAATATCCCTTACAACACCTAATTTAGCCTATGGGAATAAATAGGCTAACGGTCTTTTGTTTATGTCTTATTCAGAGAAAGGGGACATTACACGATCTCCATACTATATCTTTGAATTGAGCCAAATTAAGGTAATGTGTAATATAATATAACATGATTTTGAAGTAAGAGCTACTGACAATTCAATGGATCCAATGAATTTTTTAGATGAAGTAATATTATTCAAGTGTTCAATATCACATCCAAGAGATGTGAAAAGTGTCATGGTACATACATTAATCTTGTAAAAGTTAGTAATCATGATACTTTGATAGATGTATCCAATATAAGGTCACCACTATCATTAAGATCTTGTATTATATTTTTTAAAGCCCGACAATGATTTGTATGATGTCCAACAATTCTACGATAAACACAATAATAGTTGGATCTCTTTAGAGGATGCATGGAAGGTAATGTGATCTTCTTGTTTTAAAGTAGATTTTGAAGAGTTTCACTTAAAATTTATTAGGCTTGTGGCAATTGCTTGATGCACTAGTTATAGAAGCATTTGTTTTTTAACCCATACTAAGATGTAACCTTTTGAGGCAAATAGGACTTTAACAAAGAACCATATATGTAATATACATTGGTATGCTCTAGATGCAAATTATGTGCAAACTTATCTTCAATTGATATGACTTTTACACAAAGTTTGGATTTTATTTTATGGATTGTATCATAGTAACTATATGATGCATAGGAATGGTGACACTTCGAGTAGATTCAGTCGATAATTGAGTCTTGTCATGGATGGCCAAACTAGGTATATTATTGCTCATAATTTGAGAAGATTTCGCTGAAGGAACACAAAATCTAGATAAGTGTGATTCGTTAGTCATAGAAGATTATACAGAAGGATTGATCCCTTCTATTGGGATTGTGATATCATGGTCTTCTTTATCTGATATAAGCCTTGGATGAATAATGGGGGAGGGATGGTGGCTAACACTTCCTTGAGGAGCAGTGAAAGGAAACACCTATTGGGGTATTTAAAAAATTAGATATGAAACTTTTAATAGAAAAATATAAAATCCTAAGAAGTAAGGATGAAACCCTAAGGGAAAACCTAGGGTTCTTTATGTTCAAAAGAAAGTTCAGGTTCACTAGGATGTTTTAAATTATTTTGGATTTAGTGATTTAAACAAGCTAAAACTTGGATGATTTATATTGCCTACGATATAACATAAACTACATAAATCTGAATGTAAAAAGTAGATTGAGATTTGAACTTACTATATTCTGAAATGAAAAGAGGATAGGGTACATAGCTTATTTATTGTTATGTTTTGATCACTGTATGTGTACAATTACCTAAAACTATAGTAGCTCTGTGATCGTTTAACTCAGAACACTGACTGTTAGGATTTGCCAAGATGCCTCTAATAATGTTCATATGCTTGTGGCTATAGAAAATGTTCGCTTCTTATTAAAATTACTTTATGTGTTATTGTTGATTTGCTATGTGGTAAATGACTATGCCTACTTGTGAAGATGTTTTTTGTGCAATTTCATATGTTCAGTCTTGCATGCAGATTCAAGTTTGTCTTCTTTCACCTTGAAACCCTATCTCCACTTTCGACACTTTACTTGGCTTGTAAAAAGAGGTTAGAAAGATGAGATAGACAACATCAACTACACCTTGTTGAGTGGTTAAGCGTTGCCTATGTTTCAATACTTTGAAAAGGGCTCAAACCATATGTAATTCTCCCACCTATGTGTATGTATTCTCAATAGTGATTCACTAAAATGCTTGTAACCTGTTTGGCTTTTGTCACTTGACAATATGCAACTTTGACCTTGATTTGGGTGTTTAGACTTAACTTAGTGATTGTTCCTTTGAAGGATTTTTAGATTTGGATGCTTTAGGATAGTGCTTCAAAGATGTGTAAATGTATTTCTTAGTGTTCAAGTAGTTTTCCAAGTGAGCTCTAGATATTAATAACCTTAGGTTTGATGTGTATATATAGAAGACTCTTTGGGTAATCTCCCTCTATAACTGACATGCAAATTGTGTGCGTTGACCCAAGGGAAGCGTTTGATTTTGAAAAATAGTCGTTTGGAGAATTTGGGACACTGCCAGTAAAGGTAGACGCTACCGATAACCAATAACTTTTGATTGTTGCCAACATTGTCCAAGAAAGAGAAAACGGTGATATGGAGAACAACGATAGTCTGCTTTAGATAACAGAACAATTAGACACAGAGTAGGGAGATCATCTATATGAATGATGACAAATCGGATAGACAAATCTCGTAAATTGATATAATAACTAAAAAATAATGTAAATCAATTGTGTAAATACAAATCATATATATCATGAATATATTACAAAATCTAATACCAAATTTATATATTTACAAGATCATAAATACAAATAATAATGAAATGAAATCAAAGACTAATTATGCTAATGAAAAGGTGTGTCTCAACTATTGCTTTATAAAACAAATAAAAAAATACACATTTAAAGTTAAAGCGTCGTTATAACTTCTTCTTAAGACTTAACACGAATTCTTCAACATCTTGTCAGCGGCCCCGGCTAAAGTTAATGGACTTGCAATTAAGCATAAGAATATTAAACCTACATTACCTAGACCTTTTCCGGTGGTAACCGACATGGGAAAAGGCATTTTAGGAATAGAGAAACCATTTTTAGAATCTTCCGATTGCTTTGTGTATAAACCCACAATTTGTAGAATCCCCCGTTTTTTTTTGAAGGAAATAAGAGAGCATGAGGAGGCAGGCCTCCACAGAACGACACGACAACCGGCAGCAGAAAAGGAAAGCTCATCTACGAGGAAAAAGAGGGAAAACAAAGCACAGGTTAGCCCTTATTTGGTTTCAATCCACATATGGTAGCTTTTAGAAAACCGCCTTTGGGAAAGATCCGTGATTAAATTTTTAACTGGATCTTGATTCGAATACCTCTCATAAGTTTTAGTTCGTGGATGAAAACTAGCTAGCTTATATAACCTAGTTTTCATGTCTTCCAGTTTGGCATCACCTTCATAGATAGTTGGACAACACTGATTTTAACTGAGAATGTTCACAGAGTTTGTTCTGATGCAAGTATCAGGATAATGAAAATTCGTAATTATGGGTTTTAATCCATTCTGATGGACTGTAATTTTTAGATCAACAAATAGCTTGATTCCGTTATCACATTTGACAAAAAAATTAAAATGAAGTAGAAGAAGACCTGTGAAAAATTTCAGCTTTATGAATCTTGACCATAATTTTCTCAACTTCATCATATCCATTGTAAAATGGTGGTTTGTAACATGCTCCTTCATGTTTTACCGCTTCACCATCTACAACCATTTCTTTAGATAATAAACTATTTCTGTCATCAATGTCAATATGGTTCCAGCTCTTCTTTTCAATATCATTTTTACACTGTTTTTTAGCCTTTCATGAAATATTAATATTGTTGGGTCAGTAGTGGTTTATTATTGATCTTTTATGTAGATCTCTTTATTCTGAAACATGTGGATTAACAAACCAAACAAGTAAAACAGAACCAGGAAACTACAAGGAAATACTATAACTTGGTCATGAGATTCACAACTTCAAATTTCAATCTGCCACTAGAGACCAATATTACAGTTAGTAAGATTATGTGATGGCCAAAACATAACAAGAATATTAATTCAAAAGGAAGATCATACCACAATTGAACATGATCTGATTAAAAATAAGAGATTCGTCCATTTCTATATGCCGTACACGAAACAAATGGTCAACTCCTTCAACATGAATTAGCATCTCCTCATAACCAGTACAAATTTGGTCTTCTTGAATGCCAACATTTCTGGTAATGACTTTATTTTGTTGATGATGTTATTCTTGATAATCAACAAACCAATTGAGGGAAACATAACGAAGAAAAATACCATATGCATAAAATTATGACCACAAGATTCATATCTTCAAAAATAAATATGCTACAAAACTAAAATACTTTAGGATCAAACAAAAAATGTGTTGGACTAAAAAAAAGAAGATAATAGTGCGAAAAATAAAAAATCACAGTGGAAGCATAATCTGAACAAACATTACATCCATTTGCATATATCCCACATGATCCAAATGGTCCACTCTCTACATATGAATAGGCGCTTTTTGGCTCCATGGTCCACTCTATCATTCGCTTCCTTATAAGGAGAGGAGTTGGATGTGCATAGTAGTGAATCTTCATCACCCTTTCTAGTAACAACTTTCACCTTTTGACAACTATCTTCCCTGTCATCAACAAACCAAACAAGAAAAACATAACTGGAAAAATACTACAAAACATTAAAATATGATCACTAGATTTATAGCTTAAAAATTTGATATACCTCAAAAAATTAGATATTGTATGATCAAGAAATTAATAAGGCGGCCAAATTTTAACATTAATATAATATGAAAATAAAATTCATACTACAGCAGAAGCATAATCTTTTCAACCAGGGGACACATCTATTAGCACATATCCCACCTGATCCAATTGTTCCACTCCTTCCATATGAATTGTCCTCTCCTCAAAACAGTTTAAAGTTTGGCTTCATGGTTGTCTCTCTTATTTGCTTTATTACCAGATGAGGAACCGTGTATGAAAACTAGTGAATCTTCATCACCCTTTCTATCAATGGCATTATCTTGTTAATGATGTCCTTCCTAGTTATCAAGAATATGCGATTAAACTTGCTGCAAAAATTAGTGTGCTTTAAGTGTCTTATTTGTATTATTAGATGACTGAAATAGCTGAAGCTTGTCTATTGACTAAACTGAAATTGTAATTATCTAGTATACCATATAGCTTACTACAAAATAAATGTCAAGTTTCATCTTCAAATGGGTAGTAAGATGGGATGACCTGAAATTGGGAATGTTGATTTTCTGTTCAATGGTACGCTTCATTTCTCTCTCGTTTCTCCTACTCCACACGGTTTAACTTTAATAAATGTTTTCTTTAAATTGTTTCAAACAGAACAATAGTGACAAAAACCTTCAAGATTAAGTAAGATCATCTCTCATATAAGTATTCGTTTTCCTTTCAGCTATTCCATGCTTCTAGCAAAAATTATGAGACTCTCTTCAGGAAAGGATGTGATGATTTAAAACTGCCATATGTGTTCCATTTCTGCTTATACTTGCAAGCAAACACAAACTACTGGATCTGGAACAATACAACCTAAACTTCTCCAATATCCCTCAGCCCTAGTGGATCTTGTCTGACTGGGTACTTCAACTCAATGCCAACAACTGAACTATTGAAGGAAACTTCACGTATTAAGCAAAGATCCAAAGGCCTAACTGAAAAAATGACATGCAATATCTGAATATCAAAATGGCTCATGATTGATTAATCACTGAAAGCATAACACTGCCAATAGGTAATAACTAGAGCCATTGAAGCACCAATGTTGTAAACACCAATTTTTGAATAATAACGTGATGGTACAACTTGAGATTATTTATTGTGAAGCCAACTTGAGGCCAACTTAATGATGACTAACTGTTTTTAACAGAAAAGCTAAGAGAAATTCTACCTAATCATCAAACATTCTTCTTCTTTCTTGTAATATTGTACATGTTTGGTACATTACGATATTCAAGAAACAGATTGAACTGTAACAACTTTAAATGCATTTTTTGAGGCTTGTGATGAATGGAAGGCTAAGGACACAATCCCATGGAAACTACACTTCTTTTTATTGCAATGGTGGTCCATTGAAATGTTTTAATTCGAAAAGCTGATGAAGGAGATGACTTTTTACCTTAAAATTTAGAGAAGGGATTTTACGGCTAGATAATTTGAGTGGGGGGTGGAGGGCGAGTGGGAAAGGATGGGGGCTGAAAGTTTTCAGGATCGTCTCATATTTTCAAGGGAGGTTTTGCACCAAAATGGTAGCCCCTATGTAGTGGATGTTTTATATAAAATTTAATACTCGTAGTTTTGGGTGCATAGTTTTAAAAACTAGAAGCAAGGAGTTAGAAATTTGATGTTACAAATCAGTCATAAATGTTCTTAGCAGCACTTGCTGAGGAAATGCCAATAGCCTGACTCCAAGGTGTTAGGGACCCCTTATCCAACGGAAGCACAATTGATTACTTTCTTATAAGCAATTAAACACGGAATTATACCAGAATGATTAAGTAACTAGAAACTTGAGACAACAAAGAATTTGAGAGACAATACACACTCTTGTATTAAATATTACTAGAAGAAAATACAATAAGGAAGATGCCACTTCTTCCTCCACCTCAAAGGCTTGCCACACCTCAAGACCTTCTTCCCTCTCTCTCTTGCTCAACACAACAACTCTACAGCGTGAGTTATTATCCCCTCCTTGAATGCTTCAGCTGATCTCCTTGACCTTACTTGCTTCAATGCTTTTACTTGCCTGCTTGACTTACAATACATGCCTCATGGGTCTTTAAATAGGATCCCATGCATACAAAAATAGAACTCTAATTACAATAATTAGACACGCAGATCGTGACTATAATTAGTCCTTTAACATGCAAACACTCGCTTCACTTAACTGACTGTTCGTCAACAGCAGTTCTGGAACCGCCACAGGCGACCGACGTCGGTTGCCTTCTGCACTGTATCTGACCGACGTCGGTCATACTGTCGACGCCGATACTTCTGAAACTCAGCAACTTCTTCATGTCTGCAACAGTTGAAGCTTTTAGCTCCACACCCTAACAATCTCCCACTTGGAGATAAACAGCTGCAACTGTACCTGTACCTGTACACCATCTACTTTGTTCCCTTGGCTCTGTATCCCTCTTCAAAGTCACTCTTGAAGACCAACCACCACAAAACCTGTGATGCTATACCTGTCACTTATGTCAAAAAAATTTTGCTGCTTCCAAATTCTTCATGACATACTTCTGAACCAACTCTACCCTTAGCTCAGAAAGCTCTCTGTATATGAAACCCTGCAACAAACACCACAATACAGTAACAGGATAATGTAGCTAATATTATCCAACCTGGTAAAGATAAAATACAATGGTCAAACCTCCATTGTTCTGCAGCCTAATCAAGACCATATGCCATAGCCTTCTGTCTCATGTGTCCATTCACTCTCTTCTCTAATATGGGAATCCATTCCTCATCCAGTGATAAGCTCCCACTGTTTCTGGATTCTACCTGCATTGCTTCTTCCATCTTCCTAGTTCTTGACCATCAGTAAGCAATATAAAGAAGGTGAACAACGAATATGAGGTTCACTTACCCTTTCTGACCTCCATATGGGCGTTTGAGACTCCTTGACAACTTGCTGTCCGCCCAACATCCGTTTCAGTGACCGATCTCGGCCATCTCCCAGTCTGCTCCCGACCGATGTCGGTTCCCTGCACTGACCTTGACTGCCGACGTCGTTTTCTTGGCCGACGCCGGTGTCCCCCCTGTCGACGTCGGTTCTTGCCTAACCGACGTCGGTCTTCTCCTGTCGACTTTATCGACCCTGTTGGTCTGCACATGACCGATGTCGGTTTCTGGCTGACCGACGTCGGTTCCAAGTGACCGACGTCGGCGACTGTGTGTTCCTGTGAGTGATGAAATCTTCATCCGCGAGCTCATCTTGGATCAAACCCCTGTCCATACTGCCCTGCTCAGAATTGTTCAGCGCCTGTGACTGATCTCTGTCCTTCATCTCCTCCATAAACGCCAAGACTCTTTGTTCCTGTCAAAAGCATCAAATTTTCTTTTTCTGCAATGAACTCTATCTATGCTTTCCGAATCTGAACACATACCTTTCGAATCAAGAACGTCCATTCCCTTCTTATTCATGTGACCAAGCCTATTAAGCCACATCTTCGAATCTACAGCTGAAGTAGATAAACCAGAAGTAGAATCAACGATACAAGTAGATAGATAAAGAGTACCTACTTTCTTACCTCTTGCTAAAACAAGTGCTCCCTTGGTAACCTTCCAAGAATCCGCTGTGAGGGTTATTGTGCATTCCTCATCACCCAACCTTCCTACAGAAACCAAACTTTGCTTCAGAACTGGGACATGCATGACCTCTTTCAACACCCATGTGTTGTCCATCTGCAATTTCAGCTGCACTTTTTTTTGCCAACTATTTGACAAGGCGTACCATCCCCTAAATAAAGCACTCCAAAGTCTCCCTGGACATACTCATGGAACAAATCTCTGTTTGGGGATGCATGAAAAGAAGAACTAGAATCTAAAATCCATGATCCTACCTGACTATCCAAAGAAAGTATGAGAGCGTCCTGTACCATAATATTTGCATCCTTTGCTTCTTCATTACCTTCATGTTGATTCTCTTTATCTCTCAACCAACACTCCTTTGTGTGTCCTTTCTTTCCACAAAACCAGCAGGTAATACCTTTGGATTCGGATCTCCTTCCTGACCTTGATTTCCCTTGCTCTATCTTCTCTCTTTGCCTTCCCCTGCTTTCTGCACTTAGAGCATTACCTGATGATTCACCTGTGCTTCTCTTGCGTATTTCTTCATTCAAGATCACACTCACAACATCATCAACTTTTAAAATTTTAGAAGCAGATGCAGAATTACTTACTGCCATAACCAAACTATCCCAACTTTCAGGCAAAGAAAATAAAATCAAGAGAGCCTTTACTCATCATCAAAAACAATATTGACTGAAGCTAATTGGTTTACCAAACCATGAAAATCACTAAGATGAGTATGTACCGATCCACCTTCCTGCATTTGCAAAGTAAATAGCTGCTTCATAAGAAATACCTTATTAGAAGCCGAGGGCTTTTCGTATAAATTTACCAAGGACTTTATCAACTCTTTCGTTGTCTTGCACTGTGATAAGTTGGAAATCACAGACGATGCAAGGCTCAACCTTATGGAACCTAGAGCCTTCCGATCAAGAACGTTCCATTCTTCATCCTTCATATCTGTGGGCTTGCATGCAACCCCACCCAACGGTAAATACAAATCTTTCTGATACAGATAGTCCTCTATCTGCATCCGCCAATGTTGATAATTCTTGCCGTTAAACTTCTCCATTTGTAGCTTACTTTTTTCTGCCATTGTTGAACTCCCACTCGATCAGAAAATCCCGTGAATGACCTGTAATCAAACAATACCCTGCTTCCTGCAAACCGTAGCTCTGATACCAACTGTTAGGGACCCTCTTGTCCAACGGAAGCACAATTGATTACTTTCTTATAAGCAATTAAACTCGGAATTATACCAGAATGATTAAGTAACTAGAAACTTGAGACAACAAAGAATTTGAGAGACAATACACACTCTTGTATTAAATATTACTAGAAGAAAATACAATAAGGAAGATGCCACTTCTTCCTCCACCTCAAAGGCTTGCCACACCTCAAGACATTCTTCCCTCTCTCTCTTGCTCAACACAACAACTCTACAGCCTGAGTTATTATCTCCTCCTTGAATGCTTCAGCTGATCTCCTTGACCTTACTTGCTTGTAGATCTCCTTGACTTTACTTGCTTCAATGCTTTTACTTGTCTGCTTGACTTACAATACATGCCTCATGGGTCTTTAAATAGGATCCCATGCATACAAAAATAGAACTCTAATTACAATAATTAGACACGCAGCTCGTGACTATAATTAGTCCTTTAACATGCAAACACTCGCTTCACTTAACTAACTGTTTGTCAACAGCAGTTCTGGAACTGCCACAGGGGACCGACGTCGGTCCCTGTCTGTCTGGTGCTGACCGACGTCGGCCGATTACCTGCCGACGTCGGTTGCCTTCTGCACTGTATCTGACCGACGTCGGTCATACTGCCGACGCCGGTACTTCTGAAACTCAGCAACCTCTTCATGTCTGCAACAGTTGAAGCTTTTAGCTCCACACCCTAACACAAGGGACCATTGGAAACCCTTGTTCGGTATGATGAAATTTTTAAATCAGAGTTCCAATTCTTTTGGTGGCTGAAATTGTCTGTTTGGGAGTAATGATGGACAGGGACATGGAGACTCATATGGCCGTAAAAGTGAATGAAATTATACTTGACTCAGGTAATACAAACACCCAGCATAATGTTTGGTGCTTGGCTACGATTCTGGTCACAGAAATGCTTGTGGCTCTGCATGGCTTGCATTTTCTCATTAACTATGCAATAAATAAGTTGAAGAGCATAATGATAGCCCGACATACTACAATTTCAACTTTCCCAAAAGAACTTATGTGTCTCAGGTAACACCCACACCCTACACAATGTTCAGTCATTGGCTATGATTCTGGTCACAGATATGTTTGGTGTTATGTGGGGCTTGTCTTTTCTCATTCACTTTGCAGTTAATAATTTGAAGCACGTAATTATAGCCTGATATACTACCATTTCAACATTCCTGAAAGCAATTCTCCTAGATTCAGGCAACACCCACACCCTGCATATATTTCAACATTCATCATCAGCTATGATTCCAGTCATGGAGATGTTTGTGGCTATGCATGGTTTGTCTTTTCTCAGTCACGCCGCATCAAAGAATTTGAAGCACATAATGATAGCCTGATATACTACTGTTTCAACTCACTTGAAAGAACTTCAAGTCTGCTCAGAAATCCTTGACAAGGTTGTCAAGAAGCTTGTGGAACATGTAAAAATTAAACTTCTTGAAGAACTGAATCCTCCCACTTTTCCTCCCAATGATTATATTAAAAATTATGGAATGATAATTGTCATGAAAAGTTTAACCTTTCTATTTGCATTTGCTTAAAAGTTTCCAGGGCCTTTTTCAAGAAACCCATTTTGTAATATCCTGCAATCATTGCAGTCCACGAGACAACATCTCTGGGACATTTTGTCAAGTATTTCATGTGCTGTGTATGTTTCAAAATTTTGCAAACATGTCTGTCGGGAAGGGGTGTGATGCTGGATTGTATTTTCTTGCCCTTTTTAAGGAATTTCTTTGAAATGCAGGTACAAATGGACCAAGCATATGATACCTACATTGAAGAGCTTCAGAAATAAATACAAATGAACCAAACCTACTAGACCTGCAATGTGTCATATACATATATGCAGGTGAGCTTCTTTAGTGGCTATCAAAAGCATTGTGACCAAGCACAAGGATGCTACAATCATGCAAGAAACACAGTTTTTTAATGTTATCCTCACCCATTTGGAAGATAGGAAATTCCCTTTACACATTGAGCTACTTGCAGCTGAACAACTCTCAACTTGGTAATGTCTTTTTTTTTAAAGAAGAAATTATATTGATTCAAAGAAAAATGCAAAAATACAACTTATACTATGCCAGGTAGCAGAACTATTTGCCCACACCTTGGCATAAGAAACAAGTCTAATCACTTCAGCAATAAGCATGAGATCTGTCTAAATCTAAAATCTTCCATATTTCCTCGTGGAGCTTAGTAGGCCACCATATTGGTGGGGGACCATAGCAAATAATGTTGTGATTATAAAAATCCCAATTAGCTAAAGCATTAGCAACTTTGTTATTTTGCCGAGGAGCATGGTTGAAGTGAATCTCTTGAAATCTATCGTTCAGCTGGTGGATGTTTTCCATCTCTCTAATTATTTACCAATTTTTGCCCTTCCTCAATGATGAAGTGGATAAAAGGCCAATGATAAGTTGAGAATTAGATTCCACTTGAATCTTTTTCCATCCAACTTTAATTGCTTCTTGTAGACCTCTAAACATTGCCTTAATTTCAGCCAGATTATTCATTGCACAACCCAATCCTTCTGAAAATAAGAAGACAACTGATCCATCTGAAAGATTTACCTATTCCACCCATGCTCGTTGTACCTTGGTTTCCTCTACAGGCTTCATTTATATTCAGCTTCCCAAATCCACAATGAGGGGTTGACCATTTACCTTCACCTTTAGATTTCCTCATCGATTTAAAATCATACATTTGATGGCTGTTTAAAGTAAGAGGTAAGTTTCTTGTGAGGTTAACCCATTGCACCAACATATTTTGAGGGATTTTAACTTTGTATTTGATGGATTTATAAATATTCAGCTTTATCTTTTCCCAAACAAATGAGATGTCCCGGTTTTCCTGCTAAAATATTCTTCTGTTTCATTCCTTCCATATATTCCATAGTAACAAAGTTATTCCACTCCATAAGACTGGTCCCAAAATTTGCTCAGTCATTAAATGTTTCTCCCATTCTCTAAAAGGTTGTTCCAATTCCTGAATTCCATTCTAGGGAAGCTGAAATAAAGTGGTCAGATTTTGCTACATTTGCATCATAAAAGGACATCGTATAAATAGATGAATTATGGTTTCTTCATCAATGAGGCACATTGCACATCTATAGGGTCCATTATACCCTCTTTTTTTAAGCTTGTCTATATTAGGACTCTTCTTCTTAATAGTAACCAGACAAAGAAGCCAACTTTTGGCCAAAGTTCTTCCTGCCATAGCTTATAAAAAATATCCCTTAAGGGGTGGAAGTTTAGCTTGCATAGGGATGCATATCCTTCTGAAACAGAGTATCTTCCTATCGTTTTAGTCCCCCACGGTATTATATCTAGTCCTTTATGATTCGAAGAAGGTCTTGATTGTAAAATAGAGTCAATTTGCTGTTTTTGATCATCCTTTTGAACTGGGCATTCCTCATAGGGAATCCATCGATTTCCAACCTCCCAATGATACATACAAGGCTGCCTATAATGAGCAACTTTGTCCCAACCTTTATTGTGAAGAGCTTCCATAGGAGTCTTGAGATAATGGAACAAACGATGATAGGAGATTGACCATCCCAAGAATCCCTACAAAAATTAGCTATTTGACCATTCTGAATGATCCAAAAGAAATGTCTCTTAATTATAGCTTCTCGTATTCTCAAAACAGTCAAAATAGGAGATCCTCTGGGGGAAAGAGCCAATTTGATTATTCTTTCAGGGGGATTATTTTCAGCATATTTAGCTCGGATATTTACAGCCCACAAATTATTTGAGTTTTCCAACAATCTCCAATAAAGTTTGGCAGCTAATGCTTTATTTTGTTTGATGCCGGAACGAAATCCCAAACTACCTTATGATTTTGGGTGACAAAGAATGTCCCATTTGACTAGCAACCATTTTTTGTGCTCCTGAACTCCACTCCAAATGAATTTTTGGAAGATAGAATCCAGCTATTTCCACACTCCAGGCCGGATATTAAGAATGGAGGAAGCATAACTAGGCATAGCTTGAAGAACTGCCTTAACCAAAGTCATTCTTCTCCCTGAGAAGAGCCATCTATTTGTCCATTTCTGCAATTTCATCTTCACTTTTCTTAAGAATCCAGTTCTAATATTTTATTTGTGTGATTGCAAGTGGTACCCCAGGATAAGTAATAGGAAGAGAGCCCTTCGTAAACTAAAAAATATCAAGAATCTTAGCTGCTTTTCTATTAGAACAATGAAAAAATATTATTTTGGATTTGCCCTGATTAATAAGTTGCCCTGTAGCCTGGTAAAAATTTAAAGAATCTTTTGCATTTGTGATGCCTCAAAACAAGTAGCTCTACCAAGAAGTGTGGAATCATCAACAAATTGTATGTGTTAGAGGATTCACTCCATGAGCCAATAAAATACCTCCTATCTTTTTATCTTATTGAGCCTTAGTCATCAACTGTCCCAAACATTCAACCAATATGATGAATAAGAAAGGAGATATGGGGTCACCCTGCTGAATTCCTCGAGAAGCACCAAAAAGCTTTGAAAGATTACTATTAACGATGACTGAGTACGATATTGATTCTATGTAAGAAGCTTGAACCCATGTGATTCAATTTTGAGAAAAGCCAAATTGGTTTATAACTTTACACAAGAAGGCCCAGTTAACTCTATCATAAGCTTTGTAAAGATCTACCCTGATAAACATGAAAGGATATTTCTGCATATTCATGGAATGTGAAGCTTCCTGGGCTAAAACTATGTCAATATATCATCCCCTTAGCTAGTTCTATCACTGACTAGTCAAATCGTTTGAGTGTCTCGGGTTAGTTTTACTATATTCTTCCAAGAGTTCCAACCTCATTGAACAGTGGGATCCTTGAGCCTACTCCTATCATTTTTTTAGACACACCACATCCCATCTCTTCTCTTACTGCTATGTTTCCCCAAAACTCTAGCACCACCGAGGGTAAAGCAAATATTTATAAATCATCATATTTCAATTTAGACCATCATAAGTTCACATGGTCAGACAAGGATTGGCAGCTATAGAAGTTGATTTTACAATTACATAAGCTACAAGTAGTGTAGCAAAAGTTATGGCAACCAAAAAAACCCTAAGGTTCTACAGGTTGCTATAATGCAGCAGTTACATCAACTCAAAGCCTTTGCAAATTAACATATTGTCTGCTTGTCTCAATTGCTATCTCAAGTGTTTCTATGTAGACAATGGTGGATAACACGTCTCAGTTCTTGATCTCAAATTTATATATCCTCTAATTTTATTTTTCTATTACTATTTTTTGAAACATTTGAAGACTTCCATTTAAATACTTATCATGTCAGATGTCAATTTGAAACATCTTTTTCATGTTTTTAGGCTATTTGCATTTATATATTCAACACTATCATATTAATTAAAGTTGTAACCATTGTCAAATATGACAGCTTGGGTTGTTCACAATTTGGTTATCTGCCTGAATTACCGAAGATGCTTATTCCTTTATTAAGTTTTTCCATACTGTTGTATTTTATTTTTCTATGGTGAAATCTTCATCTGCACTACTTCCAGAATGACATCTTTCCTCATTGATTTATTCAAGATTAACCTTCTCACACTTCAAGTTAGAAATATTTGTAGTAAATCTCTTATTATTGGTCTTCTCATGTCTATACCACTAGCAAGAGAGTTCTCACTACAGCATGTACCAGCACTATTTCCATGTACATCATCATCAATCAAGTGTCTAACAATAGTTCTCTTCACAACCTATTCTCATTTGAAAGCACAAAAATAAAAGCCATAAATAATTAGTGTAATTGTTGGAAATATTGTCATTGATGTCAAAAGTCTAGCATTGGTGATAAAGACCTGATTGTATTTAATGATGTTTTTGATATTCATATCTTGGCTAATATGTGTTAATATTTATTTAATATTAACGAATATATTTTTGGTTGCATATAAGTCAAAAGAGGGCCTATGAAGAAATCAAAGAGTCACGGGGTAAAGACAAAAGAGGAATGGGACGTATTTTCTCATGAAGAGTCATCTTGAGGAATTTCAAGAGTCACCATGTGAAGACAAAAGAGGGTATGATGCATTTTCCAATGAAGGGACACTTTGAGGAATACGAAAAGTTACCAAGATAAAGACAAAAGAGAAAATGACACATTTGCTTATGGTCACCATATGACTTTTCAAATGCAATAATACGAAGGGTCATTCAATTTTGACGCCATTTTTCATGAGGATTAAAGGGTCACAAAGGGTGAATGCCAAAGGTCATTTGGAAAGCTATAAATAAAGACTTGAGAAGCCATTTGTAAGATGCAAGAGAGTGCATGGTTTGTATTTGTTTTCGAAGAGAGAAAAACAGAAGATATTGTAGAGTTCTATCATTTGTTGAGTAAGCAACATTGAGAGATAGTTGTATTTTATACACAAGAGGGGTTGGTGCCCCTGTGGGTCGGTGCTCACAAATAGTCGCTGTGTTGATGTTCGGCAAAAAGAGTTGGTGCTTCTGCAAGTTGGTGCTTACGAACTTTGTAATTTGAGTTGGTGCTCATTTATATACTTGAGATTGTTCTCCATGATTTTTTTCATTTTGAGTTTCCACGTAAAATCTGGTGTCTCTTTCTTTCTCTTGTATGGTGCATATTATTATTTCAGTTTTATTGCATATCTTGAATGTGTAGTGAAGTGGTTAAAGAAAAAATTTGATTAAGTAAAAAGATATATAATATACTGATTCACCTCCCCCTCTCAGTATATTTCGTGCTTAACAATTGGTATCAGAGCATGGTTCTTTGAAAAAAATTTACAGCTTGAAGGTAGATCGGGAAAGCACGATGGCTGGATTATATGAGGTTTTATCTATAAATAAAACACTTTTGTTTGATGGGACAAATTATGTTTTTTGGAGCATAAGGATGAAGACTTATTTGATGGCCTTTGAATTCGACATATGACGAGCAGTGGTGGAAGAATATGAAGAGCCATAGACACTTGTAACTACTCCGACAGAAAAGAATGCAAGTGAAAATAATGCTAAAGCTTTAAATACTATTTTATGTGGTTTATATGAATCAGAATTTGTTAAAGTTATGCAATGTAAATCTGCTCATGAAACTTGGATAAAACTTAAAAATATTTACAAAAGTGATGAAAAGGTTCAGCAAACTAAGCTTCAGACTTTCAGAAGACAATTTGAGAGTTTGAAGATGGAAGAGGAAAAAAATATAACAAGTTATCTTTTGCGGGTTGATCAAATAGTTTATCAGATTCAAGGTCTTGGAGAAAAGTTAGAAAAATCAATTGTAGTTCAAAAAGTTTTGAGATCTCTATCATTGAGATATGATGCAAAAGTTTCGACAATTGAAGAGACGAAGAATTTAGCCAAGTTAAAGATGGATGAGCTACATGGTATTCTTACGACATATGAGATGCGGACCGAACAAGAGAAACTCTCAAAGAGAGAAATTGCTTTCAAGACATCAAAGAAAGAGAAGGCTAAGATTTAAGAATCAAGTGACAGTTCTAACGATGATGAAGATGACAACGGAGCTTTATTCATTTACAAGCCGAAAAAGGGCACAAGAAAATATCAAGAAAAATTACTTTTTAAATGTTTTAATTGTGGAAAGATTGGACATTTTGCAACTAAGTGCCCAGATAAGGGTAATGGTGACAATGAAGAAGGAAAGCCTACATACAAAAATTTCAAAGGAAAATTCAAGAAGGGATTCGAGAAGAAGAATTTGTATTCTAAAGATCTTAGCTCAGTGGAAGATAGTGGAGTCAGTGATTCAGAAGAAGAGATTCTATTCATGACCATACATGAAGATGCCTTTGCAAACAAAAGTATAGATGATCAAGAAGAATAGGGTGAAGCCGAAGTTAATCTGGAAGGAGAACTCGTTTGTGCTTTAGAAGAGTTAAAAGCTCTTGAGAAAAAAATCGAAGATTAAAGCTCCAAATCAAGAAAAATGAAAAGGAGTCAAAGAAAACAATTGAAGATTTACAAGCACACTTTGAAGAAGCCAAGAAGAATGAAGATCTAACGGCATAGTGACAAAAAATAAGTAAAGAATGTGAAAGGTATATTATTAAAATTGCTTCTTTAAAATCAGATCTTGAGAAAACAAATAAAGCAATCAATGATAGAGCAACCAATGATTCAAAATTTGAGAAAAGCACTAATATGTTGAATAAGATATTAAAAAGTCAAAGATCAATGTCAGATAAGACAGGTATCGGATTTGAAAAAGAAAAAGGGAAGGCCACTACTTTCACAGACAAGGAAAAAAGAAAGAGTTATGTTGAAGCTCTTACAAAAGAGGTAATAAAAAAGAAAGAAATTAAGAATACAGAGGACATCTTAAACAAAGAAGGCTAGAGGGAACAGAGCTACAAAAGACAATCAGGGCAGAGATACACAAACATGTCTTATTTTTATAGTTACTGTTTTTATTGTAATGAATATGGCCATAAGAAAATAGAATGTCGAAAAAGGGCTAACAATTTCAAAAATAAAGAAAAAGAAAGTCATGCAGAGTCAAGCAGAAGTCACAACTTTTTTACTCTTCTATCAAGCTTTAATGAAGAGGCTATAATATGTTACAAGTGCAACAACTTTAGACACATAGCTCGGTACTGTAGAAGCGTGTTTGAGTCAGTCAAGAAGAACCAGAGTTTCAAGGCTCCATTCATCAAGAAGAAAGTTCAGACAAGTTCATGGCAGAAGAAACACCCTGAAAAATCTATGTTGGTACAAACAACTTTGTATGCAAAAAATGAAAAAAAACCATGGTTTATTGACAGTGGATGTTCGAGGTACATGACAGGAGACAAAAACAAGTTCATAACCTTGAAGAAGATCAATTGTGGCATAATGAAATTCAAAGATAATACTACTGCCAGAATTGCCGAAAAAAATACACTAAGTTTGGATAATAGTAGAACTAAAACTGAAAATGTTTTGTATGTAGGTTTTAAACATAATCTTTTGAGTGTAAGTCAAATGTGTGATCAGAGGCACACATTAAAGTTTTATGTAGAAAGTTGTGAAATTAAGAGAAAAGATTCAGATGTGTTGGTTGCAGATGCTTAGAGAATAGACAATAATTTGTATATGTTATCAAACATCAAATGTCAAAGATGTTTGAGTTTGATTGAAGAAAATTGGCTATGGCATAGGGGAATGAGACAAATTTTGACAATCTTGTTAACATCAGCAAAAAACAAGCAGTGAGAAATCTTTCAAAGATTACAAAGCCATTCGACACGTTTTGTGAACTTTGTCAGCATGGAAAGCAGGGTAGAAGACGGTTCAAAATAAAAGAGTACTCGACCACTTAGATGTTAGAGCTTGTTCATACTGATCTATGTGGACCTATGAGAACTCAAAGTACTCAAGGTGAGAAATATTTCATGTTGCTTATTGATGATTTTTCACGTATGACTTGGATAATGGTTTTAAAAAAAATCAGAAGCTTTCATATATTTCAAAGCATTCAAAGCATTAGTTGAGAATGAAACCAGTTTGAAAATTAAGTGTCTAAGATCAGATTGAAGAGAATTCATGTCAGAGTAGTTTATTGAGTTTTGTGAAGACCATGGAATAAAGAAACATTATTCAACAGCCAAAACTTCACAACAAAATAGAGTAATTGAATGGAAAAATAGAACAGTTCAGGAGATAGCGAGAACAATGCTAAATGAATCCAAAATAACAGATAAATATTGGAGAGAGACAATTGCTACAACAGTGCATATTCAAAACAGAGCATTATTGAGAGTCAATAGTGACGACTTCTTATGAGCTATGAAAAGACAAACCAACAACAATTGATTATTTCAGAGTTTTTGGCAGCAGATGCTTCATAAAGAGAACCGATGAAAAACTTGGTAAGTTTAAATTCAGAGTAGATAAAAGTATATTTTTTTGTTATTCTTGCAAAAGTAAAGCTTATAAATGTTATAACAAAACAATCAAGAAAATTGTTGAAAGTGCAAGTGTCAGGATAGAAGAAGGAATACAAAGAATCAGTGATCGAGTAGACATTCTTGAAATCATTGAAGATGAAAATTTTGAAAAATCAGATGAAGATGAGAAAGAGAAAAATGATATCAAAATTCTATCCAAATATGTTCAGAGAAATCATAATGACAGTGACATCATCGGAGACATAAATGAAGGAATTCGCATCAAAAGAATAATGGTAAATGAATTTGAGCAAGTTAATTTTTCTTTGTTATCCAAAATTCAATCTAGAACTTTTTCAGAAGCTAGACATGATAAGCATTGGGTTAAGGCAATAGATGAAGAATTAAATCAGATAGAAAAAAATGATACTTGGGAATTAGTGTCTAGACCAAAATATTACAATGTGATAGGAACAAAATGGGTTTACAGAAATAAGTTGAATGAAAATGGAGAAGTGACCAAGAATAAAACAAGATTAGTATGTAAAGGATATGCGCAGATTGAAAGAATAGATTTTGAAATTTTTTTTGCACCAGTAGCAAGACTAGAGGCTATTAGAATGTTTCTTGCATATGAAGTGTTTAAAAATTTCAAAGTGTTTCAAATAGATGTCAAATCTGCCTTCCTAAATGGTAATCTAGAAAAAGAGGTCTACATTGAGCAGTCTGAGGGATTTATTCTCTCAAATATTAGTAGCCATGTATGCAAATTGAAGAAAGCACTGTATGGATTGAAACAAGCTCTCAGAGCTTAGTATGCAAGACTTGATAAGTCCCTGCAGAATAAGGTTTCAAGAGAGGATTTGCCGATAGTAATCTCTATATCAAAACAGAAGGTGAGCATCAATTGATTGTTGTGGTATATGTTGATGACATCATTTTTAGAAGAAATATTAAAAAGATGACAAATTTTTTTCTTATAATATGCAAAAAGAATTTGAGATGTCTATGCTTGGAGAATTGTCATTTTTCTTAGGATTGCAAATATTTCAGTCAGATAAAAGAATTTTCATATCTCAAAGTAAATATGTCAAGGAAATGTTAAAGAAACTTGGTTTTGAGGATTGTGCACCAGTTGACACACCAATATGTACAAGAAATAACGTGAGCAAAGATGAAGATTCTCCTGTTATAGATCAATCTTTGTATAGATCTATGATTGGTAGTATTTTATATTTGACAGCATCAAACCCAGATATCATGCGTGCAATAGGTATGGTTGCAAGATATCAGTGAGCTCCAAAAGACAGTTATGTTCAGTTGGTGAAAAGAATATTCAGATATATCAAGGGGACATTGGATTATGGATTGTGGTATCCCACAGGGAGAGATTTCACTTTGGTTGCTTATACAAATTCAGATTGGGCAGGTTGCTTGGATGACAGAAAGAGTACAAGTGGAGGAGCTTTCTTCTTTGGTGATAGCTTAGTATCATGGTTAAGCAAAAAACATAATTTAGTATCACTTTTTACAGCTGAAGCATAATGTATTGTAGCAGTATTGTGTTGTACTCAAGTGCTTTGGATGAAACAAATTTTGAAAGATATCAAGGTAAAATATGATGAACTTATTTCTATTTGTTGTGACAACACAAGTGCTATTAATATTTCGAAGAATCCAGTGATGCATTTAAAAACAAAACATATTCTCATTAGATATCACTTTTTAAGAGAGCAAGTTGTAGATCAAAAGGGTAAGATAGAATATATCAGTACTATAGAGCAGATTGCAGGTATTTTCATAAAGGCACTACCAAAAGACACATTTGAGTATTTGCGAGAGAAATTGGGAGTAATTTCTTTTACTTCTTACCATTGAGGATCAACATCAGCTGAGGGGGAGCTAAGTGTTAGCTCCAGGGTAGGCCCTTTGTCATTGATGTCAAAGGGGGAGAAGAACAAAAACAAGTACAGGGACAGGGACAGGTGCAAAACAGGTATAGGGAACAAATACAAGTTGCTCCAGTAAGGAGTTATTGTATGTTTTTTAGATGGTAGTATATGCAGGGTTTAGGATGTAACAGTTTCAGTTTGAGGTTGCCATCAATGACAAAGGGGGAGATTGTTGAAAATATTGTCATTGATGTCAAAAGTCTAGTATTGGTGATAAAGGCCCCATTGTATTTAATTATGTTTTTAATATTCATATTTTGACTAATGTGTGTTAATATTTATTTAATATTAACAAATATATTTTTGGTTGCATATAAGTCAAAAGAGGGTCCATGGAGAAGTCAAAGAGTCATGGAGTAAAGACAAAAGCGGAATGGGACGCATTTTCTCATGAAGAGTCATCTTGAAGAATTCCAAGAGTCACCATGTGAAAACAAAAGAGGGTATGGCGCATTTTTTCATGAAGGGACACTTTGAAGAATACGAAAAGTCACCAAGATAAAGACAAAAGAGGAAATGATGCATTTGCTTATGAAGGGTCACCATATGATTTTTCAAATGCAAGGATACGAAGGGTCATGCAAGTTTGGTGCCATTTTTCATGAGGATTGAAGGGTCACAAAGGGTGAATGCCAAAGATCATTTGAAAAGCTATAAATAAAGGCTTGAGAAGCCATTTGAAGATGCAAGAGAGTGCATGGTTTGTATTTGTTTTCGAAGAGAGAAAAACAAGAAATATTGTAGAGTTCTATCATTTGTTGAGTAAGCAACATTGAGAAATAGTTGTGTTTTATACACAAGAGGGGTTGGTGTTCTTGTGGGTCGGTGCTCAAATTTTTGCAAGGGGTTGGTGCTCCTGTAGGTTGGTGCTCCTGTAGGTTGGTGCTCAAAAATAGTTGCTGTGTTGGTGCTCGGCAAAAAGGGTTGGTGCTTGCGAACTTTGTAATTTGAGTTGGTGCTCATTCATATACTTGAGATTGTTCTCCGTGGTTTTTTCCACTTTGGGTTTCCACGTAAAAATCTGGTGTCTCTCTCTCTCTCTTGTGTGGTGCATATTATTGTTTTAGTTTTATTGCATATTTTGAATGTGTGGTTAAGTGGTTAAAGAAAATAAATTTGATTAAGTAAAAAGATAAATAATATACTGATTCACCCCCCCTCTCAGTATATTTCGTGCTTAATAGTAATAACAAAAAAAATAATAAGCATAAGCAAATTGCTAGAATGATGTCTTCATGCACTTCGAGAAGCCTCTCAAGGGATTCAACACAAGCATATGCAAAGTCTTCATGTTTTCATGTTGCTCGTAAAGCAAATCAATCCATGAAAATTCTAAAGAATACTATATTCAAATGGAGTACTCAGAGGAAAAAAATTCCATCTAGTCATTTTCAAGGTGCAATGGATTTAAAAAACGTATTTTAGACATGTTTGATTCCTAGGTGAATTTTATGGAATGGATACCCTTGAGTCCTTGGTGCTAAGTCGAATCTTGCAAGATAAATAAAAAGCATATTTTTTATGAAACATACAACACACTTTGTAAGAGCTCTTTAAACAAACTAACAATAAGACCCTATAAAACAAGAGACACTAAGCAGTGAAGTCAGTATTTAAATTTGGAAATCTTTCTGAGCATTGTAGACATAAGCTAAATAATAGCATCTCCAACAAAATTTGTAACAAACTGCAATGTATAAGAAGATGGCATATTAATATTCTAGTTTATGCACCTAAATTAAAAGAGAATATTACATCAGAGCCATACTTGGGAACTGAATTTTGTACTCTTGATCATAATTCTCACCATAGATAGCACTTGACAAGTACTCGCCAAAGATCATGCCACGTGAGTATACTTCACTCATCCTCGTGGGTTTTATTGGCTAAGTCTGTGCGAGTTTTTGCACAATACTCATCGTGAGTATTCACTAGTACTCAGTGAGTATTATGTAGGAACTCGCCCGTGTTTGGAATGCACAGTCAATGTGGCAAAAATGCTGAAAAAACAATAAAAAAACATGAAAAATCACAAGTACTCAGTAGTCGGTGATTACTATACACAAGCTAGTCCACGCTTGGAACAAACAATCAAAGTGGTGAAAGCACTTTTAAAACAATTAAAAAATGTGAAAAAACATAAAAAATTATCTTTTTAAAGCACAGATGCCCCCACACTCTCATCACACAACATTTGAGCATCCATTGAGCGAATTGGAGGGAGCTTGTAGCGAATTGGAAGGAACTGCATTCTCATCAAATTTTTAATGGCTTCAAATGGTGAGATGGTTTTTTTAAAGTCAATTGATACCTCTAACAAAGTAAAGAATGCAAAAACTTTGAGCCTGATGCTCGAGGAGGTTGATTTAGAGGTGGGAATTGATAATGTTGTGCTAGTTATCACTAACAATGCAACAACATATGTGACGGTTGAGGGACTGATTAAGAAGAAGTATCAATCACTTTTTTTGGACCATTGCACAACCCATTGCCTTAACCTTATTTTGGAGGACATAAACAAAATTTATTGGGTGAGATCAGTTGTAGAAGATGCCAGAAACATTACCAAATACATTTATAATCACCCTTGGATTTTAGCTTGATGAGAGATCACACTAAGAGGAAAGAACTTGTGCAAGTAGGTTTCACAAGCTTTGCAACTAACTTACGTTGCAAAGTATTTGTAGTTTTTTGACACCATTGAAACAAATGTTTGTGAGTGAAGCATGGCTGGACTCAACATATTCAAAGAAAGCTAATAATGGAGAGAGGACCACAAAGGTAGTTTTTGATGATGCCTTTGCGAAGAGAGCTATAGAGATTGTCAAAGTAACTTCAAATTTCAATTTAAATTTCAAGTTGGTTCCTATATTTTTAATTTTTTAAAGTAAATTTTATTTGTAAGTTTGTAACTGTAATTTGATTTTAACTTTGTAGGTGTCGGAGCCTTTACTGAGGGTTTTGATTTTGGTGGATGGGAAGAAAATTCCAATGGGATACATTTATGAGACCATGGATAGGGCCAAAGAGGTCATTTAAAATTTCTATATGTAGGATAGAGGTAGATTTGATCCCATTTGAGAGATAATTGATCGGAGGTGGAACAATCAACTCCACCAACCCATTCATGCAGTAGGGTACTATTTTATTCCCCATTTGTTTTCAATGGTTTTGTAGATGTTAATGGGAAGGTTATGGAGGGACTCTCAACATGCATTGACATGACGACTCTTGAGATTGAGGTGAGGGATATTATTTAAGAGTTGCTAAACTACAAACAGGCTAGGGAGAGGCTCTTTTTTTCGACACTAGCTGTTTGAGGGAGATTCACCCAGGTACAAGGTATCAAAAAATGAAGTCTTTACTTATATCTTACGAGTTACAAATGGACAATTATTCATTAGTTACAAACTTTTAAATATCTTGTTTTTCAGGTTCGTGGTGAGAAGATTGGGGTGGAAAATCCAAATCTTCAAAAGTTATCCCTTTGGATTTTATCACAATTTTACAGTGCTTCTAGATGTGAGCGCAATTGGAGTTTGTTTGACACCATTCACATGAGGAAGCGCAATAAGTTTATGCAATGATGCCTCAATGACCCAGTTTTTGTGCAATACAACCTTTGGCGTTGCATAAGAAAGGTGGAGGACACATCACAGGAGCCTATAGATTTCGCTGAGATCAATCCTTACAGTGATTGGATTGCACAGGATGAGGAGATCCCCTTGTTCACGGATAGCGATATTGCTGATTTTGAGAGATAAAGTATGGTGGGTGTAGGTAGTGGTACAACAGAAGCATGAGAGATTGGTGGATTGGATGACATCCTTTAGATGTTGTCGAACATGAGGTAGAGGAAGAATCATTACCATATGGTACCAAGGTGGAGCCTCAGGTGTAGTGTTCTAGGCAAAGCGAGAAGGTGCAACAGAGTGTGAGGACTAAACCTCTCAGTCTTCCATATTTTTCACTAGAACAGGGAAGAGAAAATTTTAGATTCTTGTGATTTGTAACTTGCATTGATAAATAATTTATGATGATGATTTGCAATGACAATCATCATAAATTTAAAAATATCAATTTGCTGTTGTTTCGCATGATTATGCAATTTTTTATTCTATTTGTATTTAAATCTAATAGAAAACACTTCCCCAAATTTTTATAGACTCATTTGATACATTTCATAACTGTAGTTTGTATAAAATTTATGTTTTTAAAGAAATTTAAATATTTTTTTAGGTTGCCAAGTATTTTCGAGTATTGGCTAGTATTTGCCAAATTGATTTTTTTTGGTTTATCGAATACGAGTATGCGAACTATGATTCTGACCATGCAATGATTTTGCACATGGGATTGTAGTGCCTTCTTCTTTGGTTGATTAAGGACAAATAATTTAGGTTCACATGTGATGATGTCTTGGTCCTGGTCAGCTGCTACTCTTGAACTTATAGAGTCATAAATCTTTCCAAGGTCTATATTTTTGTCAGCCATGCCTGGCTCCTTTGTCGTGTTGGGAACAATATTGACCATAGGGAGTCTATGTTTGGAGTTCTGTTGAATATATTGAAATCACACTTACTCAAAAACCAGTTATTACGAATACATGGTTGTGATGAAGAGATGATTTAATGGTCCACAATGGAACCATGCTCATTAAGCTTGTAGCCTGGCTGTTTGGAATCCTCCAAGTGGTCATGGAGGGAAGGAGTGATGTCGGATATATTTCTTAAGTTTTTATAACTGAAAAAGCTTTGAGCTTCATAAAACCCTTCTTTTCTATCCTCAACTCAAGCCGGAGATCCTTGAGAAGAGTAATCTCTCATTCCAATAGCTTGTACTTGAGCAGACAACTCTTCTTATGAAGATCAATACACCTCTGATTAACATCTTGAACAACAGTTTGGGCCTTCTGATAAGCTTTCAAAGCAAGTGTTTTTTCCTATTCACACCCAATTCTATGCTCTCATGCTTCTTCCAATTCTGTCTACCAGTTCTTTTTCATTCATCAAAATTTTCAAAGAAATACTTCTACACTAATACGTCATCCTAAATTTGATTGCCAGTTTGTCTTGGTGTTGCTTAAAGGGCCTCCACTTTCCTGCATCATATACGAACATCTTGGTCAGTTCAAATAAAATTAAAAAAATCCCAAAAGGAGCTTAATCTTCCAGTTGAACAAAAAATTATATCTGCCATTCCACAACTTCCCTTAGTGTAAAAATAATTGGAACCCGTCTAGTGTGCTCTTTGAGGAACATCACCAAAGGTTTCGAGGTGGACATATTTTCAGAAGCAGGTCTTACAGTTTTCTGGCCATATGTCAGATCAATGCAACCTTGTTCACTAAAGGTTTGAATATTGCTTCTATCCATGTCTTTTTTAGCTTTCTTCCAGTAGTTCACAATGGACTGTAATGTTGAAAAGGCCATGCAGAATGTAATGTTATTTGGTCATAAGTATTTTTATAGCACTTTGTTAATCTGCCTATTTCTTCCATATTTTTATTTATTTATTTATATAAATTTATGAGAATACATATGGTTACATAACGTGATTGCCGTATTGTATATTATTATTTATGATTCATGAATGATTGAAATATATATCTTCATCTTGTTGCCTTATGTGTTTGCTTGCGTTTTGTAAATGTTGTTGAAGTTGTGATTATTCTGCAGTGATTGTTCTTTGATAATTCTCGTTCATCGGGCCCAAAAAGTCATGGTTGAATGATGGATGCATGATACGTGACTTATCTGGTGTCACTGAATTCTCTTAGAAAGGAAATGTTTATTTGTGTTGAAAGAGTTGCATTACCATGATTGGATAATGGTGAAACATTATTGTTTTCTTTATCCAACTATGACAATGCATGCATCTTAGAAGGGCCATTATTAGGGTGATTGTTCACAGATAATACTGAAATACATAAAAATTATAGTGATTTAGGTGAGCCACATAGATGAAACTTGAAAGTAAATCTTTATTCATAGGACAAATAAGCATTGTGCTAAGTCAGAGAAGTCGGCTTGTGATTTTTTTCTTGTTTGGTGTACTTTCCCAGTCCCCATTTTTAATTTTCTGTTGGTTTTCTTGGTGGAAGTGGAGTTTTAGTTTCATAGATATTGTTCTTTGATATGTATAATACATTATAGCATTGAAAACATTAGTTTGTAGTTTCTTTAAAGTAATATTGGAAAATTCAAATTCATTTTGTTTCGATTAATCTTCTATTTTGAATTGTACAAGGCCAAAGTTTGGATATTTTGATTCTCTCTCTCTCTTTTTCTTGAAAAATGCATCATATATTTACTCCAAGGAACAAATGGTTACATCACTAAGCTAAAAGCAAGAAAAACAAAGATTACATCAACTGAACATAATGTTTAACATGAAACATCTCTCCCTACATAGGCAACGAAAGAAAGCACCTGAGCCTGCACCCCAATGGGCAAAGACTTAACATCTCTTTGACACCACTCAAACTTAGCTTGTACAAGTAAAGCCAACTCTTGTCTAAGTTTGGATAGTATGGCTCATTATTACCAACACAAGAGCGTTCTCTTCAGAGACATCAAAAAGAAAATAGTCTTGTGCTTGTGCCTAACTTCAGTCCCAAACGACTGTAAATGAGGGGTTTGTGGAGCTATATTCTATATTTTATTCTTGTCTAGTGTTTCTAAAATTGTTGGGATACTTAAATATGGATGGGAAAGCATTGTTTTTAAGTATTTTTTGTACCTACTTGGATTAGAAATGATTTTTATAGCATATGTGCTGTAGAAAGCTCCTATAGTTACTGAAGGTGATGTTCATCATCGTTAGGACTTGAGGATCTCTTTCAAAATCTGCTCATTCCATGAAAAAGGTGGTCACAGCTAAGTTAATTCGAGGAATTAAAAGACACGATGATTTTCATGAAGCTCTTGGAATGAAGTTAGTCAATAGAGCACTGAGATAAATGTCATCCTTGGAGTCAAATCATTAAAAATAAATATATTTACTCAATGTGGTTAGAGAATATTTTCTTAGGAAATTGGGCTATCATCAGCTCCATCATTTGGAAGCATACAATGGAAGTATTGATGATACTGCAAGCAAAACTGTTGTTGCAACTTAACAAGGGGAATTTATAAGATTCTGGCATGAGACTGGAATGGCCACTAGAGCTTCGATACTAGTGTCCAATTTTTTTATCAAGTATATGTAACTCAAAATTCATCCAAATTGCAAAACTTTCGAAACATATGGGTCGGACTATTTGTCTTATCTTTTCAAAAGGTGTGATATAAATACAAATCAAAGCCTACTCATTATCCATCTAGCAAATACTAGCAAGCACCTATTCAAGCTTATTCAATCAATTGCACAATTGAGTTCTACTGCCCTATTCTTCCATAGTTCTAAATTAGCCATAAGAACAGTCATATTACAGGTCTGAAACATTCAAAGGACAACCCATGAGAAGCGTTTGTCAAGTTACGAGCTAGATCATTGTATGCCCTTGCATATAGCATATTGCACCCTTGTGCACACACAAGCCCACACTTAAGGGAGAACTACAAATCTCTGAGGCTTTATTTAGGGTAGTGGATATGTAGGCAACACTCATTGACAAAGGGGCCCTTGAGGTCATATTAACTTTGTGAGACCATTAACCCGTTTTTGGCAATGAGACCTATCCTAAGGTGAATAACTAGGGTTTGAGCTATACACAGTCATACAAAGTTTGTGTGCACGATCCAAATACATCAGTAGAAAGGCGACAAAAAACCCAGAAAAGCAGAAATGTCAGATCTAGAAATGAGTTTGTATTTTGGGCAGGACATAAACATCTAGGACACTAATGTCAATAGTAGTGTTCGGGGAGGAAAAACAGTCAAAACCCTGAATGAACGGAACACAGAGCCGAGTTGCAGGATTGAGACGAAGTTGGGCAACAATGATAATTGAGAAGAGAACAACAAACAAGATATGCTTCTCTTAACCCGTTGTTGTATAATCTTTGTTATATTTATTGCACATGCTTGAATGGTTATTGATTTTATTGTTAAATACTGTTTTATATTGCATAGACCTAAATATTATATATTGCAATCAAAAGTTTTATTTCTATAGGGTATTTATGTAAAGACCCATTTTGAATGAAACATTCTAGTGAACTCATCCTCTGAGTTAATTGAACCAAACCTTAGCTTGCTTTAGGGTTTGTTCCTTCTATATTCACTTCTATTAATGCTTTTATGGAATTGTAGAGAAAATGCAATGCAAGGGAATCATTCCAGTTCTAGATTGTGTGACAGTTGACAACTCAGGGCTAACTGCTACTTGAAAGTGGAATGCCATCTTCAGATTTAGGCATATTCTTGAGGTAGAGGAGTCACTTCAAGAGCTTTTGTGTAATCAAACCATTTGTTCATGTTGATAATGGCAGGATCTGCTGGGGTAAGGATCCATCTATCAACTACACAACCAATCTGGCCTATAAATTGCTTACATCTTGGGAGTCCACTCACAGTGTTCCATGGAGTAAGTTTGGAATCTTAAAACCTGGCCTAAACTTAAGGCCTTTCTATGGTCAGTTTTTCATCTGCAAATTTGTACTGTGGATAATCTTTATAAAAAGGTTGGCCAGGCTCACCGCATTGCTCAAATGGTTGTTTGGCTTCGGAGATAATTTATCACTTGTTTCTGCAGTTTCCACGAGCTTAACATATATGGAATCAGATGACACAATGTCTTTTTTTCTTTGTAGAGCCCCCATGCTTATTTACATGAAATGGTTTTCAATTGGTCGTCTTTTGATATTGGGTCCTCTAATATTCAGATTTTATCACCTTTATCTGTGGCAATCTATGGCCCCAAAGGAATCATGGAGTGTTTGAAGGCATGCAACTCAATTATCCAAACCTCCTATGGGTATTAGTTTATAATGTTTAATTTACTATGCTTATTCTGGTAAGAAGTACTTCCTCAGTTGTTAACAAATGTTGAGACTTGCTCTACATAAGTTGTAGTGGTTTAGAATAGAGTCACATGACTGTTTGAATAACATGACTCTTTGATTTGTGAGTCAACTTGGGAAAAAATGAGGAAAGGAGTTAAAAATAACCCTTTCTATGCATTCAAAAGGGAAAACTCACATCAATTATGATCCTATTTTCCTTGAAGTCTCCCGAAGCTCCTCAATGTTCCTATCATGTTTTAGTAAATGAAACAAACTTGTTTTTTTTTTGGTGATGGGGGATTGCCACACCCCTAGGGTGTTTTTACATCAAATTGGTAACACTTTGTTGATCAAAAGTGTAGTGAGTATTCGAATTTGTTATCTTTTCTAGTTTGGCAGACAGTAAATCTTCTATGTTTGTTGGAGGATAGTCGGCCTTCTCTTTTCCCCTATCCAAAGCCCTTGTGATAAAGTTATCTTTCAAGAGTAATGTCTAGAGCACAAGATACTAAATCATCTGTATTGTGGTCTGTAATGTCCCTTACCGCTTGATGAATAATCATGAAGGATTTTTCTAGCCTTATCTATTCCTGGAGGTTAGAAACAAAATAAACAATAAGGGAACAATGAGAATAATTAAATCTGAGCCCAAAAAGCTATAGTTCAGTTTGATATTATTTAATTATTCATTATGATTATCAATGGGGCCACTTTTAAGTGACGACTTCATTTTACTAGGCGATCCATCAAGGTGATTAATAAATTAAATGCCTAAGTCGATTATTATTGCCATGGGTGATTTATTAAATTTGGAAATAAGATCTTTTTGAGGGATTCGATGGCATTTTTGTGAGGGGGATTGGCATTGTAGAAAAGATAAAAGGCATCGATTGGATTGGGGGAAGATTCAGAAATTCATTTTGATTTTATTCTCTATCATGCTATGAAGAAATCTTCTCCAGGACGAAACCCCTGGCCTTGAGATGAATGGGACAAAAACCCCAAATCATTGAATGATATACTCTGGAACGACTGAGATTTCAGTGTAAGTTCATTGTGTGAGGCTTGGTGAAGGTGTTTGGGACGGATTGCAGCATTCTGGGCTAGTTCTGGGAGAACATATTTGTCCTAGTCACTGATTTGTTGCATTGCTGAGAGGGACGTGGTCTTATTCCAAGAATTTGTGGCTTGCTGGGTATAACGTGGGAGCTAGAAGTTGATATTTGCAGACTGAAGGCGTTGGAATCCTCCCAATTTCTTAGCGTGGTCTCCTACAGGAGTTCAAAGCATCCTACCAGCTGCTGCGCATCACAATCTTTCATATATCTCCAGGGTCTCTGTTTGTTTGTGTCTCATTATATAAATTCTGCAATTCTAAGTGAAGTAATCGCGGCTAGGTCTCTTGATCCCAAACTTGGCATTGGAATGTAAATTTTTTATTAGCATTACCTTGGAGTTATCCCAGTATTTGCTGATTAAGCATCTGAGACTGTTCATTTTCATTCTGGGCTCATTCTTGATGTGATACAAATCTGTCACGGATTTCTGGGTGTGTCATAATCTGCTATGAATCTCTGTTATACACATTTCTATTCATGAAGTTGTTTATTATTCATGCTAAGCAATTTGTTAAAACAAGACATCTATCCTTGCAAACAAAACTCTGCATTTCCCAGAAAGGTATTTTACAGTGGTATTAGAGTTGGTGGCAAGCTATTGGGGTTTCAGTGTTGCATGTCAGTTTGGGTGCAGTTTGAGAAGAGGGTTACCATTGCATGTTGCTTTTTGATCAGTTTCTGAAAGTGGGTTATTGCATATCAATTGATTTGATTCTATGCACTCTAGAGAGGTAGGATAACACAGATATTTCACCATAAGCAGGTCGGGACAGCAGGGAGACGGAGTTGAGATTAACTCAGCTGAAGCAGAGATGGGTGAACGAAGGGATGGAAGCCCGTCAAGGGATTTAAATAATCAAATTAATGATTTCTTGACCACCTTTGCCCAGTAGCAGCAGCAAATGCTACAGCAATTTCAGGATCGTATGATTACAGCAATGGGTCAAATGAGAGTGGATCATGCAAGATCGAGAAGATCAAGTAGTGATCACAGCAAAAGTGATGTTGGACAAGGAAATCAAGGTAGAGCAGGCTCTAATGCTGTTAGGACAGCGAACACAAGGTCTGATTGGCCTCTTCGTCCTATATATGTGCCAAGGCAAACTGAAGAAGCAATTCCAGAGGTGGAGGAAGAGACACACATCACTGATAATGTTATGGTGGCCTACGATGAATACAAAGCTCTTCCATCTGATGTAAGACAACTAATTAATCTGAATCAGTTTATGAATCAACGGAAAGATAAAGCCAGATTCAGAGTGGAAAGGCAAGACAAGGAGCTTAGAAAACAAACAAGACAAGGAACTCAACCCAAGGAATACAAGGAAGCCTTGAATAAGGTTCCTTTACTGACCTTTGATGGAAGCGGAAAGATAAGTGCTAGATCATGGGTGCATAAACTTGACACATTCTTGTCCTTGAAACCTATGGAGGAAGATAAGGCCATACAATTTGCTATGTTGCATCTGGAGGGCGTAGCATATGACTGGTGGCATCATGGGTTAGTGTCACAGGATCATGCCTTGATCCATTCCTATGAGGAGTTTGTCAATAAACTGATTGCACGCTTTGACCGGAAGGATGTTGAGGTTTATTACAGGGATTTGGCTCAGTTGAAGCAGGTTGGACATGTTGAGGCCTACATCAATGAGTACCAGAAAATAGCAGTCATGGTTCCTGATATGACTGAGAGGCAAGTTATTATGTTGTTTGTCGAGTGTTTGAGTGACAGATTGAAGGGTTTAGTGAAGACTCATAAGCCTAGTACACTACATGACGCCATTGGCCTAGCCCTTGATTTGGAGACTAACCTCCCTTCCAGCGTCAGAGAAAGACCTTTCAGTGGATTTTAGTCAAAACAAAAGGGTTTCAATCAGCAAAAGAACACACCACCGAAACCTGAACAGGAATCCAAAAATGAACTGCGTAGGAAAAAGTTATTCTTCTCTTGCAAGGAGTTGTGGGAACTTGGCCACCATTGCCTTGGGAAAGGCAAGGTTCATTTGATCGAGGTCATTTCAGATGATGAGGAGCAGGAGGATCATGAGACCAGTGCTGGAGATGACAGTGGACAGGAGGAGCAGCTTCCACAGCTAGAGTTGGATGATTCTGGAGTTAAGGAGACTCCCCAAAGCACCAGAGCCTCATTGTCTGGAGTCCCTAGACTTCATCCATTCCGTTTGAGAGGTGTCCTTAAGGGACAACTTATGGTTTGCTTGGTGGATAGTGGAGCCACCCACAATTTCATTGATGAGGGTGTAGTGGTGAAGCATGGGCTACGGGTTGAGTTTTCAAGATTCAATGTGACTGTAGCAGATGGTTTTCAGTTGAGTTGCATCAGGGTGGTTTCCCAGCTTAGCATCCAGATTGGAGATTATACCTTGACTAATGACTTCTATGTACTAGGTCCTGGTAATATTGATGTAGCCTTGGGTTTGCAGTGGTTGCAGTCACTTGAGAGGTACATTCAGGACTTCCGTAGGATGGAGTTGGAGTTTATGGTTGGTGATAAAAAGATTGTGATGAAGGCTATGTCCGACGGTGGCCCTCGAGTAGTGTCAGCCAGGAGGATGGAGGCTTTATTCAGACATGGAGAGGTGGATTGGGTAGTACAATGCTTTGTTTCTTCCAAGCCTACGACTGACAGAAAGCCACACTACCATGTTGACATCTAGACAGTGTTGGATAAGCATAGTGTAGTATTTGGAGACATTCCCCCAGGTTGACCCCTTGATCGTGGGTTTGAGCATGTCATTGAGCTTGAAGAAGGGGCTAAACCAATAATAAGTATGCCCTACTGACACCCGCGCCATTTTAAGGAGGAGATTGAGAAGACAATCAAGGAGCTTCTGAGTATGGGACACATTTGGCCTAGTTCTAGTCCGTTTGCCTCGTCGGTTGATTTGGTGAAGAAGGATGGAATTATGCGTATGTGCATAGACTATAGGGCCTTGAATAAGAAGACAATAACAAGACAATAAAGAACAAATATCCTATTCCCAGGATCGACGCGCTGATTGATGAGTTACATGGGTTCGTGTATTTTTTAAAGATTGATCTTTGTTCAGGTTATCATCAGATAAGAGTTCAGGAAGAAGATATTCATAAGACTACCTTCTATTGTCACTACAGACATTTTGAATTCCTTGTCATGCCATTCGGACTCACAAATGCACCAGCCACATTCCAGTCATGCATGAATCACACATTTCGTGAGCAGTTGCGAAAATTTGTTTTGGTTTTCTTCGACATCTTGATATGTAGCAAGACATGGGATGACCATCTACATCATTTGGATGTAGTGTTGAGTATCATGGAGGTGCAATCGCTTTACGCGAAGGCTTCCAAGTGTGAGTTCGGGATGACTGAGATACTCTATCTCGGACATGTGATTGGAGTTGATGGTGTGAAAGTACACCAAGAGAAGATACAAGCAATTCTGGATTGGTTGCCACCAAAGAACATATCAGAGTTGAGAGGCTTGTTGGGGTTGTGCTCTTACTATACGAGATTTGTGAGAGGTTTCTCACAGTTGGTGTCATCTTTGACAAACCTTACTAAGAAAGGTGCATTTCTTTGGTCTGAGGAGGCACAGGTAACATTTGACAAGCTCAAGGAAGTCATGAGCTTATGTCCAGTACTAGCATTGCCAGATTTTACACCACTGTTTGTCTTGGAGTGTGATGCATCAGGTCAGGGAATTGGTGCAGTTCTAATGCAGAATAGACATCCGATTGCATATGAGAGCAGAAATTTGAGGGACATTGAGAGGTTGTACTCCACATATGATAAAGAGATACTAGCGATTATGCATGCGCTAGCTAAGTTTAGGCAATACTTGTGGGGACTAAATTCATGGTTAGGACTGATCACAACAGTCTCAAATATTTTCTGGAGCAGGAGGATTTGAATGAGCGGCAACAAAAGTGGGTGAGCAAGATTCAGGCTTACGAGTTCGATGTGGAGTATATTAAGGGGAAGAAGAATATTGTTGCCGATGCTCATTTCAGGAAACCAACACTTTGCTCTCTCACTGAGATTTCAGCTGATTGGAAATCTCAATTAGTTGCTAGATACTCCAAAAATACTTTTGCCTGTGATTTGATTGATGGCCGAGTATAGGGTGACAGATATTCAGTAGTCGATGACATCATTTATTATAACATAATTTATCTTGTACCAGGGTCGAAGTTGAAGGTCAAGATTTTGAGGGCTATGCATGACACCCCTCTAACAGGACATCTAGGTTTCTTCAAAACTTCTCGTCAGATTCGGGAGAGGTTCACCTGGAAGGGTTTGAAGCATGATGTCTTGTACCATGTTAGAGAGTGCCTGGCTTGTCAGCTCAACACGTCAGAACACACATTCCCTGCAGGTCTTCTACAGCCTTTGCCGATACTTGAATAGAAGTGGGAAGGAATATCCATGGATTTTATTATAGGGCTTCCATGTGTTCAGGGGAGAGATTGCATATATGTAGTTGTGGATAGAATGACAAAATATGCCCATTTCTTTGCTATATCTACTGATTACACAACACCTCAGGTGGCAGAATTATTCTTCAGAGAGGTGTTTAGGTTGCATGGACTCCCCAAAATGATAGTCAGTGATCATGACAACACATTTCTTAGTATGTTCTGGCAGGAGCTGTTCTGTTTTGTAGGTATAGAGTTGACACCAAGCACGAGCTACCATCCTCAAACGGATGGTCAAACAGAGAGTAAATAAATGGATTGAGGGCTATCTGCAGAATTATGTTTCGGGGCATCAATGTGCTTGGATCAGATGGTTGAATTTAGGGGAGTATTGCTACAATACCACCTACCACATGTCGATTGGCATGACTCGCTTCAGGGCCTGATACGGGTATGATGCGTTATCATTTATAGATTTGGCCTTTGATGATAGCAAGGTCCCTCTGGCAAAGGAGACAATGCAGAACTATCAGGGCATTCCCAATGCATTGAAGGACAATCTGCAACATGCGCAGAATCAACAGAAAATGTATGCAAACAGGCACCAAGTTGAGAGGTCATTTGAGGTTGGGGACATAGTTTTCCTGTGCTTGCAACCATATCGACAATCCACACTGAAGAAAAGTGGTGCAGAAAAACTTAGGCCACGTTTTTATGGGCCCTATAAGATAGCGAGGAGAATTGGAGAGGTTGCATACGAATTGGAGCTCCCTGAGGGCAGTAAAATCCATGTCTTCCATGTCTTTTGCCTCAAGAAGGCATTGGGCCAGCGGGTTGTGACATCCCCCGAGCTTCCCCCATTTGATGGAGAGGGAAATTTGGTATTAGTGCCTGAAGGGATTGCTGGTTGGAGAGAGAGGAAGCTAAGAGACAAGGTGATTCGAGAATATCCGATCAAATGGAAAGATTTACCAGTTGAGGATGCAACTTGGGAAAGGGAAGAAATTCTGCAGCATCCTAATTTGCGATTGCTAGAGGACCAACAATCCCGGGAAGGGAGGACTGTAATGTCCCTTTCCGCCTGATGAATAATCATGAAGGATTTTTCTAGCCTTCTCTATTCCCGGAGGTTAGAAACAAAATAAACAATAAGGGAATAATGAGAATAATTAAATCTGAGCCCAAAAAGCTATATTTCAGTTTGATATTATTTAGTTATTCATTATGATTATCAATGGGGCCACTTTTAAGTGACGACTTCATTTTACTAGGTGATCCATCAAGGTGATTAATAAATTAAATGCCTAAGTCGATTATTATTGCCATGGGTGATTTATTAAATTTGGAAATAAGATCTTTTTAAGGGATTCAATGGCTTTTTTGTGAGGAGGATTGGCATTGTAGAAAAGATAAAAGGCATCGATTGGATTGGGGGAAGATTCAGAAATTCATTTTGATTTTATTCTCTCTATCGTGCTATGAAGAAATCTTCTCCACGACGAAACCCCTGGCTGTGAGATGAATGGGACGAAAACCCCAGATCATTGAATGATATACTCTGGAACGACTGAGATTTTAGTGTAAGTTCATTGCGTGAGGCTTGGTGAAGGTGTTTGGGATGGATTGCAGCATTCTGGGCCAGTTCTGGGAGGACCTATTTGTCCTAGTGACTGATTCGTTGCACTGCTGAGAGGGACGTGGTCTTATTCCAAGAATTTGTGGCTTGTTGGGTATAACGTGGGAGCTAGAAGTTGATATTTGCAGACTGAAGGCGTTGGAAGCCTCCCAATTTCTTAGCGTGGTCTCCTACAGGAGTTCAAAGCACCCTACCAGCTGCTGCGCATCACAATCTTTCATATATCTCCAGGTTCTCTATTTGTTTGCGTCTCATTATATAAATTCTGCAATTCTAAGTGAAGTAATCGCGGCTAGGTCTCTTGATCCCAAACTTGGCATTGGGATGTAAATTCTTTGTTAGCATTACCTTGGAGTTATCCCAGTATTTGCTGATTAGGCATCTGAGACTGTTCATTTTCATTCTGGGCTCATTCTTGATGTAATACAAATCTGTTACGGATTTTTGGGTGTGTCATAATCTGCTATGAATCTCTGTTATACACATTTCTGTTCATGAAGTTGTTTATTATTTATGCTAAGTAATTTGTTAAAACAAGACATCTATCCTTGCAAACAAAACTCTTCATTTCCCGGAAAGGTAAATTACAGGGTCTTGATTATTTACATCATCTTGTCATGAATTGATTCCTCCTTGATCAATTGGATATTCCCCTCCTCAAAATGGATTGCTTTACCTTCGTCTAAATTTTCTTTCCCTTCACCATTTCTCTATATCAGTCTATTTTGGGGATGCATGACTTAGTGATTAAAAGGTTTAGTTATCCTTCATGGATATTTTCTTTTTCTTCCCTTGGGAATGGCTTGGTGGAGTAGTGTTTTATCTTATTCCTTCAGCTGTCTTCCTCATCTCCTCCTCCCTCGCCAAAAGTACTAGAAATGTTCCAACTTTGTACAAGCCATTAACTCCTACTGCCTTGTACATTTGTCACTTGGGATGTAGAGCTATTAATTTGGTGTTGCCGCTACTGAGACACATCACTCTTTTGGAATCCTTTGGAAGCTATAACTTTGGTGCTTCTGCAACTCTATATGGTTTGTCCAGCAAATTTGATCAACATGATTCTACCTGCATGTTCATGTATGTCTTTCACTAGTGGTGTAAGCTAGCTCCAATTCATGTTTTTTGTAAACTAGTTATGTGTAGCTTATACGTAAATTATCTGGTTATTGTCACAATGTAGAAGGCTTGGGATAAAAGAAGTGAATCAAGGTAGAAGAAAGCTGCTACTTGGTAGTAAATCTTGAAAGAATTCCAAAAAAAATAGACGTTGGCGACATGTATGTCTCTTAACATTTTTTTTTTTTTTTGAATTTACCAAAGATGTGTTATTATGACCAAAATTATTTAATCCCAGTGTAGTGCAAAGACAATTCGAAAATTATTAATCTAGTGATGTGTGGGTAGTTTATTAAGTAGAGTTAAGGAAAGCAACAATAGAGGTATGTTGATTGGAATTATAGATCTATAAGCTATTCAAAGCCTTGAGGGTCTCAATGAGGATGTTTATTTTTTGGTTAGGATGGCCCATCATATTTAGACTGATGTTGAAGGGATTTTAGTTTTAACAGCATATTCTGATTCTTTTTTAGGAGTAGATTCTCCGATACAGTTGTCCTCCTGAACATGGCCTACAAGGTTGAAATTTTCCTTTTTGTGTACCATTTACAATGACAAATATAGGATCTACAATGATGGCAATGGATCTGTTTAGTGGACCGTGAAGTTAGTAAATTCTTATCTAATGTTTAGAACCATGAAAAATTCATGCACACTTATTCTTACATATCAAATGCCTCACTTTCAAGGATGGATGGGCCCAAACTATTCTATTTCTACTACTAGTGCAACAATAAATTTATGTATCATAGAATTATAAAAATCTGAGTTTATATTTGAATGGGCTTCTTTTTAAGAGGAATACTGGTGTTGTTTTGATTAAGAATGCTCAATCCTTTGTTTTTTGAATTTTCCATATGTATTTCTCAAATTATTCTTGCTGTGCTTATAAAATTTCGTTGAATCCGTTTGTCCTAGGTTTAAAATCTGATTGCACCTGTTAAATCTTGTTTGGCCTTTCCTTAGAATGATTATTGTTTACTTTCATGGCTCTTTATTTCCTACGTTACCGGATACGCCCCCCAAGGCCCTAGGAGCGAGAGGAAACGCTCCAGGATACGGGAGCGAGGGGGGAGCGTCTGTGGCCAAGTTCGAGCAAAAACTTGCGTTCGACTAGTGCCTTGAGTGGTCATTGAGCAGAGTGGTCGCGTGAATGCATGCAGCGTCCGCCGTCCGCCGACAACGGTCCGCATCTTGACATATTGCAAAACTATATTCCACGATTTGTTTAGTGAAATCCCATCAAATTCAGGAAGTGCCTTGCATAGAATCATAATCGCAGAGTACCAGGAGGCATTCTTATTTAAGAGCCCGATATGGTAATGGGTTCCTCAGGTAGGGTTTTATAATTTTATTTCATTTTGATTAGTTTTTTTGTTTTGATTTTTAATTTAATTTTAATTTATTTAATTGTATGTTTTTTAAAGTTTTGTTTTTATATATATTTATTTTATTTTGATTATAATTTTTTTATTTTTTATTTTTCAATTTTTTTTTAATTTAATTTTATGTTTTGTTTTTAATTTTGTATTAATTTATTTATTTTTTATAATTTATAATTTTCTATTATGTGATTTAATTTTTTTATTTTCTTTTTAATATTTATTTTTATTAATATTTATTTATAATTTCAAAAGCAAGATTATAATATATTTTAAATTTTTTATTTAGTTCGACAATTGAATATTATGATATTTGGCATTGAATTATTAGTATGTTTTGTGGTTATTTAACTTATTACGTTTCTTCTATGCATATTATGTGATTAATTTTGCTCATGTCTATATTTTTATATTTTTTAATTTTTTATATATATTTTTGTATGGCCGTATCCAGCTGTATCCAACCCCCCAAAAAGAAATCATCGTATCCGATTCTCATACTTGTATCTGTAACCGTACCTGTATCGGCAACTTAGCTTATTTCCAAGATTTTTCTGGGCTTTCCCTTTTCCCCTCATTTGATGGATTTGCTTGGTTATAATTTTTGCATATTGTATCCTAAAGTGATCTTACAATGTGATTTCAACATGTTATCATCTCACCTCATGTTTTCATGGTCTAAATGCAAAAAGTCTTGGTAGACTGTATGTTTTACAATTTGAGTAAAGCAGGCCTTGTGTCAAGTGGTGTGTTAGCACGGAACAGTTTTGTTTCAGCTCTTGGTCTCATGGATTGCTTGGTCTCGTTTCATTCATTCATTCATTCATTCATACAGTAAACTGAAAGTAGAAGGAAATTGCAAAGGCAGTCAAGGATAATAATGATCCAAACAATTCCAATTTATTCTGTTAATATCGTTTAGTATAGGTTTTGTTGTTGTTTTGACAATTATTACGAATTGATGATCAAATGAAAAGGGATCGCCTACTACTGATGGCCCCATGCTTAATCTATCAAGATGGGTTTACATTTTGTCACTTCTCTATCAAAAAATGCTCAAGCATGTTAGAACTGGAACACCAATGAAGATAATGTGACTGATTTTTGGTGAGTTTGTTGATGAGTGCCAAATCAGTGCAAAAGTTTACGACGCCCATGCAGATATCAAAAGTGGTTGCAACTCATCCACTTTGGTGGGATGCCAATACTTGATTCCATGCAAAAGCAGACGAAAAGAAATAAAAACACTTGGGAAGTGCTCTCTATATAAGGGAAAATGAATTGGTAAGGTGCAATCTAAGAACATTGCATCCCATACACAAACACTTGCATTTCTTCATCAAGTGTGCCTTCTTTGTGGACAAAATCAGTTCTTGTTGGTTTATTTTAAGCTCAAGCATTTATTGTCATTGTTCGATAGGGTTGTCTGGGTGTGGCAGATGTAGAATTAGAATCCATAAAGTCAGTTGTAATGCCTGTACCACTAAGTTACTGGTTCGTTTTGGGTTCGAGTTCGGGTTCGCTGGTACGACAATTTTTTTTCGGTGCCTTGGGTATGGCTTGGGTTCGACCTTACAAAAAAAAAGAACCATAGAAATTTTATCCTAATAAATAGGAAATCAGTGACATTGTCATCAACCGCATAGTATACGATTCCCTAAAAAAATCTTTAATATTTCATTTGAAGTATTCACCATAGTAAAATAATTCATAAAGGCCAACATTTAAATCTCTAACCCAATCATGACTCTTAAGTAACTTTCATAAAGACATTTCAAATAATAATTCATAAATTTCCTTAGAGTTCTCTTATCACGGAAAAGGTCATAAAATAATTTATAAAAGGCATGGAGTTGTGAAATCTCCACACTATCATGGGGTGCATAAGGCCATCCTCACAAGGACATGATGAATTAGCTCGGGAAGGGTGTAAGTTGGTTCAGGTTACTATAAAATCAACTTATCAAGGAGCCCTCTTAGAAGCAAATCAGCAGTTATGGAAAAGGTCTAGATCAGCCAAGGTATTCCAAAGGAACAAAAATTCCAATGGCTAGCTATTTAGAGCAGGGCCTTGACCTATTTCATGGTCCGTCTATGTCTAATGTGGAGTGAAGAGGAGGAAACTGGGAATCATCACTTTATCTACTGTCACTATGCAAAGCAAATCTAGGAGAGGTTTCTTACAAAAAACTGAATCCAACAGTCAATTTGACAACACTGAAGGTAGTAGTCGATTACAATGTGTTTTTTATTATTTTAAATTATTGTTTTTCTATGGAGAAAAAAATAGAAAAAAACAAAAAATATGGTTTTTATTGCAAATTCTATCTGGGTTCGCCCAGGGTTCGTCATGGGCAACCCTGACCTGGGTTCTTTTGTAAAAAGACCTTGGGCAAACTCAGTTGCCCTAGGACCAACCCTGGGCTTTTTTGTTAGCAATCCAAACTAGCACTAGAACCCAGTGTGAACTAGACCCCGGTTCTACAAAAACCCACGAACCTGTAATGTCGCTGTACTATGAAACAAAGCTTAGTTCGTTCTCATGAAGTGTGTGAAGGATTTCACCTTGGTACTTTTATTTCCTCCCTTGAATCGATAAAGGGATGACAATGTGCCAATTGTTATTTTCTAATTTCATGTAGTCATTTTTGTTTGGGTAATCTCTCCTTTATTTGTTTTTTGTCCTAAAAAACACTCCATGCGACGGGATGCTACCAAGTGTTCCTTGGCCTTTCCATTTCTTTTAGTGGATGGATTGTTTGGTTTGGCTCGATCCATTCTTCATGAGTTCACGGCATAATTCCACATGTTTTTTGTCTCATTGCAACTAGGTGATTATGAGTTGGGAAAAGATTGAATGTCGAGTTGTACTTTAAAAGCTATCTTTAAGTTTAAATAATTCAATGTATAGGTATCATTAGATAGAGGAAATGAAATGCCTAAAGTTGAGCTAGATTTTGCATTTGAGAAGTTAGGAAGACTCCTACCCAATGGATATGTCACCGATACTTCAATTAGAGGTTATTGATTATTAATCTGGTAGGCAAGCTTCCTAGTGAGGGGCCATTTGTTGCCCCTACAACCCACCCAAGCCTTTTGCCTTGGGGCTACTTCTAAATTGGTGGCAAGTTGTGGTTATATTTGTTTGAATCGGTTTTATTTCAACAAGCAAAATTTACTTTCTTTTTAATTGTTTAAAATATGCCAAGTGTTTGCATAGGTAAACGAGTTTCAAATCCCATTATCATTCTAGGATTTAAATTTGTTAGAAGGGTGTAAAGGATATGCTATGTTGCCGATATGAATATGGGTACGAGAATCAGATACGTGGATACGGGGGATTTGTTTTTCGGGGGTTAGATATGTTTTGGATACAACCATACAAAAATATATATACAAAATTAAAAATATAAAAATATAGCCATATAAGCAAAATTAACTAAATATGCATTAGAGGAAACAAAATAAGTAAAATTAACCACAAAACATACCCATAATTCAATGCCAAACATCATAATATTCAATGGTTGAATATATATTAGTTATAATAGGTACGTTGTTCAAATTACAATGTATGGACAAAAATAAAGACAAATCAACATATTCATGATTCATTATATTCATTTTTGCCTTTGGCTGTGATCTCATCATCATAATGTGGTTCATTAGAACTACAAGCAACAACAATACCACTCCCTCTAGCTCTGCTATGCAAGTCTTGTGAAGCACGATCTAGCTTTGTGTCAAGCAATGAAAGGAAGGTAACGAAAGCATCCAAGTCAATAGTCTCTGTGTCCACATCCCAACACTTTGTTGGCCCTGTCTTATATTTAAGTTCATTAGAACCACAAGCAACAACAATACCACTCCCTCTAGCTCCGATATGCTTGTCTTGTGAAGCACCATCTACCTATGTGTCAAGCAATGAAAGGAAGGTAATGGAAGCATCCAAGTCAAGAGTGTCCTTGGGTCAACATCCCAACACTTTGTTGGCCCTGTCTTATACTTAGGTTGTTTGTGTGAGAGAAGATGCAAGTTGGAATGCATATAAACCAAATCCTCTTACCTTTTTTGCTTTTAACTTGTTAAACTTAATTGAGTGGATAAAGCTGTAGGTACTTCAATTCCACTCAGATGAGGAGGAACTTGCAACCTATTGAGTCAAGCCGCAAAGTCAATTAGAATTTATAAAAGTAAAAAGTTAAACAAAATGTTGAAAAGAAGGGTAAAGAGTTAAAAAAAAATTAAAATTTTACTTGTGATAGAATTTTTATTGCAAGTGGCTGGAGGTGGGTGGATGCTTGCCCATGGAGGTACCACCAAAAATAAGTGTCCATCTTGTACTTATCACAAATAGCGCCAAGGGAATGAACCGCAGGGGTTATGAAATTTACAAACTCTTCCCTAACTCCTACTTCTGGATCAGGGAAGAGTCTAGAGAATGCCGCCTTATATCCCTCGCCAACTTCAACATCCCTATATGGTGCGACCCTCCTAGGCAAAAAAGGATCTCTGTGCTATAGTATTTGGGCATCAAGGCAAAAGCAAGAAGATGCAATGGGGTGGTCATTTTGTTCCACCTTTCAATGAAATGTGACTCTACTTCCTTGAAGAACCTCTTCATAGGATCCTGATCTTTGGTATTTATGATGGATCAAATGTTCTAAATCATTGAGTCGATTTTATCATAAAGCTCACCTAAACATGGATGATCTAGATCCACATATCTCAACATGTCAACTATGGGTTCGGTAAAACTGATCAAATACTCCACATGTTCCCACCATGCGTTATCAAGAATCTAGTCTTTAACCTTTGTGGCTTTCTCATTGTTTGCTTGCCTCCATACACACCAAATTTGGTTGACAACCATGTTACTCAATGCCTCACGCACCTAAACAAGTCATCTCAAGGCAAGGGTGTGTGAGGAAAACTAAGTTTTAGCAACCTAATATGAAATTAAAACAAATAAAATAAAAAAAAGGTTCAAATTACAAACTTAAAAAATTAAATTAGAAATATACATGATTCATGAACGACTAAATAAAAAGTTACCTTCAATAGCTACAACTTTGAGAAGGCCTTGAAGATGCCTTGGGACATGTGATAGTTGATTATGGACATTTGGATCTCGCTCGCCTCCTAATAGACTTGTTTGATTCAATCAATTTTTGTCCTCAATTTTTTCAACATAAGGTTAAGGGAATTAACGACACAAGGTGTCCAAAATATGTGCCCATACCTTGTCTCAACCAACATGCTTGTAGCTTTGCAATTTTTAGCATTGTTTGTTACAACTTGAACAATGTTTTAAGGTCCCACCGCCTCAATGGAATCTATCATGATGTCGGCAATTTGTGCATCTTTCACTTGCCCCTCACAATCAACGACCCTAAAAAACATTCCCCTTTTGGGACTCACTACGACCACATTAGTCAATGGCGTATTTATTTTATCTTTCCAACCCATAGGAAATGGACACTCCTGTTTCGATCAACGAATCCTTGATGGGCTTCAATGAATCTTCAACATGTTTTCTTTATTTTTTCAACAGGTGGTTTGTACCTTTTCATACCCTAGGTAGGTGAACCCTTTAGGGACAACATTGATAGATCTCATCATATCCTGCGAGTATGGTGATCTAACAACACTAAATGGCATCCCACATGCATAAAGACAACACACAATGCTCTACTCCGCTATGTCCTTGTATTTATTATTGAATGCCTTGTCCAAAGGACCTGCATCATTTGTTCTCTTGCGACCAAGAGGTGAATCTTATTCCTCTGCGGCCACAATGGGTGTAGCAAGAAATGGGTGTGATGTGGCCACCATACTAGCATGAAATGGATCAACAGGGGATGGTCCTTTCATTCTCAAATGATGCTTCATTCTTTGCCCAATAAGGGCATCTGCTTCTTGCTCTTTGATGTATGCAAGGATCTTTGCTTGTGGCAAGCCCTTGGCTTTCCATTTATGCTTGGCCCACCACAAACTTTGATTCCAGTGCCATTGATCACACACAAATGGGCTTTAATCTGACTGTGCAAGATCTTGTTTTACAATTACATTGTGAGTAAAGCCAAAGAAAACACCCTCCACATAGCATCTGTTTTAACATCATCACATACTTCCAAAGAGGTGCTCGCGGATCAGGTTTTAAAGACTATCCCTTAGCCCACCGAACTAGCACTTGTAGCTTGAGACATTCTAGCAAATCCTATAGCCCGTGGTAAACAATAATAATATTGATATTAAAACTTAAATAATTTGGTATTCGTTGAAATAACGATTAAAACTTGAAATAATAACAAAAAAAAATTAAAACTAGTTACGAACCAAAAAAAAGTCACAAAACTGAAAACCTATCTTAAATCAGCAAATGCTCTTCCTTGCAAGCTCCTTAAACTCCTTGGTGCCAAATGGGTAGAGGTAGTAATGTGGGATTAGCAAAGGGAAGAAATTTCAATTCTATGCACTTGAAAAAATGAAGATGAGAGAACAAATGTACAATGAGAGGTAAATGTGTTGTTTTCGTTTACTTTTGATAAATTGAGTGTGAAAGCTGCTTTTAGGGTTGAGAATCCACTTTAGTTTGTTTTTAATTGTATTTTGAAGTCCATGTTTTACTTTTCATTGGGCAAAATTGAAAAAAAACATTGTTTGGCTGGGATATTGCGCTGATACGCCCAGGTGGGCTTGTGGATATCCTCGGATATGTCCAATGACGAATCTGGACGTATCCACAGGCCCGTATCTCCACCATATCCTATACCCGTATCTTGGGTTGTATCATATCATATCCAGGGTCTACTGGGAGCCTGGGACGTATCTAGTAACATAGAGGATAAGTTGGTGGGTGCCCTTTATTATGTAAATTTTAAAAGGTGAGGCCTGACTTTAAAAAATAGAAAGGCAACATATCCTGGGAATGTAAAAAGTTTTACAAGAGTGAAAACGAGTTATTGATTGTTTGAGTTGTCAGAAGTGCTAGGAATAGTTGGCATTCCAAGAGTAAATATTTAAAGGAAGAGACCTAGATGGTGAAGAGGGAAGGGAGAGCTGAGGAGATAATGGGAGATTGGAGCATAGGGTAAAAGGAGACTTGTATTTTTTGAACTGTGGTCACCGTGATGGGTAAAATGCATATTTAATTCCCTCTGGTAATAAAAGCTCAGAATTCATTTCTATGATTAGTATTTGAATCAAGGTAAGCTGGGCATATGTTGTTTAGCTTTGGTTTGAGTATTTGTTTCATTTGTATCAAATCTGAGTTTGGGCATTTAGTGCTCTGCGGTTTATTGTTGGATGAATGTTGTAGAATTGTTAAATAAAAATTTGGGCCTTTATTGTTTGAATAATTTTATATTCTGCAACATATTCCCATTTTGCATCGTTTCTCATTGATTTGGGATTAAGTTGTTTCCATGTGGAAACTGCTTTCCTTATTGAACTGATTCACTATGTTTATTGCTAAATTGTATTGGAAACTTGTTTGGATCACTCTTTAACCCTTTTCTTCTCACTCTTTTAATTTTGAAATCAGATTCAGAATAAGAATTGTAATTTGGTTTTAATGCATATTTTTCAGACCTTTGAAAAGTTATCTGGAACTCGTACCTAGCAACTCGTACCTAGCCCAATAGATAAGGCTTCAAATAGGAGGGCATTTTGCCCCTTAAGTTGGTGTGCTAAAAATTCCATCAACATAAATGAGAAATAATAAATATTGTATTTAATTTAGCTTTTTCACTACCTCGATGCTGAAACAACATTACTATCTGCTCTACCAAATCGGAGCAAAATAGAGATGATCTCTCAATGCAACACAGATTCATAAAATCCAAATACTTATCTGTCTCAATCAGAACCATAACCAAGAACTATTTCAAATACATCAATGAGCTGAAGTCTAATTTAAACAAAGATTATGGCATGAATAAGTTAAGGGCAAAAATCCTCAGATAGAAGACAAAATGATATCAGATCCTTAACTTGCATGGCACTAGAACCCTTTTCCTGGGAATGATTTTAACATCCCCTCCCATCTATAATTCTCCCAATTATCTTTCAATATTGCAATCTTTTAAACTGATTGAGAGGTCACCAGGGGTTGATTTTGGAGGGTTCTATCGGTTCTTCATGTCAAAACCAAAATAATGATTACTTGAATAAAAAAATAATGATATAAATCAGGCTCTTGCATGGTTAGCACCTTTTACATAAAACATAAAATAATTAACAATTATGTCTTTAAAGCTGACAGCCATTTTTTCCATGAATTTCAACTGTTTGACCATAGAATCAATGATATCATTTGATGAAATTGAAGTTTCTGTCTAAATTCACGAGAGCTAATAAGTTACATGGCACATTTTTAAAAGGATTCATCCACCGTTCTACTCTGGGATTGGAAAAAACCAGCAATTGCAGATAACCATATTGTAGGATCTCTCTTGTTCATTTTGCCCGCATTAACTCCTGTTAATGCCAAACAAATCCAATCACCTTCTTGTATAAATGGGGCACTCTTCTATAAACTATAATTAGATTGATTTTTCTAACTTAAGCTGTATACATTATACTGGTTGCATTGGTGATCTCCTTTGTTCAAAATTGATCTGTATTTGCACAAGTAACTAGGAACTACTTACCTGAAAACATTAAACATCTAAATGAATTACACTAATAAATTACAATTATGTTAACTTTTGTTTCATTATTCATTTTGAATGCAGAACATTCCAGGTTTATCATTACGAGAGATTATGCAAACACAACTGTTTAAGCTTGTATGAGACTCACTTGAAAGTCTTGCAGAATTTGTTTTTCTCCAACCATTAGCAATGGCTGCAGAGCATCTACTACAGATGACACTTCATATGTGTTTTAGGGATTGTATTATTCCGAGCACAAAAGTTCTTTGAAATTGCTCAAAACAAGGTCTCGGCTAGGAAGGTATATAGTTATTCTTGACTTTTTTCATTTGGGTCTTACAAATTGATACAAATGTTGATTTTTTGATGGGAAGGACTTCTGAAAGGATCCCGGCATAAGTTATGAGCAGTAGTTTCTTTTATTGTTTCATCACTTTCTTTTGTTCTAATTTAAAATAAAAAATAGAAGTAGATTGAAGGAAATATTAAAGATCACTTACATAATAAATTATTTGCAGAACCAAAGTCATATTCTCCCTCCCGTAAAATGTTTTAGAAAAAATGTGCAGGTGAAATCTGTGGCAGTCAATGAAGCATTCAGAGTTCAGAAAGAAAATAGATACGGTATTTTGGATGTGAGTCGAGAGGCACATTTCAAAGAAGTTGGTTCTTTTGATACCATTCATGCTTCTTGGCCTTCTCGAGAAATTCTGTAAGTTGGATATTAATGAGAAATTCTCATTGCTTGTTTTTTCTACCTCCACTCGAAGGAATCATCAACATAAACTCAAAATACATCGAAGTATATTTTTTTTAAGAATGTGATTCAAGAATTCTTATTGTAAGCTGAAAAGAAGAGCATGTGCGAAGAAATGGGTAAGAATTCTATATAATGTTTGTTGTTGTATGCCAATATTTATCTGGTAGCTGATTTCATATGCAGTTATGTAGCTAATTAGCAGTTATATTTGTATTTTTTTATTCTTGATTGCAATTAATTCCTGCATGCCAGTTCCATAAATTGATGGCAATTTCTTATCGAATTTTGGTTGTTTCTTACATTTCTGATGAGACCCGTTTTTTCTAGTTTCATCTAGGAGGAGCTATCAATGTGCAAATTTGTAGATTAGTAAAAGAGAGGACAGCATGGGATATTACTAGATGTGTTGCATTTTTATTCTATGGGATTTTCCAGGCATAGAATAAAATCCAAAATTTCTTGAAGGTAAAGTTTTGGTAAAACTTGAAGTGTATTGCTGGAGTGTCAAATTGTCAATTAACTACTATGTTAAGAATTTTTTGAATAAGGAAGCCTTTTTAAAATTGTGATTTTCAACCATATAGCTTAACAAAAATTGTTTAAATAAGAAAGCCTTTTCAATATGTTAATTTAAATCTTATAGCTTACAGAAATTGTTTCTTCTTGGTAGAAGTGGGATCAAAATTGGAGAAAAACCCCAAAATCATGTTGGTATGCTCACAAGGTGGCAACATGAGGCCAAATTGTCAATTAACTACTATGTTAAGAATTTTTTGAATAAGGAAGCCTTTTTAAAATTGTGAATTTCAACCATATAGCTTAACAAAAATTGTTTAAATAAGAAAGCCTTTTCAATATGTTAATTTAAATCGTATAGCTTACAGAAATTGTTTGTACTGGGTAGAAGTGGGATCAAAATTGGAGAAAAACCCCAAAATCATGGTGGTATGCTCACAAGGTGGCACCATGAGGCCTTCTGCAAATTTTCCTAGAGGTCAGCAGTCAAGGTAGAGGTTTTTTTTCGTCTATAATGTCATTGGTTGGATGTCCATGCTTTCTTATAGCAGTGATTACAGAGTAAAATAAAAGAAGTAAATATTGGAATTCAGATCGATAATGGTAAGGTTCAAAAGGAATTGTTTTAATGACAGCAAGTTTAGTGATTGCCAGCCTTCGCTGTCAGGACTACTCTTCTTCTGGACACCTTTATCATATGTTTGGTTCTCTTTTCTCAACTCATTGTAGAAAATTATTCATGTTGTAACTGTACTTCAAAATGTAATTGAAAATAAGGTAAAAGTTAGTTTGATGCTGCTATCTTCTTAAGCATTGATCATTTATGAACAAGCATTTGATTGTTGAATGCAGTGGACCTTATATGTGATTGTAATTCTTGGCCTACGATTCAATCATGCTTAATGGCATGCAAAATACAAATGGATTTCAAAAATCTCAGAACTAAAATTTAGCCTATTTTTATGCAGATCTGTCATAGCTGCCTATTTGTTGGCGTTAGATGGCTACACTACTATCTTACATTTGGAAGATGTGGTTTATTTGCTTGGAACAAAGCAGGTTTACCAGTCAAATATGAGGAATAATGGTGTTTGGTCATGGAGCATAGATAATTGGCATTATATAATATTCTTTTGAGTTATGGGATGCAATAGAAGTAAACTAGATGCTCATGGTTTTGGAAGTTACCCATAATATCCAACTTTTTGCTGCTGCCAAGATCTAGTACTGTTGCACCATTTTGTCATTTCATCTATAGGTTGTACAACTTATTTTTTTTTGTGTAAAAAATGGTGGAAATATGAGTTCCACACCATTGTAAGTTTTGATGTTTCCCCTTGTAATTGTCTCACGGTAAGCTAGATAGCTGCCTTTCTTGAATATGCGTAATGAAAAAGTAAACCACTGTAAATAATAATCTTATATTGTGGTGAGATACTCACCAAACTACAGCTAGGATTGTCCTCTCACCTTTTTCTCTCTTTTTCTATTTTATCAAAGAACATGATAATTTCATTAACATGACAATAGGATTGCATAGAAAACCTCGTTCTACAAGAGAGAACCCCAAAAGCTAACATTTGTCCCTCTGCCCCAAGAGACAAAGACTCCAACATCTCTACGAAAACAAATAAGTTTAGCTTTGACAAGCCTAGTAAAGTGTTGCTTAAAACACTTATAGCTTCTTGAATCTGAGAGGGGATTGACCTCATGAAAAGTAACTTTACATTTTATCTTCCATAGGAAACAGATGGAAAACAACCAAGATGTATGTCAAAGATTTTTGCAACCACACCTAATCATCTAGGTGGTATCTTGAGGGAGACTCTAATCGAGAAGGGGGAAACTGAATACATTGATACATTCAACTTGTAACCACGCCGAAAAACTTCTTAGTAGAATTGCACCTTCCGAAGACCATTAGAAAAAATGTATCCTACAGTGCAAGTAAATAATTCAGAATAAAAACAAGTACAAAATATGAGACAAGAGGGAATACATTATACAAGATATATGTGGAAACCTTGCAATGTGCAAGAAAAAAACCATAAGGTAAATGACAACTAACAGAGTTCAATTAACATTATCAAATTCTTTCTTACAACTCGTCCAATAACTCCAACAACTCCTTTCTTACAACTCCAACAACTCCTTTCAATGCTAATAAACAAAGCACTTAATGCTTACAATCAAAGCATTCAGGGGAGCCAAGCTGACACAACCTCCAGGGTATAACCTTCATACATGTAAATCCAAGTTTGCATGGATCCTCCAGAGGAAACATAAGGATGACCCCTTAAAGGGATGATCAAATACAATGGAGAACTCATGCATTTATATCATTACAATAGAGAGAGAGAAACATCATAGTGGCCCAACAAATTTGTCACACTCTATGTGGGCACTAATTATCAATAGTAAAAGGTCTGTTTTTCATGTGCAAAGGTCAAAAATTAGATCATCCACTTTAAACAAAATCCAAGCTACTTCCATGTGACTCCAAACATTGTCCCAAACTTCACATGTGAGGGCAATCAACAAGTGAACTCGTCTTCTTCCTTCCATGTGCACATAAAAGTGCAAAAGGTGTTGTAATCATCTTTTGACTTTAAACATATATAAGGAATCTTGGAGCCTCCATAGAAATGCGTCCTACACCAACCCTTTGTCTTTTTCAACCCAAGACAATTTATGTGACTCTAAAGACAAATCCATGTGCCTTGGTGGAGTGCTACGCCTTACTCCCATCACATCAATTTGATCACTTGTGAGAGACCCTCCATGGGTCTTGCGACATCACCAATCAACATCACCTACATGCCACATCACTTGCATGCCACATGACATTTCACATCACTTGAATGCTACAACACCTACATGCCATGTCACTATGAATAGTGACCATGAATAGTGATTTCACACTTAACATAATCTCATTTGAAGTTAGTATACACATGATTTTACTTCACCTGAGTATTTTTCCATCTAGTTGCCAACTATGCTCACTACTGTCTTGACACAAGCCCAGTAGAAGTTTTGTTGCACTATTAAAACTTTTGTTCTCTAACTAGATTTGTTAACATTTGCTCTTCCATAGCAAATCGCAGCATATGAAGTGATTCTTCACTTCTCTACAAACCAATCCTTCATCTGAGATTCTACCATGCACTGATCACAACTTTCACTGCTTGAAAGTCTCTGGTTTAGTACACACCATGGTATTACATGAGGCTTCCTACTGATGAATCCAATCCACATGACATGTCTTTTCCTCCTTTAAAACACTCAATGGAAGACAATTTACAATGCAATACGTGGGGTACTTCCTTACTTTCCCATCCTTGTGCATTTTCATCTTTGGTTTGCTCCTCTTACCACCATCTCATAATGTCCTAGCCAATTGAGTCATCACACCAGTGATAATGTTGGGGCCTACATCCAACATGTTATCAATACAACAATAACTTCTGCGAGAATATTGGCTCTTCATAAAGGTACTAAAATTCTTATATTACATGAGCGACTTTTGCACCAACCTGTACAGTGATTTCTTCAATCTACAAATTAACAACTTTTTGTCTCATCCTTGTAGCCCTTATGTTAATGTATCTCTTCTAGAGAGATCACCATGTAGGAATCATGTTGCTCCAGTGCTTTAACAACACATACTAGTAGCACTCTTGATAGTAGTTAGGAAGTCTCACAAAAGTCAATACAAGACTTCTCCACATAGCCTTCTAGCTATCAACCATGCCCAAACATGGCACAAGTTCACTGGACCAATCAATAGTTCATGGGAAGTCGTTGTGTTACTCAGTGCATCACTATACCTATCGAGTTTTTGAGCCCACATCCGAAATGCATCTTGCTCTACCAAATGTTTCCAAGAAATCAACTCATGTGCCTCCATGTTGCTCCATGCATCGGTTTATCTGGCCACTTGTTTTTGCTACACTACAACCCTTCTAGCTACTCACTTCTATTACACCGCAACTGTATGCACAACACTCGAGCAACTCTGAGTTCTATGGTCAACACCGGCCTTCTCCTTCTGGGAACACTAGGTCTCACTTGTTCTTCTTCTTGAGCTACTTCAAATAAGTACAATTTCAAGTTTCTTTTGTCCCTTCTTTGCATAGATTTCTTTTTGACATCTTTGGCTAACAAACATGTGGTTAGTAGGATACCACAACATATACCCCCTTTTTTTAATAACATAGCCAAGACACACAAGGTACATGCCTTGTCCTCATCTTGCACCTTCGCACTGATGGAGACCAACTTGCTCTTCAAACTGTACAGTGATTTCTATCAAGAACACTGTGTTGGTGCTAATCTTGTTGGGCAAAGCTTTTGTAATGTCTTCACAACTCTCTTGCGGGATTTTCTCAACAACATTGAAGAGAACATAATCTTCACCAAAAGATCCTCCATAGCTCCATAGGGAGAACTCTGTCATCAAAACTTTTTTTTTTTTTGTTTCATTTTTTTCAATCTCCATCTTAAACTTGGTCTCTCCTCTTGTCACAGTAGCTCCCACATGCACAAAATAATTTTTCAACAAAAAACACTCACAAATAGAGTTTCTCACCATGGCTCTTATACCACATGTTAGAAAAAATGTATCTTGCAGTTCAAGTAATTTTTTTCAGAATAAAAATAAGCTGCAAAACATGAGATAAGAGGGAGCATATCACGGGTTGGGGAGTATAGTCGGTTGGTTAGGTATTTCCGTTGCGGCTCTGTTGGTCAAGTGTTTGAGCCCCCCCCGGCTCCGTGGTATCAGTATTAGTCGTGTCTAGCCAACGGCGCCGGTCATGTTAAAAAGTTTACCCGGCTTTAATAAAGTGAAAAAAAAGGGAGCATATCGCACAAGATATACGTGGAAACCTTGCAATGTACAAGGAAAAAACACAGTGTAAATGACAACTTCTAGATTTCAATTAACATCAACAAATCCTCTCCTACAACTCCTCCATCAAATCCTTTCAGTGCTAATAAACAAAGCACTCAATGCTTACAACCAAAACATTCAGGTGAGTCAAGTTGACATAGCCTCTAGGCTCTAACCTCAATATATGTAAGTATAAGCTTGTATGGATCCTTAAGAGAAAATATAAGGATGAGCCCTCAAAGGGATGATCAAATACAATGGAGAACTTATGCATTTATAACATTACGAGAGAGAGAGAGAGAGAGAGAGAGAGAGAGAGATCATGGTGGCCCAACAAAATTGTCACACTCCATGTGGGCACTAATGATCAATAATAAAATGTTTGTCTTCATGTTCAAGGGTCAACAAAGTGGACAATCCACTTTAAACAAGATCCAAGCCACTTCCATGTGACTCCAAACATTGTTTCAAACTTCACATGTGAGAGAAATCAACAATAGTGAACTCTTGTCTTCTTCTTTCCATGTGCACACAAAAGCCCAAAATGTGTTGCAATCACTTTTTGACTTTAACCAAACATGAGGAATTTTGGAGCCTCCATAGAAATGCACCTCAAACCAACTTTTTGTATCTTTCACCACAAGACAAAACCCATGTGACTACCAAGGACAAACCCATGTGCCTTGGTAGAGTGCTATGCCCCACTTACATCACATCAACTTGATCACATGTGAGAGACCCTCCATGGGTCCTGTCACATCATCTACATGCCACATCACTTGCATACCACATCACATGCCGCTTCATTTACATGCCATATCACAATGAATAGTGATTTTAAATAGTGTATGTGAATAGTGACTTCACACCTAACAAAGACATGGGTAGTTCATTCCTGTTTGCCATATAAACTACCTAAAGAATTCACTATACCAAATTCGTGTGTGAGATTGATTTGACTACCAGACCTCTATGAAACATTAACTAGGCCAGTCTTTGTATATGAGAGAATCCCCATATTTACAAATAATTTTTTGGTGCCTTTGCCAGTGCACTTTGGGGTCACTCACACCCCATCACTTGTTCAATCATGTAGAAATAACAGATGCATGCCTATCATATAAAATTTTTATCACATATTTATAAAAGGCATTTCCATTGCTTCGTTTCCAACAAGGTTCTGGGCCTTGAAGATGTAGTTTGAAAAGGCAACTTTCAAAAATGATCTTGCAGGGCTCTTGATAGGCTAGTTTTTCTGCCTAGTTCAACTTTTGTGCTTGGTTGAAATTTCACAAAGTGTACCATTCCTACAACTTATAATTCCAAATTTATCACCACCAAAACAACCTTTTTTCTTACCAAAAATTCCCAGAAAACAAAGGTAAGAGCCCAAGCTGCCTTCATGGGGAAAGAAATGTCCATATGGGCCTCAATGTAGCTTTTGAGCATCTTGCAGTCCCTCAATCTCCCATTGAAAATGGTCAGTTAGCCCTTGATAAGTGTCTGAAATTCTCTCGAGTGGGACTGGAAATAATAATGCATTGACTTTACCAATCATGTCACAAAGCTAAAAGGGCCCCTTGATTCTCTGAATGTGTTGAGCAGTTTGAATGGTATGATGCAATAAAATTTGCCATGGAGCATCGCCATTGAATCGTCTTGCTATTCAGAAAAAATATTTTATCAAGAAAATTATTGAAAGAAAGAATATACCGGGATTCATCGTTTAAATTGCAATTAATTAAGAGCTCTAAAGGGCTCACTATTCCTCTTAAAGACATTAATTTGGAAATTTTGAACAGAAAAAGAAAGCTTTTAAAGATATTACAATACATTTAGAGGACTTGAATATGTGTCAAGATCGAAATGGTGAGGAATCAAGAAAATGTTATTGTATACTCATTAGAGTAGGTCACTTTAAGTCAAACATTGTACACATGTTTAATCTTCAATATTGTGATACATCCAAGTCATTTTTAGTATATTATGGTTGAGGATTAAGTTGGTGTGCTTTCTATAATAATTGATTTGTAAATAATTTCTTTATACCAATGTGTAATTCATCAAAATAGATCGAAATTATATTTAACTGAATTTAAAGTGAAATGTTTCTATCCTTCAACACTTTCTTTGAGAAATGAATTTATCATAGAGTTAGAGTGTTTGACATAGTGTTGGAAATGAAATCAATATGAAATAATTGAACAAACAACATGGAAAGAATAAAAAATAGAGATGCACATCACTGTGATTACAAGATATACCCTTGGGTAAACCTACTTGAGGTGGAAACTCCAACAAAGATGGGTTTTTCCCTATTTTCCAATAATCAAATGTGCAAGATTACAAGCCAAGCTCAACTATGGAGCATCCAAAGACCATTGTGGGTCATTAATAACACCTCTAAAATGACCTCCAAACTTACTTTGCAATGAAACACTACCCAAATTGACACTTCTAACACTCTTCATGAAATACTACTCAACTCTAAATGTTTTTACATAGCTCCATCCTTTATATTTATGCTTTCAAAATGATAACAAAGAGTCACATAGAATTCAAATAGATAATGTATCTCAATAATTGGGATTGTAATTGATCCCTCTTTCATTAGGGATAATTCTTCTTTGTGTGCTCTTGTAGATTAGTTCGGCGATGAATGAACATGTTCTTGCTATGTTTTCAACAAGTAATGAAGTTGTTCTAGCTATTCTTAATGGGTTTAACACTAGACAAACCCGTTCAGGGTAATTTTGATAGGTTTTACAACTAATGAATCTGTCTTCTTGACATTTGACTAAGAAATAGGGGTATTGTGCTTTGCCCTAGCTATTCTAAGGCCTCTTCACTTGCCAAGAGGTTTTTGAGTGTCTAAACATTTCAAGGCCCTTGCCTAGCCAAATTTTGCAGTTGTCATTCACTCTTTTAAATCCCCTTTGTTTTCTTATTCAAGATTTGAGTAACGATTTAGAGAGGGTGCATTCGAGTGTGATTGAGTTTTCCATTGTCTTTTAAATTGAACTAATCCATTTTGTATCACACCTCCCTAATTTCTCTTAAAACCAATTGGCCATGTTCATTACCTCCTCTTCTAATTTTCCTCACCTCCTTCTGTAGTTCAATGTCTTACAATATTTCTTTTTGTGCATTTGGTGTCAAGTCTTTAATTGAAGGCAACAATGGGTCTCCTTCATCCTCATCTTGCATAAAACACTCAATGAGACTTAAGTTCTCAACATTAACAATTGGATACATGGATCCATGCTTATTTTGAAAGCATTAACACCCATCTAATATGTGATTTCAAAAGGATCATACATTAGTGGTTTCAGTGTCTTTACTTGCCCTTGGAGTTAACCATTGCTAAAGTAAAGACATACCTCTTCAACTTGGTGTTCATACTTATCCACAAAGTGGTCCAAATTGCTTAGCTTTAGAATCTTTGAGTTTCTCTTGAACTTGAAGAGGGATTTGCTTGATTTTTTCAGTGAATTTTCTATCCATTCATTTTTTGTTTTTCTATCTTTTTCCTTCCATTTTGGTTCCCCCAAACAACATCAAAATAGTTAGGTGGAAAATAACCAATATACCCCTATAAAAAGGATATATATTTGTAGATATATGCGCCACCCTATTGTAGGATTGTTGAATATATGCGAAATCCTCATCCCAAGTATTTGGAATTATTCAATTATACCTTCTTAAGAGATGTACCAATGTCATTTTTACTATTTTATTTTGGCCATTTTTTCATGGACAAAAAATAACATACCTTTTCAACTTGGGGTTCATACTTTCCCACAAAGTTGTCAAAAATCTGCCCAAAACCTTGCATCTTTATTTGAAACAATGGAATTAGGAATAGTGAAATGACCATATGTTATTGTGAATGATTCAATTTCTTTATAGCCGTCAATGGGTTTCTTGCAAGGAATGAGTGTGCACATTTTGTGAAATCAGTCTACAACAACAAAATGATAATTATGTCATTTATTGTAATGAATGAATATGTATGGTCTCATGGGAACTAATAATGACATGTACAAACCCAATTTCATATTGCTTGGCTTGCTACTACTACACAAAACACATCCTCAAATGTTGACATGGTTTAATCCAGAAACACTCACTCTATCTAAGACACAACCTCTCATGAATTTTGAAATATCTTGATCTTTGGACAATAAATGCCTTTGTAAATTTTCTAATATCTTGGACACTACAAAGTAACCAACTACTCTGAAGTTGTAAGCTTCTTTCATGAGCTGAATCAGTGCATCCTTTGGCACACAAAATCCCCACCTTTCAAGTGAGAATATACCTCCCCAAAGCCTTAATCTTTGGCATACATTTCAAAATATTCTTCATTAACAAATGGTTCAAGTTGAGATATAGTGCCAAAAGCTGAAATCAAAGGTGGCCCAAATAACATATTTGATGTTTGTCATTTTATTAGATACTCGCCATTTTGTTAGTAACACTTTTTATAAACTTAATAATAAAATGAAACCGTTGAAGGAAACAAATTCATTTATAGTGCCTTGCTTGTTGTAGTTTTTTTTGTGCTTGTAAATATTTTAGATTTTGGTGATCATTATGAACATGGTTTTCTTTGCTTAACGAATAATGCTTCTTCCATTTCTCAACCACTTATGCAAGTGCATACAAATCTTTGTCATAAGTAGGATAACTCAAAACTACCATATTGAAAAGTTCAAAACGATAACATACTACTTTACCCCTTTGTATGATAATTACACCCATGGCATAAATTTTTGCACAAATTTCCACCTCCAATGATACAAGTTAGGCAAAACCAAAGGTAGTGTGTTTATGATTTTATGTTTTAATTCTTCAAAGCTAATTTTTGCTCCAAGTAAATGACTTGCCACTTGTAGTTATGGAGTGCAATGGAGTTTTTACTGTAGAGAATAAAGCAATGAACTTTTTCCAATATTACACCTCATACAAATATTCTTGTCTTGGTCACATTGGAAGGTTTGGGCCAATTGAAAATGTCTTCAATCTTTGTTGAGTCAATCCTAAACTCTCCTCCACTCATATAGTCTGTTGATACCTTTCTCTTAGGTAACATGTCTTTAGGATCTTGGAATACCTCTGTGAATGATTTCAAAAACTCTTCTATTTGCTTTTGTTATTGTTAGTTTATATGTTAGAAGATTTAATTGAAATACCTCATCTTTTTATTTTTTTCTTAAAAAAGTTAAATCCAAATTTCACACTTATAATATGAGTTTGTTGGTGTGGTTGGCACTTACCAAAGATAGTTTAGACTTACCTTCCTATGCATTGACATTGAAGTTCTCTTCATCCTTGATCAAGCAGGTATCATCCTTGATCAAGTAGGTATTTTTATGCTTCCTTCACAAAGGTTGAATCTCTCTAATACATGTATGAGCTACCAAACATTGCACCACAAGTAGCAATGACACATCATTTTCTTGATAAATAAAATACATATATATCAAACTTAAATTTGCATTGCTTGGTAACCTCAAATTTGACTCATTATTTCCCCATCCTAGTGAATATGAGCAAGGATAATTATATGCCTCCAACCTATGTTGGAATATTATCATCGATGTCAAGGGAATTTTAATTGATGTCAATGGAATTTTCCATGGAAATATTAACAGAATTATCGACGAAAATATTGATGAAATTGTCGATGGATGACAGAAATGTCGACAAAATTGTCAATGGATGACAAAAATGTCAATGGAAATATCAACAGTCACATCTTTTGGTGAAGATGTGCCTCTTGGATGGGATGCCTCCTTTGTGAAGAGCCTTTGAAGGCTATATAAGGCAGATGAAGGTTGAGAAAGATATGGAAGTTCAAGTGTGAGATATGTTAAGATTAATAAAGAAGAGAAGGAAGCAAGTGTGTGGAGAATAAAAAGATATATCATACAAACACATGCAAATTTGAAGAATAGAATTAATTATTTATATCATTCAAGCATAATCATATTTTTGTGGAGAAGAAGAAGAGGAAATTGAATTTGTGATCATTCGTTGATGAAGCAACAATAGTAAGGTGGAATTTTATTTCAGTAGAGGTCGGTGTCTCAGAAAGAAGAGATTGGTGTCTCTTGCTAAGTTGGTGCTTAGTAGTGGGGATTAGTGTCTCTAGTAGGTTGGTGCCTATGAATTTTGTAAAGATTATTATACGGCTAGATTTAGATGGTAGTTCCAAGCATCTATTAGTTTGTAGTTTTTCCTGAAAGGGGTTCCACATAAATCTAGTGTCAATCTATGTTATTTTTATGTAAATGCTTTGATTATAGATACTGAATTTCATTAAGTAAAATATAAGATTATACTGAGTCACCCCCCCATCTCAGTATAAGCGTATTCTCAACAATTGGTATCAAAGCCATCTCTTTCAAGTATAGTCTAATTGCTAGAAGGTAGATTTAAAGAGCACACATGGCAATAGAATAAAGAAGTGATGTCATGGCAGAAGAAGACAACTTTGTGAGTAAAGGAAAATAATAAATGGATTTAGAAGAAGAATAATATGATGAAAATGAAGAAGTGAATCTTGAAGAACTCATCTATGTTTTAGGTGAGATACAATTTCTTAAGAAGAAGAAAATCTTGACTTAAAAATAAAAATGTCTGATAGCTTTGAAGAGTTAGAATGGATCATCATTTGTCTATAGACTGAAATAGAAGAAGCCAAGAAGATAGAGGAGGAAGCAAGAGTTTAGCTTAAGGCAAAAGAAGATCATATTGCCAAGCTAGAATCAGAAGTTGATTTCTTAAAGAAGGAATTGGAGAATACATGTGCTAAATTGAAAAACAATATTAAGTTTGAAAAAGGCACTAAATTACTAGATGATATTCTCAATAATCAAAGGTCATCATGCATCAAGATTGGTCTTGGTTATGAAGAGAACTAGAAGAACACTAAAGAAGGGTGGAGTGAAAAAATTATATAACCACCTAAGAGGATGAATATAGAGAATCCCAAGAGCTACACGGATGCACTCAAGGGATCCTTAAAAGGTGAAAGTGATAAGGAACATGTTAATAAAGGGCATGCTATTCATCCCAATGATAAACAAGGTAATAAGGTACCCATACAAAATTCTTTAAGAATCTTTGCTCTAAGGCAGACACATATGACTAAGTACTAGAGTTTCTTTTATGGTTATTTCTATTTTTATAATCATTTTGGTCATAAATCAAGAGATTGTAAGTCATGAGAAAGAAATGATTTTGTATGGAACAATAACATAAGTTATTATGGGTCTTCAAATAGAAACTATAATCTATTTGATCCTTTAGTAGATTACAATGTCATATGTTATAAGTGAAAAAACTTTGGACATACGACATGCTTCTGTAGAAGTGGTTTTATGAAATATCCTAGGCAGAATAAGAAAGTGGAAGCCATGAGTAAACAAAATGAAGAAACTTAAAAAGCATGGAAAAAGAAGCAGAAGCAAAAAAAAGGAGAGACCTATGCTTGTGCAAACTGCATTTTATGCATAAGAGGTATCAGTAAGCTCATAAGAAGCATGGATTTAGGGGGAGCTAATCATTGTATTATCTTTTAGATCCATAGATTTTTTGGTGATATGCATTTAGAATACAAATAAAGATCAACTAATGAATATTATTTGTGAGACTGATGATGCAAGTGATGATACTATTTTTAAAAAAAAGTTAGAGAAGTAGGAATAAAGTATAACGAAATTAGTTAGGGTGCATAACATCTTACAACAATAATGGACCAATATCAGGTGCATATTGTAGAAGATAGCTTAGATCTGAAAAGTGATCAAGCTGGGAATGTTAATAAGCATATGGAGCATGATATGCAGATAGAAAGGGAAGTGAAAAAGAGGAGTTACCACTCGAGCATCTAAAGATAATCTAGATGGATGTAGATGATGTCAAAAATCCTAGATATGATCAAATTCAAGGAAAGAAAATTAGAAAAGAAGAAGTCCTTATGCTAAAAGATAGGGAAGAACAGAAAGATAATCATTCAATTGTGGTGAAGTTGAAAAAGATGACATGGATGTTTCCCATGATTTATTTTTGGATGGGAGTATAATGAACATACCTTTGCCATTGATGTCAAAGGGGGATAATTAATGAAAGAGGGGGCAAAGGAGGAAAACTATACCAAGGGGGAGTTTCTCTACAGATTTGCCATCAATAATAAAGGGGAAGATTATTAGAATATTGTCATTGATGTAAGCAAATTACTTAGATGATTCACAAAAATCGAATTACATATGGTATAATTAAGAGCATAATAAGTAGATCCACAAAAACGATTGGTGAAAGAGTAGAATACTTGAATATTATGACTGGTCCACTTCGATGGGACAACCTCCATAAAAATACAATAAGAATATAACTCACAATATGATGATAAAATACTAATCACTACCTCTTATATATACTCTACTTAGTCATGGTTATTACATAGGCCAACCATACTAAGACAATAAATAAATGCAACAAGTTAATATGAAGATGTGTGCGCCACAAGTTGACCACACATATCCCTAGATGCATTATAGTTTAAGGGCATAACAATTGATGTCAAAGGAATTGTAATTGATGTTAATAGAATTGTCAACGGAATTATCAGTGAAAATATCAATGGAATTATTGACTGAATTATTGATAGGTAACAAAAATGTTGACAAAAATGTCGATAGAATTATCGACAAATAATGAAATATCGATGGAAATGCCAACACTCACATCTTTTGGCGAAGAGGTGCCTCTTGGATGGAATGCCTCCTTTGTGAAGAGTCTTTGAAGGCTATATAAGGTGGATGAAGGTTGAGAAAGATATGGAAGTTGAAGTGTGAGATATGCAAAGATTAAAAAAGAAGAGAATGAAGCAATGTGTGGAGAAAAAAAATATATCATACAAACACATGCAGAATTGAAGAATGAAATTCTATCATTCAAGAACAAGCATAATTTTATGGAGAAGAAGATGAAATTGAATTTGTCATCATTCTTTGATGAAACAACAATGGTAATGTGGAAGATTGTTTCAGTAGAGGTCGATGCCTCGAAAACAAAATATTAGTGTCTCTTGCTAAGTTGATACTTAACAATGGGGATTAGTGTCTCTAGTAGGTTGGTGCCTACAAATTGTATAGTGATGGGGATTGGTGTCTCTAGCAGCTTGGTGCCTATAATTTTTTAAAGATTATTATATGATTGTATTTGGATGGTAGTTCCAAACATCTATTTATTTATGGTTTTTCCCTGAAAGGGTTTCCACATAAATTTGGTGTCAATCTATGTCCATTTTATTTGAATGCTTTAATTATGGATATTAAGTTTCATTAAGTAAAAGATAAGATTATACCGATTCGCCCCCCCTCTTAGTATAAGTGTGTGCTCAACAACTTAAGTTTATTTACCAACCCTTGTGAAACCCAATTTTCTTATGAACAAGAATAAAAAGGGCATTAATTTTTGTCCACTTAATGTGAATTCTAATATAGATGAGTTTAGTCAATCCACCTCTATCTTGAGCCTCTTTTCTGTTCAAACATACTTCCCTATGAATGGAAGTGCAAACATTATTCTCATCGACATTGAAGTCACTCCCAATATCTTTTCTTTTTACCAAGATGTCCATGGCCTTCTTGGGTTGCCTTATGCTACAATTCTAGATTATAGTTTCCAAAAATTTATTGTCAATATGCCCATACATGTCACAATTGCCACAATATTATTAACATACTTATGCTAACTCATATATATCTTTTTTCAAGGACTCGTCAATAAAAAATTAAAAATATAATAATGGTAAAATTTATGAAAAAATATATGTACAATAGGTCTATGAGTAAATTTTATGAAAATTTTGATAGAGGCTATAAATACTGAGAAAAAAGTCAATAGATGGCACAAAAGAAAGACAATATATAAATGTGACTATAATCTGATGAAGTGACCAAAATCAGACTATCTTAATAGAGGATGACTAGTATCAAACCGTTCTAATAATGATAATAAGACTTGAAAGTAGCATTTTGGTTCTGAAAATGGTTGTTTGATCAGACCAGTGTAAAACTCTATGAATTCCTTCATCGATGCCTGCTTGAAAAAAAACTCCTATAAGATCAGTGAATTGGTGCATCATATAACCAAAATGTCTTCTCCTTTGATCAAGCCTTAATCCATGCTAAGTGACCTTGTAAAGAGATAAAAAATTGAGTTTTTTCTTAGTGGTCTATCTTAGTCAACCTCCTATTTTTTGATAGGTTAGAAATCAACACTCATGCATGTCAATAATCATATCCATGTGTATGAGAATCCCATACCTTATTCCTATGATATGAGATGCAAACACAACTTCAACGGTTTTACATGATATTTTGCTATTAATTTTTTTCACAAGTAGGCATCTATAATTCTTCAATGTAGTAAAATGAATTCAATAGATGTGACATTTAGATGTTTTCCTTATAATTAAAATATGATTTGATCGATGTTGCTTCTTATAAAATGTATTAATATATAAAATTATCAAATTCAAATTAGGACCTTATTCATTTCAATCCAACATTGTGGAAGCATGAAAGCTAGTGATCATAGCACAAGGAAACATGGTGAAATGGAAAAAAGAACCCACAATCAACATGACTAGATTCATGATGGTTTGATGGTGGTCAAACCACTATCAGACTATCATGATAATGTTAAAGGTGATAAAAAATTGAGAAATAAATATTAATGAGTTTGCAAGAGTGTTTATGAGTATTTCAAGGTAAAAAATAATAGATTTGAAGGTTCTCATGAGTGAATAATGACAAGGAAAAGATATGTTGGGTCCAACAAAAAGGAAAATATACCAATAATAGACCAATTTGAACCAATGGTCCATAGATATTAAATGTGATAATAACATTACAATTACAAGTCTTGTACCAAAATTAAGTGTCTACACTATATAAGGACCCCTTAATCAAATACTAGAAATACACATTAGAAATATTTTTATCATGCAATTTCAAAGTCATCCAATAGAGAAATGGGAATCAATTGCTTACAAATCCTTATTATTTAACAATACTAAACAATTAAATGAAATAAAATTTATGAATACAACAATGATTGAAATCAAAGTTCTTTTTAAGTACTAAATTTTTACAACATTCATTTACAATCAAAACCTTGAAATTAAATTTTAAAAATGATTTCAAAGGAACTCTTACAAGTGTTTCCCTTTTAATTAACTTAACATAAATAATATCATTATCACTTCTAACCATTCTTTAATTTATCATAACATTAGTTGCACTAAATACGATAAAGTGCAAAGTATAATTTCACAGTGATTCATGATTCACAATCATACCAAAATATGAATTAATTAATCCATGTTTCTTTTCTATTAGACGTAAATGTAAGATAGATACAATATTTCAATATTTACAATTTATGAAATAATTACAATACCCTTTCAATGCCATGTTATAAATATAATTACATTCATCTATGTAGTTAACATGGATTTAATATACAAAAAAAGTATCCCAATGTATACATCGAGAAGTAATAGGAGATCATTTTGAAGTTGAAATAATTCATGTATATATATATGTAGCAATACACATGATGGATCTAGAGTGATATGAATAAGCAAAGCATACAAAGATAATAAAGAACACAGATCAATGAATCAATACACATGAATTATCATGTGAAAAACCTTGAAGAGGTGAAAAAACTACCAATGTATTATTCATATATTTGAGAAACCAAATCACCCCAATACACAAACTCATTCTAACTTCTTCAATAGACTTTGCAAAACTCTTTTGTTCATGCATAATTCGTGATTCATAATCTAATATTTTTTACCTATTCACAATAGGTACAAAACCCTATTTATAGTGAAATATGAAGAGATGTGACCATTGCAAATAATAGGTCCAACCATCTCGAGAATATTTTAAATTACCAATAATAATAAATAAATATGTTTTTTTTATTGATAAGTAATAAATAATTTATGTTTTATTATTTGTTTACATGAGGTTGTTAACCTGTGTTAGTAAATAATAGATCATTATTATTTAATTACTTAAAATATACTAAGGGTCTTATAATTTCACCAATTAGACATTAAATGTTCTAACACTCTCCTTTAATGTTAAGTGAGGAGAAATGCTATTGTCACCTTAAAAAAACATTATACTATGTACAAAATTGAAGGATTTAAAAACTTTCATCATACCAAACATCACCTTTTGAAACAAAAAGAATTATAATCCAAAAACTATTCAAAAATAAGTTTAGGCTAGCATGATTGTGAGACTGTCTTACAGTTTCTCATGAATAATTACTAAGTATATTTGAAGCTTTTTATAACATAAGGACCTCAATTTTAAAGTATGCTTTTAATATATTGGGGTATAAAGGTAAATCTTTTACATAAAATTTACTTAAATTACAAAACTTCCACATGAAGTTTACAATGCTTTATAATAAAAAGAAGTATAGAGAAGGAGAAAAAAATACATGGTCATTAAGAAATAGCATTGTTATGCAGACTCCCCCTCAATGGAAACTTTGAGAGGACCAACATTGAATGAAACTGCTAAAACTTTGTAACACCAATGGTTTTGTAAAGAAATCTACCACTAATTCCTCTATAGGATAGAACTTCATATCTAAATCCCTATTGAAGACTTTATCCAAGATAAAAAACATAAGAACTTTAATATACTTAAATTATTGGTGTTGTGCACTTACACAAAACTTAAACACATATCTAAAAATATATTCATTATAACATAATGTGGTTAACATCTCAATAACTACATACAAAAAATCTGACATATATTTTTCTATGGTAAAACACTTATATAAAATAATAAAGTCATATTTTAGGCAAACAAGTTCACTACTTTGATTACAAAATTAATGAAAAAAAGATAAATTATTATATGCAATTCATTATTAGACGTCTCCAATATTGACAAGATGAGCGCCCTCAACTATCATGCGATGCAAATACAATAATTTACTAATAATATGAAATTAAGTTTAAACATTGGATATTCTATTAGAAAAAAACTCATTTTATCATTTGAATTTTATCAAATTTTTGTAAGTTTAATATGCTTTAACAAAATATTGAGGATAACCTATCATACATCAAATGTAGATAATTTTAGCATAAAATGACATCTTCCAATCAAAAAATATGAGACTGAACAAATAAGTTTAGAAATGTATGAATAGAATGTTTAGTAAAGTAAATGATGAAGAGCCAATAATACAAACTCCATTTACATTTTGCATTTCATAACATATATTATTATCAAATGAAGCATATAAGAATGTTGGTATAAAAAATCAAATGAGAGTATCTAAGAAATTGAAATACAAAATATTTAAACTCATTGAGCATGATCTTTTACCATATGCAACAACTAAAATATGATCATTTTTTCAAATTAAGCATGATGTTATGCATATAATGTATTTCAATGCTAATTGAATTGAAAATTATCATAATATTTATATATATTTTTTGATTTATCATCTAAGACAAATATATCTCTTGCAATACAATTATAATATATTATTTTGAAGAATCAATATTTAATCATTTTACTAACAAATATAATGTAGATGAGACACTATCAATATATTTAGTATCTTTAAAGTAACAACAAAATAATTTTATCAAAACAAATTAAATGCTATGTGCATACATGTATTTTTGATGTAGAAAAATGAAAATATTAAGTAGAGATTATATTCAGAATATGCACAATAGTATTCATAGTTTTAGGCCATAAAAACTAGGAAGAACATTTTCAGATTGCAATATTATTCTAGCCATCTCAATAATAGTGTAATTTTTTCTTTCATTAAGATCATTTTACTAAGAGGAATATGGAATTGTTAATTCTCTTTGAATACTATAATTAATGCAAAAAGAATTAAATTATTTACTAACATATTCACCACCATTATCAATTCTTAATCTCTTAAGAAAAAAATTAGATGCATTTTCTACAGGAGCTTTAAATTCTTTGAATTTAGACAACACATTAATTTTTTTAATGAAAAATATCAGATCATTTTAGTGTAATTATTAATAAAAGTAATAAAATATAAAGAACTATTAAAATATAACTTTAATAGGTTCTACAACATAATTATGAATCAATTCTAATGGATGTGAGGAATTCACATCATGATTCTTGTGAAAGGGGTTAGTATGTTGCTTAACACATAAGTAACCCTTAAAAGTTTTATGATGATAGGGGATAAATTTTTTTATAACAATAAGATTATTTATAGACATATCATGTAAATATTTAAAATTAACATGTCCTAATATTTCATGTCATAATTGTTATTCATTCTTATCGTGCGATGAAAGAAAACATGCATAAGAAGAAGAAAAGATGTATAAACCATTATTTTAAACACCTTCAACCATCAAAGAACTAGATTAATTTTTAATGGACTAACCTTATTTAAGTAATGAAATTATCATTTGTAACTTGAAAACTGGATAACAAATTCTTTTTAAGCTTAGGTATATAAAAAATATTATTTATAGTAACATTTAAAAATTTTACTTATCCCTAGTTAGTTGCTTCTAAAAATGAATTATCTCTTAAGTACATTCTTTCAGAGATATCTCTATAATCACACAGAATATTAGATAAGCAAACTATATAATATGATACATCACTATCTAAAATCCACTCATTTTTATTTAAAACAAATAAAACAACATATAAAGCAATAACATTCTAAACCTGATTATTAGTTTGATTAGAGTTTTGATTCTTATGCTTGTTTTGATTATAATCCTTCCCTTTGTTATTTTTATAAGATTTATTGTTAATTATATCATTATTTTTATATCAAGTTTCCCTTCTATGACCAAATTTACTAGATAGATTACAATTTATATTAAACTTAGATTTATGATTCTATTACCAAATTTCTTATTTTTGTATTTGCTTTTAATAGAATTAGGGTTAAATTTCTAGTTTTTAGTGTTATCAGAATTAGTATTTAAGATGAAAAGTTTCGGAGTGACATTCTTTTTAGAATTAAAATTGGTCATAATTTATTCTTCTTAAATCAAGAGAGTAGATAAGTGATAAGGTCAAAGATATCTTGCTCAGTTTGATACTTATAATTCAAATTTATTATAAAATTTATAATTTTTCATGAATATTTAATTAAAAAGTATTTGATCCTATATTAAATTATAATTACATCCATCTAACTAAGCTTTAATATTTTTAATTTTAGCAAGAAAATTCACAACTTTTTCATCACTTTTTATAGGTGTAGTTAGCAATTCAAAGATTAATTTAATGATTTTTGAGAGATGAATACTCTTGTTTATGGATTTGAGGAGTTTTTAATCATCGTTAGGAGACTCTTGATTACCAATGTGCAAAAAAAATTCATCCTTAACACTCTACAAGATAACAGACATAGCTTGTGATTTTTGTTCAAATATATTGGTAAGTTCAGGGGTCACATGTCATCTAGAAAGAGATTTTTCAGTCTTAACAACAATATTATACAACTTATGGGCCAAAAATTTAGCTTTAACAAGAATTTTTCATATACTATAGTTATTTATATTAATCATTTGTATAACTATAAATATCAAATGATTAATAGTTAACTATAAATATCAAATGTATAACTATGTTTAATCATTTGTATAACTATTTATATTTATATTAATATTTATACAACTTATGGGCCAAAAATGAGGTGAAGCTATAGCTTCCTTTTAAATAAGATAGTAAATAAATGCTTAAAATAAAAAATTTTAATGTGAATTTTAACTTAATTTGATAATAAAACAAAATTTAAAGTGTAAACACATAATAATTGTTCAATTTAATGTTAGACAAAGTAAAAAATTATGAAAGATTATGATAAAATAGGGTGTCGTGTCATAAAAATACACTAAAATAAGAATTTTTTTATGAAAACAATATTTTTAATGAGCTTTTATACTATTTTTATAAAATAAAGTAAATCATAAGTAAAACTCTACTTAATTACATAATTTAGATACTAAATAATTAAAAAAATTGATTTAGAATGGCACAAAACTAGGTGTCGAAAGAGTCGTACTCAGAATGATCATCTAGACACTATTATTAAAAAAATTACAAAATTAATCTTCATTTTAAATAACATAGTAAATAAATACTTAAAATAAATTTTTTTAGTGTGAATATTAACTTAATTTGATAGTAAACTAAAATTTAAAGTGTAAAAACATAATAATTGTTCAATTTAATTTTAGACAAAGTAAAAAATTATGAAAGATTATGATAAAATAGGGTGTCATGTCACAAAAAATACACTAAAGTAAGAACAATTTTATGAAAATAACTTTTTTAATTAGATTTTATAGCATTTTTATAAAATAAAGTAAATCATAAGTGCAACTCTACTTAATTACATACATAATTTAGGTAATAATAAAAAAATTGATTTAGAATTGTACAAAATTAGGTGTCAAAAGAGTCATACTCAGAATAATCATCTAAACACTATTATTAAAAAAGTTATAAAATTAATATTATAAGGTTTCAAAACACAACATGGACCACATAGATGTGTCAAGAAGATGTCAAAACCTAGGGATCAACTGGTTACACAACTATGTTTGACGAAACATTCACTAGGTCGAAAGTCAAAACAATTTTGATAGGTCAACTAGGATTTTAGACACGTGAAACATTGATATGCAATCCAAAAAACATAATTCAATTTAAATTAAATTTAAAAAAATGATTTGACCCAGCCAAAAAATATTGATTTTAGGAGGTTTTGAACACATGACCACCCTATTTACAAGTTTTTAGCAAAATTACTACCACCAACTAACCCTTTTAGAAACTTTTATTGAATTTTCACATACATTGGGTAATATTTAAATCTATTTTTTAATTGAATATATATATATATATATATATATATATATATCCACCGGGCATGTAATTTTTTTTAAAATATAAAAAGCTATCTATATTTTTAGTAAAAAATAATTAAACAATGGTGGAACCAGGGTTGCATGAAAATTAAAGATTTAAAAAATAAACTATTTTTTAAATACTTATTGAAAACCATATGAAATAGAATTAGTTGTAGCATGTAGAGTATAGAAGAATGACACTCCTATAAAATTTCAACATCTTAGATATTCATGTAAAAACCTAAGATTGCCTTAAAACTTTGGCAATTCCATTTAATTCTCTCGACAAGGTAGAATACGATCTCAAAATCAAAATTTTGAAGTAGAATACAACTTTTTCACTCACCCATGCCAACTATGGTACCTCAGGGAGCTTGAAAAAAAATACTATAAGATTTAGAAAGCCTCTTAGACTCTACAAATGCTTTCAGAGGTTTAAAAAACCAATATTTGACTTCTTCAAGCAACAAACAAGATAAAAAATGACTAAAAATTTATTTTCAGATTTGCTTCTTACACAGGGTACACTTTATCGTACAATGACTCTTATGACACCAATTTTTTTGAAAAAATTAATCACCAATTGCTTGAACAAAAATTTAGAATGCTTGTTGAAGATTTTAAATTGAGCTTTAGTTGCTGAAAGGTAGAGAACATGTAGCAAAATGCTAAATATATTTTTTCTTTCTCCCTTTTGCCCTACCAGGATAAATCATTCTTGAAAATGTTTCAAAAAAATATTTGAAGTTGAATATATACATCAATTGATAATGGCAATTAATAATAGCTTGCTTAATCAACTACACCCCATTGGCTCTGAAACCATGAAAAAATTCATGTATACATATATGTAGAAATACATAGAATAGATCTAGAGTGACATGAATAAACAAAACATACATAGGTAATAGTGAAGACAAATCAATGAACTAGTACATAAGAATTACTGTGAGAAAAACCTCAAAGAGGTTGAAATAACCCACCAATATAAAATTTATATATTTGAGAAACCAAATCACCACAATACATAAACTTCTCACTTCTTCAATAGCCTTCACAAAACTCTTTTATTAACACATAATTTGTGATTCATAATATAATATTTTTCACGCATTCATAATAGGGGCAAAACTCTACTTATAGTGAATATGAAGGGATGCGACCATTGTAAATAACGAGTCCAACCATCCTGAGAATATTTTAAATTACCGATAATAATAAATAAATATATTTTATTTTACTGATGAGTAATAAATAATCTATGTTTTATTATTTATTTACATGAGGTTGTTAACCCATGTTAATAAATAATAAATCATCATTATTAAATTGCTTAAAATGTATTAAGGGTCTTATAATTTCACCACTTAAACATTAATTGTTCTAACATAAACTAAACAATTAAAATAAGAGAGGAATAGAATCTTCAGAGCATTTTATCTCTAACCACAAATCAAATTAGCTCCCTCAAAGGCCTTTTGTAACCCAAGAGTGTCCCTACACTTCAAAAGGAAGATAAATGCAAAAACCAATACCAAGTGAGAGTATTCCATGTATACAAATACCTAACTACATGCAACCTAAGCACATTGTGATATGCTATATGATGGTGTACTAGAAAGAATGATTGCATTCTAAAATACCAAGAATTACTTGCTTATGGCCATAAGACTCAGAATTTGAAAGGTGACTCCCAATGTACCCTATTTGTAAACAAGGTGTGCTTGCTAACCTTGAACACTGAGACCAATAATTGGTAACCCTATAGAAGACCCATACCCATTCTTATAAATTTGTAGTGATGAATAGACTAGTCCCCTGACCTTCTAATCCCACCATCTAATGCGAATTATAATTTTAGATACTCAATTCGCTCAACCTTCCCTAATCCTACACTGCACAATAGTTAATCTCCTTAAAAAGAATATGACTCAACATCTAAATAACTTCTAAAAAGTGCATGGATGATAACATAACACATTAGTGTCTCATATCACGACACATTTTTATCCCTCACTTCACTGAGGATTTTTAAATCCAATAGTACATGGTTTGAACGATTAATCTAGGGTTTGCATGATTAAAAAAGATGATGGATAGTTTTACTAATCTTCTAAAGTCATGGAAAGCATAATAATAATAGAAAAAAATATACACATATAGACAATGAAGTAATATAATTTATCACCCTCCCATGCTACTCAAAACCAACGATAATTTTTTAATTTTATTCAACTTAATTACATTTTTGTAAAGTGTTTGATCCCATTACTAAGCATACACACTAATATATCTCACACAAATGCGAAGAAAATATACGAGTTCGGCCATAATTATTCCTAGTAGATTGATATGGATAACTTATTATGTTAGTCTCAATTTATTCACATGTCAGATATGTTTCCAAGAGGTAACTTCATCCATATTTCCTAAGAGATATTTATGACCCCACTAATGGATTTAAAACACCCTAAAATGTATAGGATGCTTATAAACTTGTTCTAATTGGACATTGGATATGAAATACTCATTTGGATCATGGGTCACCAATTATATATAATATATTATTTTTTATTTGATAAGGTGAAATAAGTTTTATAGGGACTTAAAACCATGAGTTTAAATATGAAATAAAGTCAAGAAATAAAGAACAAAGGAGAACTAGGCCAAACAGGCCAACCAAACACTAGACTTCCACCAAATTTTAGTAAGGTACCAAGAACAAAAAACAAAATGTGGCACTAAAATAAAGACACAATCTATATTTATTTTGAGGGCCCGTTAGAGTCAACTTGTTTTTCAGCAGATGTTGAGACCTTATTATTATCACTTACTTTCAGCTTGGTACTACTAGTTTTACCTCTAGTCTGGATTCTAGGGCCTTCTACCATTCTTCCTTTCTGTTTAATTATCCCCTTGTCCTTCTCATGTCTTATCTTTATTTTTACAAGGGTGATAGTTATGGATTCCTTACCTTTTTTGGTGGGGGTGTCCTCCAGCCTATACCCATCAGCCATCTTTTGGTTTCCCCATACTTCTCTTAACCTATCTAATTTCATTTTTAGGGTATTCTAATCTTTCATGAGAGAAACCATCCACCATCTCATGATATGTAGATTATTATGGAAGTCTTGCAACTTCTACATGATTCCTTCAGGAAGATCCACCAATTCTCTGTCATCTCTTTGCCTTCTAAATTTAGCCACCTTCATCTTTTGGATTTTAAAGTCAGGGTTTTCAATACCATGGGGGACCCCAAAAATTCTATTTTCCTTCCTCAATTTTATTCTCTTGGGGGAAGAGTTTAGGGTCTTTCTTTTTGCCTTCCTATCATCATCTCAGGGATGATTTTAATGATCACTGAGGGGTGGGGAAATAGGGGGGGCAGGGGTAGGGGGAGGGAGGCAAAGGTGGATCCTCCTCCCAATATTCTACAAGGTTTTTTGGGGCCTCCCCTGAAATTTTTTTCTTACTACTTTTGTCTGGGGTGATCTTAATGCCCCTTAGCAGTTTTTATTTTTGGTGAGGAGGAAGATTAACCCCTGATGGATCAGTTCTAAGGAGGGTCTTGATTGGAAGGTCAAGGTGGAAAATTCAAGGGATATGAGTAGGTAGTAAGGTAGGTTAATGTAGTGGCCCTTGGAAGTTATTATATAACAAGAATTGATGGAAATTTTTTGGGTAAACTTACCCTCTAAAGATAAGTATTTCATTACTTAAAGGTAGATGTCTGACCAACATCTTGGGAGATTGGATATTGGATAAACCTTATTTTTAGTTTAAAAGGCCGAGTCCATTTTAGAATTTTTTTGCATGAGCTCTTGTTTTATTCTATTGTCCTTGAAGGCCTTGGATCCCTCATAGGAATGCCTATGATGTCGACTCTAGTGACCATAAACATGACTTGCCTTTCCCTCCACCCCATGACAAAGTCCTTTGAAATCATCTCATCATGGCCTTTGATGTGAAGCATGAATTATATGATCCCCATTTTTTGAGCTTCCTTTAGACCTTATGATTTGTTTGAACCTTGACACATGAGATTAGATCAATCCTATATTTGTTTCCTACCATGGCATTACTACTCTTCCTACTTATATGGTGTAGAGTGTGGAGTTAGAGGTCGATTGTTAATATTTTGGTTTATCTAATTAATATAATTATCATGATTTTTGGGATGAAATTTACTATCCCATGATTTGAAATGAGTGTCACCATCATTACAAAGGTTTGAGTGAAGTGCTAAGTAAGATTCATTAAACCTGATAAGTACTGGCAGACACTAACCCAACATTTGAAATGAGTGCCTCCATCATGGTTCGTGATGTGAGATAACCCAAGATTAAAAGTTGACCTCATTCACATGTTGGTTTTCAATCCTTGAGGAATTGTGAAGAGTGAGAGAATAATTATTAATTAACAAGGTGATACAAGATTGCTTGTAGGCTCATTCCACGTAGTGAAATGTGAGTTGGAGACATTTATGTTGGTGAGGCCATCGTTGGCCATGTTGTCTTCCTAGTAGTTTTGGTTAAAGGAGAGGTCTTGAAGGGAACGAAGGAGGCCAATAGAGTTAGAAATAAGGTGGAAAATGGTATGTGAGGGGTTGTCCTTACCTGAGAGGGTATTGAGGATGTTCAAAGAATCCCCTTAAATGATAATTTTAAATATTTTGAGGTGGACCACCAACTATATACCCAAATAGGCCACCTTAGTCTCCACCATATGGTTCATTTGGAGGCCTATTGGGCCCATATAAGCAGAAACCATCACCTTGAATTCATATTTGATGAGGCCACCACCCCCACCCTATCTTCATTATTATTTCATACTTAAATACCACTCATACTTACATATATAATTTAATATGTATAAATAGGCCATGTTAAATACTTCCACACTTAATTACTATTTACATTGATATATGTATACTTTGACATATGTAAATTTGGACCACCTAATAAATTCCACACATTTAATAAGTATAGTGTGTCCACCATACCCACATGGCCACCAAGTCATTAAATATGGTCACAATACTCTTTATAATATATAATAAAGTCTTCGCTATGTTCATGTGGCCCACATAAAATTTTGAACTGATACCACCACTGCGACCTTACCCATATAATTATTCATGTAATTAAATACATTCTAAATTATAACATGTTTTTGGAACCAAAACACATAAGACTTGCATATTTTACGAGGAGAGGTTGAGTGAGTTGATGACACTAGGATGGGTGACACATGTGACCATCATGAACTATCTATGCCTCATACCAAAAAGGTAAAAGGTCAAATTTTTCCTATGTGAGTAGTGGTCAAGTAGTCATGGATTTCAATAAATCCACATAATTTACAAACATCAAACTATTCATAAAAAAGTCATGAGGTTTAGGTATTAATTTGGACATCTTAGGCTAATCAACTTAAAAGCCTTTTCTCATGTTGACCATCATGACCTTATTATTAATCCATATTACTTAAATTGAATTGCATCTTTGGGTCATAAAGTCACACACTCATACACCCCACATGGCTCACATAGTTCATAGAGTGGTCATGGGGTATGCGTTTAGAGGGGATCCCTGCATTACTCTTAGTAGTAGGATTAATGCCACATGGTTCAATCCCAAACTTCTAAATCATGAAGTCTTTTACTAATCCACATGAGTTTGGATAATCATGGAAAGAGGACTAAACAATGAGTGAGAAGCCCAAAATGACATCACATCCAAGAAGAAGAATCTTCCCCCTCCCTGATCACTGTGAATATGGCATACAAAAGATGTGGGTGGCCATGATATCAATTATTTAATTTTCTATAGTGTGATATTTTAAATTAAACCTTCCTTGTCTAGGGATAGTAAAGATAAGCAATAGGTGATTTAGGCAAGTTTAAAATAATAATGGAGATAATTGTGATCCCTTACCTAGAATTTAACATAATTACATATCATATTATAACATTAATGTGGTTATAATATTTTTTAATAATAACTCCAGGTTAATAAAATATCTTAGGTTAATCATGTTAAAATTATATATGGAATCCTTTATAGAATTTGACCAAGTATTCCTTAATTATCCAAGTTAAATACCTTGGTTTTTATCATCGAATCATGGAGACACAGAGTCACGAGGCATGCATAGGGTCATGAAGTACAAGCTAAGAGAGTGTTTTACCCTATTTTTGATAAAGCATGTAAAATGTTGTATGATTAAATATGTATAAAATTAAATTATATCAGAATAATAAATATGTAAAATAATCAACAATTCTGATTTTGACAAATGCTATGAAAAATTTCTATTTTAAGGAAACACTAGGAAAAAACTTAGCTTGAACTGAGATTTTTGTTGATTGTTTCAGATGTTTGATTGTCAACATTAGTGAAAGAGATGGCTATGCATGTTCAAGTTAGGGATAAAATTAGAAACTAATTCTAGATAGGTCTATTATAAGTGGATTTTAGTATAGGCTACTTTTATTTGTTGACTACAAAATTATCCCTATTGACTATGAGCACTGACTAATAGGGAAATGCAAAAAATAAAAATAAAAAATTATAGAAATGATAAATCAGAGGCAAAATAAGATAATATCCCTAGATAGGATCAATCCAAGTGGACAATAATGTAGGCCACTCAAGTTCATTGACTACAGATTTATCCCTATTGATTGTAATGTAAAACTAGTCATTACACCTTTTGCACCTATGTCTATTGAGAAATCACAAATATCACAATTTGGATTCTACCACATAAAAATCATTTTTTGTTTTCTCTTATATTTTAAACCATAAGGTAACTTTATTAGCTTCAAAACCTACAAAGAAGAGGGGAGTGTAATGGACCAAGTTGAGCTCAATCACCCCCTTAATGATTGACCAATGTCTACTTATTCAATACTCCAAGGAGGGAAATCAATCCTAAGTAGTTCTTCCACTTAGAGTGAATGTGTAATTGTGCTTCTTTTTACTATATGTATTCATCAAGAAAATAACTTTGATACTTGACAATTATAGCTCTTGACTTGATTTGTGATGATCTTGAATTGGCTTAGGGTTGCTCCTTGTGATTTATTTTGAATTTGGGAAGAGTGGAGTAGATTTTATTAATGTGAAAAAGTGTATAAGGTTTAAACAAGTGAATATAAAGTGGTCAAAATGAATGGCATTTGATATTTATTATAACAAATATTTTGATAATTTCCTTTAGTTGCCCTTATGAAACATGTGGGAAGACCCAAAAGAATGATTTGAATTTCAAAGACTAATAATTATTTCATATGGGACATATCCAACCTAAGTGGATAAGAGTGTGATAGTGCTCCTACCCACTTAGGTTAGACTTGTCCCAAGAGATCAAGGACACCTATCTTGAATTAGAGATGGTCTGAGGGTGATTTTATGTAATTTGAGTATTTTACATTGAAAGTTTTGTACAATAGTAATGACAAACCAAGGGTCAAACTTTCATATATATTAAAAGATTAAAGTAATGAAGAATAAAATTCAAGTAATTGGGTACAATTCATGTGGTTTAAGATATGTCAAAAATTAGCATTGTCAAGTACTTGTGACTATATTTTTATATGTACATTCCTCCATTATTATACTAAAAAAAAAAAAAGAAAAAACTTGAATTTGAGTTTATACAACACTCTGTCTTTAAGAATATAATTCAATTGTAAAGGGCACTCAATTTTAGCAAACCTTAAAACAACTCATGAATTAGTAATTTTATCCATTTTGAAATTTGAAAAAGTTAAACTTTGAAAACTAAAAAAATGAAAATAGTGCAAGGTAGGAGTAAACTTGTATGGAGGTGAAATCAAATTACTCTATAACATGTAATTATTTATGGATAATTATGTGCCTTTGTTGAATCACTTGGAAATTTAAAACTATGGAAAATTGAGAGTGATCAAGTCCCAATTTTGAACAACTAATCAAGCTCTTGAGTTGGGAAGATGCATTACTCCAACTCTCATGTTTGGGGAATAATACCCAATATAATAATTCAAAAATATGGAACCATGATAGGTTAGCTAGAATGATGCCAAGGCTATTGAGTGTCACTATATTAAAATGGACATCACCTAAAATAGAAGATGGAACCAACTAATGGGTTCACTAGAAGTAATGCCAAGGTTATTGAGTGTAACTCAACTCAAACATAAATTACCTATAATAGATTGAATCACACTACTACAGATAGATCTAGATTCTATTTTTTCATGATAAAAATAGTATGAAGGGTATTCATATCCCCATCATGACTAAATTTCTCATTGATTTGAATTGAAATAAATATTTTGCATTTTAACTTTGAGATTTTGAAAATATGCATGAACAAGTATCAAGCTTTTTTTTGAACTTTAAACTTTGAAAATTTGGAACTTTGAAAATGTGCATATGATAATGAAAAAGAATTATTCTGATTTGAATATGTACCAAAGTGATATATAACTCTATGCACATATATGGTCAATTATAATTTTATTTAAAACCTATAAATTTGATCTTGTAATTTTTTTGCATATGCCCATGCACATTTTTCAAATATGCATGATTATGTAATTTGTCTTTGAAAAGTGATTTCATATGTATGTCATATGCACCCCAAATATGTATCAATGTGCTAATTTTTATCATATGTTTGAGTTTTTAATTTATTTGAATTTTTATAAACTTGTACTTAGTTATAAAATCTATTTTTTTTGCATTATTATGAACCTTTGAAAACTTGTACTCTATATATTTTTGAAACATGTATTTTTTCAAGTCTATTTTTTATTTATGGAAGCTTGGATATATAAGATAATCCCATTATGATGCCCCCATTTTGAGATTAAGGATATATCCTTCAAGTCACTCATCTCAAAATAAGAGTTAATTATATCATGGGACAAAGTTATAATCATGTATTTTTATTTCATGATGTGGAGAATATGTCATTATTGAAATGTAATTGTAATTTGAAGCATGTATGTAACATATTGAATGTGAATCATATAAGGGTCATGTTTAGATAGATTTAATAATGAATCATACAACCAAGTAACCATATTTGAAGTGGACTAATCAGTAAAAGTGCATCATATGTATCATGGAACTAATAATCAAGATAAAAAATCACAAAAAACACAACACACAATGTCACACAAGGTTATATAATAAGTCCAAAGGCCACATAAAATAGACACGAATATGTCACAAAAAGAAATGGCCAAGGGCCACACATAAGGGGCATTAATAATGTCACAAATAAGGGGCATGTTCAAATTTTGAATAAAACACTAGGCCAAGGGTTGCAAGCAATGGACATGGTCAAATGTCGATCATACCAAGATAAATATCATAGAGATGTTCAAGAAATTATTTCACATAAGGGGCAAGGGCCACACATAATAAGAAATCAATGTATAGCCTATCATGCAAATAAGTAAATGACATTAAATGAATATAGAACAAGTGAAAAATAGTTAATTCCATCCATGTGTATAAATGTTATAATATATAAAGATAGAATAATCATGAAACACAACGTAAAATATGAGTGATTATAAATATAATTGTAAGATATACAACTCAATATTGTATTTGAGGTCATATAAAGATATAACTTGTTATAATGTATCTTGTAGGTTTAGATGCCCTCAACATATGCATGACCACTAAATAAAAGAGAGTGTAGCATTTAATAATGCACACACATATCTATGTCATGTATCAGACTCATATACCTTGTGAAATACATGGGTGTATAGAAAAGAATATGCTATCTACCAAATATGTGATAAATAGTATATGTAAAAAAATTAAATAACATCTCATGTCATGTTTAGGTCCTAATTTTTTATTATTTTAGAATATTATGAATATTTTTATATTTTTTCAATATTTTATTATTTTTTATAGAAATGTTTGACTCTTTTGTATTTTTTATATACATGCAAATGGAATTAGCCTATGGTCCCATCAATAGGGGGTCATAGTGTGTGCTTGGGTCATAAAATTGGAGAGTGACTTTCAATGGATTAAAATGCTACATATGGATGTATCTAAATCTGAAAAGGTATTAGGGGTCGTAACATAACTTTCATGATCATTATTAAAAAAATATTTTGAAGATTGTATAGCTTAAGAAGGTGAAAGATTTGGTGGAGTGTGTTGTATAAGGTGTTCTCATTGATTATGTTTGTTGAGTACCATGTTGAACTACTCAAAGGATTAACGTAGGATGCATTATAGAAGTTTTAGATATATTTGATCCTTTATTATCTCTTTGATATGAATCTTGCTTTTGAGAATGGTATACCACTTTCATTTGAACTAACTATATATAAATATTAAATAAGGCATTACAGTCTTGAATGAGTACATTAATTGTATTTATACTATGCTCTTGAGTAAATCCATTAACCAAATATGGTGGTGGTGGGACAGGAGGAAGAAGAGTTACCACTGACTGTAGAGGGTACTCATATTAAATACTTTGAATTTTGACCACTTGATTACAATTTATGTATTTGAGACAGATATACACTATAGATGGTACTGTGTGTATTATCTATATCCAAGAGCATCCTAATAAGATACTAAATACCCTTGTGATTGGTAAGCCAAGAAAGGGAGTTTCTATTATTTTTGAACCCATTAAAGAGGTATCACTATATGTCTTTAAGTATCATGTGTATGACTATTACTCTTGATGTAGCTTGTAAATATTTCTTTGTGCATCTAATATTACGAAACAGTGTTATTGTACATGCATTTTCACTTAAATCATTATCAATCATGACACTATATATAAGTTTCTTATTGATGTATGATATTACAAAGTGTTCGTGCCTATTTGAATAATCATCATTGATTTCACTATCATCAAATGTGATTAATGGATGTTGTGCTAATACTTTTTTAAATGTACCAATAATTACGTCTATTGGATGCCCGTATGATTGAGGAGGAGGATGCATGTTGTATGCATGATTTACTACTAAATTATATATATTCATTATTGTACCATGATTTGGGAATGGATTATTGAATTATTTTAGCTTTACACTATTATTTTGTTATGGTCTGACTTCCTCTATAGGTGTGATTAACTCAATAGTATTATAATCGATAATATCTTAAATCTTATGCCTTAACTTGTAACACTTATTTTTAGAATTCCCAATGCATCTTTGGTAATAAAAGTATGCATTATTTTCAAATACCTTAGGTTGAGGCTTGGTAATATCAAGATTGAATGGTGGAGGTATAGATATAAGATTATAATCAATTAATTTCTGTAACATGATCTCAAGAGGTTATGACAACCTTATAAATTGCCTCCTAGGTGGAGCTACCAATTGAAGCTTGTCTATTGGTTGTGCTATTAAATTAATTATTACCTTTGGTCTATTTTTGCTTTCATTATATTTGACCTTTTAATTTGGATTGATTTGAAGCTTGATGTTGGAACTAGATTGATACTTGGTGCATAGTTTAGCTTGTTCAATACGACATGCTTGACTTCTTTTTATTTGACTGTATGTAATAACTCATCAAAGGATTTGAATTTATCAAATATGATTGATCCATGGAGTGGTGTTATCAAGCTTTAGGTGAAGATGTATTGTAATTCATTTTTATGCCATAGAATTTGTCATCTTAGCTAGCAAAGTTTTATAATTGAGAACATATTTTTTAATTGACTCTTTTGACCCTTCTTTGAGTTTATCAATTTATGCATAAGATGAAATTTCACCATTGTTGATTAAGAAGTGTGCTAGGAATTGATCTACCAATGGGTTGAATTATCAAATTAATTGAATAGGGAGATCATAAAACCATTATAAAACATAATATTTGAGGATTATTAGAAATATCTTGTTTAATAATTTATCATTATAGGCATATACCAAGCATCCTACATGGAATGATTACATATGTTTCTCAAAATCAACTTTTACCACATATAGTGATAGCTTGGAAGCTACAAAACTAGTTGGTAATGGGTAAGAGGATGTTTAATTGACAAAGTATTATGAAGAAGAGTACGAGAGTCTAATGAGTGAGTAGATTTAGAGACACCTTGCTATAATTGAAATACTTTAACATGTATGGCTAGGATAATTTTCTCAAGAGAGTATGCATTAGACAAGGTTGGAAATGGAACAGTGTATCAATTAAGGGAGGTGTGTGGGATTATTGTGTAGAAACATGCCTATGAATTTGATGTAATCCAAGTGATTCACCCATACCTAAATATGATGGGACATATGTAACTATAGGTGTTGATATAGGAATAGAAACACTAATAGAAATTGGAAAATATGAAACTAGAGGATTAACAACTTTGAAAAGCACCTCTTATTTTTATTTGATAGGTTAATAAATGGGTTGAAGGTCCCCTACCCTTAAAAAATAAAAGTGGAAGATATGAAAGATGTATCAGTAGTAAATAATAAGATAACACTTAATATCCAACCATAAAAACCACCTTTAGCCTAAAAGACTTCAAAAGTTAGCAAAAAACCAAAAAAAACTTAGACTACTAATCGACTAGTTCATCTCCTCAGACTCAAAGTAATGGACCAATTTATTAGTCTATGTGTTCTTTTCTTTGTTTCTCTTTCCTCTGGTCTATTTCTTAATTCCTTGCTCATTATCCTCATCTAACCTCTTACACTTCATTCTAGTGGGATTGATATCCTCCTTCCCCTACTCAATGTCCTTTTTATTTTCCTGATTACCACCCCTATATGTGGTTCTAAAACCAGGTGGAGTGAGGTTTCCTCCCTATCATTGCCTAAGTCAGAGTTTCTTTGAGCTAAAAAAATTTCAATTTTTCAATCTCATCCAAATTTTTTGTGCATAGAAATTTATAGATGAACACTTTGGTATGTAGTTTTTCAAGGGACTATTCAATGTCTTCTTTCATTTTAAGGTTTAAAAAATCCTGACCCCTGATATCAATCAAGGTCACCATTTTGGGAGCCCCCATTTGATTTCCTCTCAGATTAGGCTCCTCCTGCATAAAATCCTCCCCTGTAAATTCATATTGGTCATTTGATTTCTTGGATTCAAACTCCTAAAAAAATCCTCATCCCTACCTGAATCTTAATGTTCACTAGTGATGTTGATTGCCTTCATCACTACCTTCAGCCAAAGGGGTTGTCCTTTTTTAATAGAATAAATATGATCCCTTGGTGGATTATATTCATTGAGGGATTGATCTTAAAAATTATGATTGAGGATTCTAGAGATTTAATGAGAAAAAGGTAAACTGATAGTATGTCCCATAAAATGGTTAAGTAGGAGGAATTGGTGTGATAACATTACCGTGTGTTTCCATTCTAGCATGATATATATCATCATATACAAGCACATGTCTGGCCATTTTTTAGGCAAATCCACCCTCATAAACCCTTTATAATTTTAAACTTTCAACTTCTTTTTCTCCTTACTATAAAAGATGTTGAATAGATCTTCTTTCCTTTTCTTGTCCTTGAATGCCTTAAATCTTGAACAATCCATACCATTAATCTCTCTTATGACCTCTTCAATGATCAAAAGCCTTAACCTGTGCATGAAAACTTCCCTATCAGTCCACTTATGAGAAAAATCTTTAGATATCACTGTGTCATAACCAACCAAAATTTCCATGTAGGTCACCATCCCCCATTTGATAATTTTATTCCACACATATTCATCCTCCTTCACATCTGCACTGAGATAGGTTCAACATGATCTCAGTCACCTCCTATTTTAGGCTATGTTTATACTAAAATATTCATGACTTGAGTCCTTTAGAGTGAAAGTGATGGTGATGTTGAAAATGGAGCCGTATAAAATATTGTTGCTTGGTTTGAAATTAATCCATGCATGCAAAACCTTAAGATTTGAAAGGGGCATGATGTCATTTCACGTGTGAGCATCCATTCTCTTATGTTGAGTGTGTTGAATCATTAATAGGATCATTATATTCTTATATGGAATGATGTTTATCAAGTTTGATGAAGGGGATGACATCATTAGGTAATGCCTCATCACCTTGCTAATGTGTAAGGGAGCTACTATAAACCCCTAGGTTATCCATTTTGTTAGAAAATATATTGCCCTCTATATACATGTGGGAAATATACACTCTCTTAAAGTAGGTGAGTAGTTTTTTTGCATCATCTGTGATCTCAGTTATATTCTAGGAAGATTGAGTCAATTCTTTAAGGTAGTTGATGATATTCATGGAGTCGCCTTCCACCTATAAATACTCCATACTGAGTTTAACCATGAGATCAATACCCCATAAAGTAGTCATGGCTTATGAAACATGGTTCATTTGGATCCCAAGAGGTCTTGCACAAGCCACCTTTATATTCCCATAAGAATCCTTGATGACACCTCCCGCTCCCACCAACCCTGGATTTCCTTTAACAACCCTGTCAAAATTCAATTTGAACCAATTGGGAGGAGGAATAGTCCTCTTGACCTTAGATATATCAACACATTAATTGTGGGATTTAGGAAGGATTTCAAGATTAATCTAGTGGAGAATCTAAGATAAGTGTGAATAAAAAGGCCCATCAAAGGATGAAGCATAGGAAACCAAGTTTTCCTTTACAAAGCCCTGATTTTATTGAAAGTGGAAGAATGGTTAGGCTTAAGGTTATCAAATATTATTGAATTTATTGAGATCCAAATACCCAAAAAGATATGGGGAAGGGCCAGATTACACCAAAATTTTAGTGGTGGATAATCCTAAGGAGGCTTTCATTGATAGATCAAATCTTTAATAGTGTCGAGAGTTACCCAAGAGTAATTGGAAAGGCTGAATAAAGACTAAAAAATGGAGGAGGCAAAAGAACAAGAGAGGAAAATATGCTTTATAGATTCAACCTCATAATTATAGAACACACATCTATTGGGGATTGGAATTACCCTTCTCATAATACTAACCACTATTAGGATCTTGTTTTGAGCTGCTAGCTAGAAGAAAACACTAATGTTTGGGATGAGGTTTTTTATCCATAAACCATTTCAATTCTCTTTATTTTTAGCTTGTTCCCACATGGAAATATATCTAAATTTGACTGAATATAATCTCCTAGGGTCCTCTTTCCAAATGAGAGCATCTTATTTGGGGAAGATATTGATGTGAATGTTCTAGAGTGTGATATTTAATTCTTGTAAGAAAAGGGCTTGGTGCTGATTTAGGCCTTCTTTATGGAGTAGTTTCCACCTTTTTCTACCATCAATTTCCTACCAGTATTCACACACCTTGTGGCTAATGGTCTCTTTGAAATGAATGGACAACTTTGCTACTTGAGGTGAGAAAACTAATGGGGCTTGGATTCAAAGGTCCTGCCAAAAATACTCTTGATCACCTTTACCAATATTCTATTTTAGCCTTTTTCTGACAATATCCTTCCTAGCTCTCAGTTCTTTTTAGAAAGTTGAGCCATTATGAGTGCCATCTTTATCCAAAAATTAGTAACCCTCCCCATAGTTTAAGTATTTAACCTTGATAATCTTGGTCCAATGATCATCTTCCTTGATTACCCTCCATCCTTGCTTTGCTAAGAGAGCTTGGTTCATAAGTCTCACCCTTTTGAGCCCCAATTCTCCTTTAGAAGAAGGGAGACATGATTTATTCTAGGAGATAAGAGGGGATCTAAATCCATCCTCTATTACCCTCCAAACGAAGTTCTTATAGATTTTTTCAATCTGATTAGCCACTTTGCCTAGAATAACAAATAAAGACATGAAGTAAATAAGTATGCTTTGCAACAAACTCTTAAGAAATTGTAGTTTTCTAGCCTGAGACAAAAAATTACCTTTCCACCTAGATAAATTCCTCTAAATCCTATCAATGAGAAGATTCTATAATTAGATTTTCATAGTTACATCAAATAGGGGAATGCCAAGATAGGAAGAGGGGAGATTATTAATGACATAGCCAATGATCCTAGAGATCTTTTCTTGTAGGTAAGGTAGAGTGTTGATGAAAAATAAGGAAATTTTGAGGAAGTTGACACTTTGGCTAGAAGTAATCTCATAGATTTCAAGGATTTTTCTAAAACATTTAGCTTCAGATACCAAAAGCTTCTCCCATCATCAGAGTGTCATTAATAGATTATTGATGAGTGACTAGTCTAATATTTAGAGCCACTAGGATTCCATTAATTACCTTGAAAGTTCTATCCATGTCAATTATCCTACTCAAAGTTTTAGCCATTAGGATAAATAAGTAGAGAGATAGGGGATATCCTTGTCTAAGACCTCTGCCTACAAGGAAAAAGCCTTTGGGAACCCCATTGATGATAACTGAATACATAGGGTTAAATATTTAGGAGTTTATTAGATTTTTGATAGTATGATTAAACCTAAACTTGAGGATGATTCTATATAGAAACTACCAAGAAACTTTATCATAAGATTTATTCATATCCATTTTGAGGAACATACCTTGTCGAGATGAATTAGCCACATAGTGAATTGATTCATGGGAAATGGTGATACCAGCTAAAATTTGTCTATCAAACACAAAATCCCCTTTTTGTCCTAAAACAAGTTTGTCAAGTAACATTTGAATTCTGAGAGATGGACCTTTTATACAAATTTTGTAAAAAGTGGAACAAATACTAATGGGCCTCAAATCATTCATTTAGTTAGCCCCTTGCTTCTTAGGAATGATAACTAGAAAGACATTATTAAAATATTATAACATGGTTTTAGATTTGAAAAAATTAGTTACAAAAAAACATACTTCATTTTGGATGATATCCTAAAAAACTTGAAAAAGAACAGAGGGAAACCATCAAGGCTGGGGGATTTATCCCCTTTCAAACAAAAGATAATAGATTTGATTTCTTCATCTAATAGAGGACAAAGAATAGAGTGTTATCTTCTTGGAAAATGGCTCCTTGAATAATATTAACTACATGGTCTTCTAATTGGGCATCCTGAGAGGGGACATAGGCTAGAAGATTTTTATAAAAATTAACTATTTTCGACTCGATGTATTTTTCTTCCTTATACTAGTTACTATTTTCTCCTTTTATTTTTGTAATGAAATTATGATGGCTATTCCTGAAAGTTGAGGTATGAAAGTACTTAGTTTTCCTATCTACGTCCTTCAGCCAAGTCTTTCTCAATTTTTGGTGCCAACAATTTTCCTCCTTAGCTTCAAAATTGCTGTAAAGACTAAGAAGATCATTTTATTTTGAATATAGGGAGGGGGTGGAACCAAAAGTATTGATTTCCTCCTCAATTCTGCTAAGCTCCTCCTCAATATAACACTTTTAGAAAATGATGTTCCCAAAAACTTTCTTGTTCTATATCTTGAGTTTGAACTTAATGTGTTTGAGTTTCATGGAAAGAATAAACATAATATAACCTTGAATCATGAAATTTCACCATTATTTTATAGAATATTCTAGGGTCAGATTAGAGAGCCACATTTTATCAAATCTAAAAAGGGGTACTTTTTACTTTGGTCATCTTTTCACTGGAGAACACTAGATGGTTGTGATCAGACCCGATCCTAGGAAGAGAAGAGAGGGAGCTAGTATAATTTAAATTCCATTTCAAAGAGATCAAAAACTTTTCGAGTCTAACTTGGATGAGATTATCACCAAGTCTCTTATTTGACTTGGTGAAGGGGTTGCATTTTAAGTCCACATATGTTAGCTTTACTTCTACAATAAATTCACTAAAATCCAACATGATATCATTAAGGGAATAGGTTCCCCATTTCTTTTTCTCTAGAGATAGGGGAGAGTTAAAATCCCCTGCCACTATCTAACTCTGATCTTTAAAAAAATTTCTAATGCCAATCAACTCCTACCATAACTTTATCCTATCATTCCTAGAATTAAGAGCATACACATTAATAAGAACCCAGTTTATTTTAGTGTAAATTTCTTTGAAAAAAACCATGATGTGGGAGTCAATTTCTAAGAGTGCATTTCCTTCCATAATAGAAGGGTCCCAAAAAACCACCAATCCTCTAGAGGTACCTTGGGAGCTACTGCTACTGCAAAAAACTTTATCCTAGATATTAGATATATTCTTCAAAAGTTTTTCCATAGACATTTTATTTTCTTGAATAATAAAAATATCAGGTTTGTGATTAAAGACCATGTTTCTAGCCAACCTTTATTTCTTAGGGTTATTCAACCCACTTATGTTCCATGAGATGATATTCATTTTTTATTGCTTGGGAAATGTCTAAGGGTCATCTATGTACCCTTTACTACTTGCTTATCTATTTATGCTTTTCTAGAGTTTTGATTGGTAGGTCTACTTGAAGATTTTGGTTCTTCACCTACTTCAACCTTTTTCCTACCTTTTTTTGTTGGACTTTCATCCATTGTTCTTTGACCATTTCCTTGATTATTTTAGAACTATCTCTTTTGTTTGTAGAGGATCATTGACCTTCAAAAGAGGAAAAGAGCTTCGGCTCCTCTTGACATTTGATCAGGGTTAGAATACCCTGAATGAGCACCAATTCTTAAATAACTAGATCCTTGTCAAATAATAAAGCTTCAAAAGAGGTGGTGCAATTCCCAAAATAAACTTTAGAGCCTAAAATTAGAGAGGCAACTCCAACAGTTTTAACCAAATAGGAATTCCTTCCATGACTGTGCTATCTAAATTAAGACCTACCTTCCAATTTCAAAAGCTGACTATGGATTTACCCATAAACCAAGGAATTCTAGTGAGAATATTTATGTAATCTTCAGAATGATAAAATTTAATCAGGAAAAATTTATTGGGCATGGAAACTATATCAAACTGACCCTTGGGTCACCACTTAAAATTTTTCCACTTATGAAAGGAATCAATATTTGGACTAAAATCACTAAATTTGGCCAGAATAGAGTTTGAAAGTGAAGAGTCAATGTTCTCTATGATGGAGTTTGGAACCTTGAGACATACCTCATTTTTATCTCTAGATGGAACTAGAAAGGAATATTTTGATGTTTTTTTGAAAGGACACTCATCGGCCACCATGTTATCCCATGAATTAGGTCTTTTTCCTTTAATGGAGTCAGGTTCTATCTAGTGGACCCTGACTTATTTTTGATGTGTGCACAGAAGAAACCTTTGAGGTAACTAATGAAACTGGAGCCTCCAATGAAGCTATCACATCCTACATGGGATCTCCAGGCTTTAGCTCACTTTTTGACCACCCATCGCTTGCATTTAAAATTCCTCCAATAGTCTTCCTACCCAATCTTTAATTAATTTGTAGTCTTAGATGCTAGGAGTAATTAGATAGCCTTATCCACTTGTTAGGGACATTATTATGGAAAACTCTTTGAATTATTTAGGATCCACCCCATTGAGTTCATCAGGATCAATTTTATCAAAGCTTTCAAGATTATCTTGATTATCATGCATAATTTTTTTATATTGATCATCATGTTCAATACTAACATCATCTTCAATTTGGAGACTTACATGATCATATTGATCAAAATTGTCTATAGTATCCATGCTAAAATAGACCAAAAGAATATGCATTTTATCTATAGGTATTCCACTAAATCTAGCATTGTACCTTAGATAAATAGAGGGGTTAACTTTCTTGATTGACATGCAAAGGTGAAAAATAAAAAGGAAAATGGGTGTAACTAGATAATGGTGTGTTTACTTTGTATGTTATGATATATACCGATCCTAGTCATAAATAATAAACACATTATAAAGGATTCTAATGTTCTCTTTGCCATAGTATCCTATCTTTAGGGTAAATTGAGAGTAAGTTTTCGAGGCTAACTACTTACCAGTGCATTACAAGAACAAACAGTCAAAGGCTTCCTATGGTTGAAGAATAGAACCTAAGATTTCTTGATATACCATGAGGTATGTGGAAACTAAAATACATATATAGTGTTGTCTAATGGCTTGAGTATTAGGTAATTACCCCTTAAAATAAGGCTTAGGTAAAAATAAATATTGCTTTGCCTAGAACAATAACTCCTATGAGTTTTAAAATTATTAAAACATAGTTTATAGGAAATAAAAGAAAAAAATAAATTAAAAACCAAATCAAAAAGCAAGGGCTTGAAAATAATAGTTTGAGTTCATCAATACATTTTACTTTATTTTTGATAAAACATGTAAAATGTTGTTTGATTATATAGGTGTAAAACTAGAGTACATCATAATGCTAAAGATGTACAATAATCAATAATTCTGATTTTGACAAATTCTAAATAAGAAAAAACTATTGTTTTAAGAAAACACTAGAAATAAAAAACTTATGTCAAATCAAGATTTTTGTTAACTGTTTCAAATGTTTGACTTTGAAAGTTAGTAAAAGAGGTGATTTTGCATGTTAAGGATCATGGACAAAATAAGAAACTACTTTTAGACATGTTTACTATAAGTGAACTACAACATAACTTGCTCTTGTCTGTTGACTATGGACTCATCCCTATTGACTATGATCACTGAATAATGTGGAAATGTTGAAAAAATAAAATTATAAAAATGATATATCAAATGTAGAATTAGATAATATTCCTAGATAGGACCAACTTAAGTGGATAACAATGTAGGCTGCTCGAGTATATTGACTACTTACTTGTCCTTGTTGACTATGATAAAAAACTATTCATTGTGCCTTTTATGCTAGTGTCTATTGAGAAATATGAGATACCATAATTTGGATTATGCCATGTATAAATTGTTGTTTTTCTTCTGTTGTATTTGAAACCACAAGGGAACTTTTATATCTTGAAAACTTACAAAGAAAAGGGGAGTGTAATGCAACGAGCTGACCTCAATCATCCTATTCTTGGTTGACTACAAACTTACATATCTAATACTCCAAGGAGGGAAATGAAGCCCATATAGTTATCCCATCTAGCATGAATGTTAAATTTTGATTCTTTGACTATATATATGTAACTATAAAATGGATTTGATACTTGACAATAATAGCTCTTAACTTTGCTTATTGATGCTTCTTGTGAATGATTTTAAATTCGAGAAGATTAGGGAATATTTTATAAATGTGAAGAAGTATATAAGCTTGAACCAAATGAATATAAATTGGTAAAAATGAATGATATTTGATATCTATTTATAGGCAAATAATTTACATTTTCCTTTAGCCAACCTTCTGAAACATGTGGGAAGGCCCAAAAGAATAATTTGAATTTCAGAAACTAGCTATTATTTGTCAAGACATGTGACTAACTTAAGTGGACATGAGTGTAACAATGTTGTTATCCACCTAGGGGAGACTTGTCATGAGAGATTAGGGACACTTGTCCTGAACTAGAGATGGTCTGAGGATTATTTTAAGTAGCTTAAATATTTGACATTGATATTTATATGTAGTAGTAATTAAAAAAAGGGTCAATTCTACATATAGATAAAAGGCATAGAGGAATGTTGAATACGAGTAATTAATTGGGCACAAGTCATTTGGTTTAGGATGTGTCAAGAATTAACATTGTCAAGTATGTGTGACTAAATTTATATGTCTACAAAAAAATAGGTGTCCTTTTCATTATTACATATGTTGTGATTGTGCCATGTGGTACAATCCTATCCTCCCATTTCATAAAGACTATTTTTAGACATCACTTAAATATTTGAGATAGATATGGGCTATGGGACCACTCTATGTGATGTAGATGACTCCTTCCAATGTTATTTATGACTACAAAAATAGAGAATAAGTCACATGAAAATTGAAACTATGAAAGTATATATTGTAGTTAATAGGAAGTTTAATTTCAATCTAGGGAAATATTTAGGGATGTGCCAAATCTAAATGCACAAACTAAAGGGCATAGATCAAAGTAATCAAATCCATTAAATGAAACCATACAAGTGATAGAAAAGAAAAAATAAAATTGCTCAAGTCACTCTAAGACCACATATAATAGATTTACAAAGCACAATCATGGACCATTGAAATAAATCATCATTCAATGTAGGGAGTTTGAAAAAACTTTGCAAAATTTCATAAATGAGAGAAACAAATCAAATATAAAGAGAAAGAGATTATTTCCTCACTTAGGAAAATGTTGATGAAGGATTGAGTGGTTTGAGTATGTAGTCAATAATTCTAAAATATTCAAAATTTCATAACTCTCCCTCACGCTATGCAACACCACTCAATCTCACTTCAACATTGATATTTAATTGATGCTAACACCAATTTTATATCCACATAGCTTTCCTCCACATGTAATTTTATCCCCTTTCCCAAACTTCCTTTCCATTCATAGATTTATATTGAATAATTAATCCCCTAATCCCCCCTTATCTATATACAAATTATGATGTTATATATTTCTTGGTCATCCTCATCTATTTTGGTGTTCAATGCATGCAACTGAATAAGAGTGGATGGTCCATGCACACTGGAGATATTTTAATGTTTTTCTAGCTAGGGGTTTGATCGTTAAAATCTTATCAAGGAAATCTTTGATTTGCACTATAAGTGAGCTCGCCATAAGAATGCTCACACAACTTAAACTTATTTCATAACCATCTCAACCATTTTTATCCCTTTCAAAAGATAAATAAATTATTAATATTATTTTTAATTAAAAAGTGCACTTTTATTGATGAAACATAATAGTACACTACTAATTGTACATAAATAAATTTCCTTTCTAATTTATAAATAAATAATATTGTGTTAAACATTTTATACCATCATCATTGTTTCTGTCAATATATGCTAGATTATACAAATGTTCTTATGTATATATAATTTTTATAGTGGTAACCAACATCGGGTACCAAAATTAATTACCCTTTGTACCATAACTACATTAAAAAAAAAACACAGAAAATTTGTTATCAGTTTGGAAAAAACTAAATAGTTTCAAATAAAAGAAGTAGCTTGTATAGTTCACTTAGGTATTTGATCTAATGTTATTTCCTGAATGATTCTAGCATCGCAAGGTGATAAAAATAATGAAAAAAATTGGTTTTCAATTGAAAATTAAGTAAGCTACAATAATACAAAACACATTCCCTTCTCGGATGTTCACCCTAAGTAAGAAATCTGGGTCAACTATGCTAGTGTTGTTTACCAGATCACATTATTTTCACTCTATTTGGTATAATAACTCTACATTTATTCTCCTCTCTTTGATGATTATACCTCTCTAAATTGACGGTAGATTGCCTTGCAACCACCTCATAATAATATATGAAAAGTTAACTAGAAAAAGATATCAAATAAACATGATATAATATTAAAAATATAAATTATGTCAAATGCCCATGAAAACATATAATTTCAACATTGCATTAAATAATATAAATCACATAGGTCTCTAAGAACCATTAGTCCTTCATAGTTATTATAAAAATATTAATATAAATCCACAATAAAAATTGCATTATTAAATTCATATGACATACTTAACATTTATTACAAATGAAATGAGATGTGTCACATTATCAAACTTACTATTACCACCTTACCTTTTCAACATTTTAAATTTAAAATCATTTGGAAACATATAAGAAATGATGTTCATTTGTTCATAAAAATCCTACTTGAAATATTTAGAATTTTGACATCATCTTAATACCATTAATCTTGTTGTTATTATTACATCTTAGTATAATTTTTCGCCTTCCTCATTATCTCTAATCATTATTCAACCTTTATTATCATTCATATTGCATTCCAAGAATAAAATATTCTTACTTATTATTTGTGCATAGCTTAAAGGCATGTACATGTAGATCCTAAATGAGTTTAGAATGCTTTATTGATGTTTGACACATATATCAATTCTCATATGTATGTTATACTATTGAGTTATCCATAAAAAAAAAAAAAAAAATTTTGAAGACAATAAATGAAAATGTTTTAAATAAGATGAAAATGAAACTTAACAAATATGATTAGTTTTTTTATACAAGTCAAAAAAAGTTTTAAATGTTAGGCATGTGCAACTAGTGAGGCATCTCATGAAAAATATATTATGAGGGCATTTCATCTTATGGATTGTGGAAGGTCTAAATTTTTTGATTCTGCACAATGTGATTTAGAGGGGGAATATTATATTCCCTCAACTCCTCATCACTTGATCAATCATTAATATACTTGGAGTACCACACCCCTTAGACACCTTGATGGTCTTTGGGTTGTATAGCTACACACCACATGTACAAAAAGTTTCAAATTTTCATTTTTAGTTAGTTTTATAAATCATTTTATTTTGAATTCCATTATTTATTTGTTATTAACATAATTATTAGATATTTATGATAGGGATGCTATGCATATAGACTTGAAGGAGGATGAGAGGTAATAGAGTGTTGGGATGAATTTATTCTTTCTTTTGATACTAAGGACTTGATGTAGAGGTATAATTTTTAGTTTAGTTTTTTAAATTGAAGTATTTTAATTAAATATATTATTAATTTATTTTTTATTATGGTACTAAGAAAGATCCTAATTTAATATGGAGAACAATAGGATGATAGAGGAGTAGTGTGGAGATCACGAAGGTAACACTTAGTTTGAGGTGCAAGAGTTGGATTTTTCTCAGGGATTGGTTTTTGAGGCCCAATTTATTGATGAACAGGCTAAGGAGGAGGAGTTGGAGTGGGAGTTAGAGGATGCTATTGAAGATTTGTTGGAAGATATTAGTGTTTTTCAAGGATTAGAAGTGGAGATTAAACAATAACCTAGTTTTTTTGTTAATCTCAATAGGAGTTACCAATAATCTTCAGTCTAAGGTGGCTCTTTGGCATAGGGTGTGGGTGGATAGGGAGTTAGGGCTAGAGATTCTTCCTCTAATGTAGGAGATGCAATAAGTAGCTAAGATTCTACCTTCTCCTAATCTTGTTCCTTATTCCTATTTAGACTTTCTTAAATTTTTCCTAGAAAAACTTGAGGTTGAGATTAGGCCAGAGGCTCAAGAGGAGTTTAAAGATATAGATTTTCCTTATGATTTATAAAACTCATATTATTTATAGGTAGAGGTATTACCTTATCCAAAATCCTTCCTTTTTCATGTTATTTCTCTAGGTTTGAGCTCTGTAGGTGGTGTCGATGTGGCTTTTTCCTAGCCTAGAACTTGATGGTAGGTATGAATGCTCCTTTTGGCTTGATTGGTTTAAGGGTTACATTTTCGGGTGACTATTTTGTCTCCTCTATTGTTAATGGTTTTGGTCTGATTTTATCCTTTTGATGAAGTCCTCCTTTTGGTGGTTTTGTCTCTTAATTCACCTGGAACAGGTCCCTTTGTGGGCTTTTTGTAGTTGGTGGGTTGGTTGGTTTTAGGTTTGGCTTTACAGTTTGGGATTCTAAGCCTGTATCTTAGGTTTTGTCAAGGAAATTTCTCCTTTTGGATCACTAAATTTTTAGGGTTAAATAGAAATCACCTTCTATTCCTTGCCCTGTTCCTTAGGGATTTCCTACTTTCAGGGGCTTTATGCCTCCTTGTTAAGGCAACCAAGCTTTTCCTCTTTTACTAATAGATGGGTGCTAGTACATATATATTAATTTTGAAACTTCTCTAGTTTTTTAGGGTGTTTATATTTTTTCCTTAGTGGACTATTGATACTAATGGTGATTTTGTAGGGTTTGTCTCAGTATTGTTGACTCAGACTATCCTGCTGGCTAGTGTGGGCCATAAAGTGTAGTTCTTTTGTTGGCTTTACTAGTGTATTCTTTGGGATTTCAGTTTTTTAAATCTTGTTCTTAGAGGGTGGTTTATCTTGTTTCACATTAGATTTTGATAGAAATATGTCTATCTTATGTTTGGATTTGGTGTAGTAGTGTAGATCTGGATCATCTTCCTAGACTTCGCTATGTTTTCATGCATTTATCATTAGTTTTAGTTGTTGGAATTTGTTGGGTTTTTATTTGGGGCCTTTCAACCTTGTCTAGTTTTTGGGGTAGCTAATTTGGTTAGCCAATTTGATGTTTTTTTAGTCTTTGATGGCTTTATGACTTGTTTTGGGTTTTTATGACAAGCCAAGGTTTTATTTGGTAATATTTCTTTATTTAATATTAGAGGTAGGGGTCCCACCAACCTTGATATCTATAAAAAATAATTACTTTATTTTTTGGGTTTTTATAATATGTCTACTACTTATATGGACCTGAGGAAGGATAATGATGGGATGAGTCAACATATTTTATCTACTTATAGGGACAAATCATGGAGGTATATATTGTTTATTTTTTTATTTAAATATAAATATTTCAATTATTCATTTTATAAAAATTACTTTTATTTTAGGTTTATGTCATATGTGCCTTCTGATTGTCTTATAAAGAGTGGCATAATAGGTAGATGATCATATCTTCCTCATCATGCTTGTCATAGTATTATTCCTCATGGTTTTAGATGAAATGAAGGCCCCTCATCTAACCTTAATGATGTAATCCCATATGGATATAGGGGATATGATAGAGAGGCCCCACCACACTTTGACAATGATCAACCCTCTTCCCTGACAATGAGTAGTACACACACTAAGTGTGTGGCTTTCCTCAAGTGAGGTTATATTTAAATTATAATATAAAAATATTAGAAATTTATGTTATTTAATTTTTTATTTTCTTTTAATTTTTTCAATTTTCAATTTTACATTTTTTTCACTCTTTCTTTTTTAAGTTTTTTGATTATGTGATTTAATGCTTCAATTTCTTGTTTTTCAGTTTTTAAATTTAATTACAATATATTTGACATTCATTTTTTTAATTTTAGGTATTTAAAACAAATAATAATTTCCCCCCAAAAAAAATATTTTTTGAATATTACAACCTTGAATATAATAAGTGATCCATAAATAGGTAGATTTCCTACTCTGAAAATTTTACTTTTTGGATCCTTATAGATGGATTAGTTTTAATGCCAAAATTCAAATCTAAAAATATAATCAACTAAGAAGAATGCAATACAAGTAATAATGAACACTTCACACATGTTGATAATGGATTTTGACAGATGCCTACATCTCTAGGTTCTCTAAATGATGAACCAATTCATTACAAAAATCTATTTTCAAGTAAAAATTTAAAACTTGCAAAACTAGAATGAATCCATCATGAACTCATGTACTAATCAGTCCTACAAAGACCAAAAATGGTCTTGAAAGGATTGCACAATGTTCCAGCATGACCTCCCTACTTCACACATTCTTGTTGACTTTTTCTCTACTGCACAGCCTCTAAGAGCCTCTGCATAAAGCTAATTCACAATAGGCATCAATCATCGGATCTATAAAATGATCCTCATTTGTAGCTTCTAAGTAGTGATAACTCCTCCAATAGAGCTATTATTATAATATTTGGATTAATAACACCCTAAAAATAATAGAAAATTAGAGATTCCATAGTCTTGTACAATGCTCCTGTAATGGATGCTCGGCTCCAAAACCTTGGAATGGAAGAGTTGTAATGCAAGTGAGAGCTTGCTTCTCAAATACTTGCAATGTAAGTGAGAGCTTGGAGTGATATTGGAATTATCTTAGAATGAGTTTACAAATGAGGTTCATGGGTTTATATAGGCTTTCAAAACCCACCAATTATGGATTTATTCATTATCCATCCCCATGCACAAGCTTTTATTTTAATCTTCTTAGCCTTATCTCCCAAAATGGGGCATGACAAGTTGATGAGGGTCAATGGGTTGAACCACCCTTCATATATTGATCTTTGGATAAATCTTCCATGCATTTCTATGGGAGATATCCCAATTTCTATGGGAAATATCCCACATTTATGGGGAAAGAGATATTCATGGAGTTAATCCCATTTCTCAAGCCTTAGGAAGTGGGGTTTGTTTAAAATCTTAAATAATATTTTGGAGCTATTGTGGACACTCTAAATTGAGGATTTAATTAGTCTATGTGTCAATAATCTATTGGACCACGTTTATGTCTGGTGACTGTACCTACACATTTTTTTCCTATTGCGTTAAAACTTCAACATGTCATAAATTCTGCATATAGAGTCCATTTTTCAAACCATAAAATGCATTAGAAATATATTGATGATATCTTCACTGTGAAGATGGTTTAGAGAGAATTTGAGACTATATAATTTGGTTACTATTATAAAACCTCCTAGATCACACCCCTCACTAAAGAACTTTTGGTCCACCAAAATTTTACTTCTAAAAAATAAGTGAATGTATCACTTCTTCATGAATCTAGTTTCTATTTGTGATTGTCCTAGATGCATTTACCCTTTGGAGGCTAATTTTTGTAATCTCTTTGTTATTCAATATTAATAAAAGGATTAAAAACTATGTTACATGTTAAGTGACGTTATAACTGATCATCACTTTGTTGATGCTTCCAATTGCTCCATAAGGTGTCCCTTATTGTTGATGAACACTTCTCATTTTAGGATTACAAGAATCCAAGGCATGGGTTGTAGTTTGTGATAAATAGTATGTCTGTGGTGGAATAGTCAACAAAGTATGAGAGATACCCATAAAATTTGTTTTATGTGGTGGTTGGGTGCCACCAGGGTCTAAGTCTTTATAGTCTTGTAGTCTTACTAGTCAATATTTCTAACTCTAAGATAATCTAAGTGAATATTTATAGTGATATTTAAAATAAAGTGAGCATTGATAAAAAAGAAGCAAGAGGTAGGGCAAGGTAGAGAAGAAACATGATTGCAAGCATTAGTCTCAAATATAATGACAAATTTCTATTCAATTTGAGCATATATGTAACCAATCAGTGATACAACATAGCATAAGCCCAAGCTTCACCAAAAATTAGGGAAGATTCAAAGGAAAATATAAATATCATGAGTAAAATTCAAGATTAATTAAAGATTTTTCTATGTTAATCTTAATTTTATAAGAACATTTAAATGTAGAGCAAATAAAACAAAGAAAACTTAGAATCCTTCAACTAGTCTAGCACAACACAAACTAGAAACCTTATGAACATGAAATATAACTCATTTATCTAAAAACCATTCAAATCTAAGACATCCACCTGTAATTGAGAGAAAGCAAAAATAATATAACACAACACCAGATAATCTTTGCATAATTCCAATTGTAATAATTGCGTTAGTATAAAATTGCTCAAAACCCTTCCCTTTACAAATGGTAACACTTGTCTATTTATAGAAGACATAGGCAATATATTGATCATATTTCTTTCAAATTTTTACAAGAGGTAAGGACAACTATCCTTTTACAAATAAGTATATAGTACATATGGCCATTAGGTGCCTATTAGATCAAAAGACTAATATATGCTAACAAAATAACATATATAGTTTACAAAAGAATAATCTTGACTTTGCTATTGCGCTGGTGGGTACCCTTGATCACTTGGGAAAAAGGAAGCATTTCACCCTAGTGTATTGTTCTTTGATTAACTCAAAATTCACTGTGGGCTTCATTAGACTCTCTTCCTCTTTTTCAACCAATGTATCATATTCTTTGTCACTTTTGATGGTGACCTCTTGTATGCACCTTGCCTTTGCAATCCATTCCCCTATGGTGAGGATGACACTAAGGAATTTTAAATTTTAATTATTTTATTGTCCCTACCCATCATTATTGATGCCTTAGATGAAGGTTTGGACTCCCTGATGGAATTCCATGTCATGCATTAGGCCAGTGGTAGTAGGCTGAGAAGGGGTTACCAACAAGGTTCTTATTAACTTATCAAATCTGTTCATCAAGTCCTTATATTCCTCTATGAAGTCATTGGCCTTACTATACCATGAAATTAATTCCTATATTTGATCCACTAGGATCCCTTCAATGGCATCTAATTTCCTTTCTTTAATAATCTTTAAATCTAGGATTGCTTGGTGACATGTACTTTGATCAACTCTGTCACCTGGTCTTTGGTTTCTCACCATTTTTGTATCAATGTTTGTGCTTTCTTGGATTGAATTTATAAGGTATTAATCTTGAGTTTGATGTATTTTAATCATTTAAAGGTATCTAGGAGGTACTTATTTAACATATTCAGTAGGTCCTCTAGAACTAATAGTGACACTTGTGCCTCCAAGTCTTTCTTCTCCTTCAAGTTTAAGATTCTTTGCTTCATTCCTTAAATTCCCACCACATCCATTAATGACTGGGATTCCACTAGACTTGAAATATATTCTTGATGAATGGGGTTCTCCCTAATTGCCTGGCCTTGGATTGGAGTGATTCCTTTAAATGGTTGCACTCTTTGAAGAATGAAATCTTCAGTTCCAATAGTTACTTTATTTGTAGTAACATTCTCTAGTGTAGCTATATCAAGGTTAAATTGTACATTAGGCTATGCTTCTGAAAGATTTGAAGCTTCTAGTATTTCAAGACCATCCCCTCTTGATTGCCCTAATTCTTCTATTTGCTTGCTGCTCTCCTTAGTATCCTCAATTATTCTCCTCTCTTTTTGTTCCTTCATGAGCTCTAAGATCCAGGGCTATACTTCTTCATCAACTTCAACATTCATAGTGCTATTCATAAACCATTAATGTGTCTAAGAGGGTATCTTTTGTAACTTCCCATAGATTAACTAGTCAGGGATGATAGGTCTATGTATGGGGAATTTGTCACTAAAAAAATTTACCTCACTTGTTGGGTGAATCCACTTGGGTTTCTTGGAGGCTCCAAGCACCAAAGCCATATCTATTTCCCTCTTTCTTTTAGTCACATGGACCAAATCTAAGGAAACTCCTTTGCTTTTATCTATCTTTTTAGCTTAAGGACCTTTAATTAGTACCACCTCAGCTATGGCTCCTTCATCTTCATCTCCTTCCTTATTCGACCCATATGCATCTGTAATCTCTTTAAATAATTTTTCCATTGTTTCATAAGTTTCCAAGGTAATCATATCAAGGTATTCCATAGGGGAAGGGGGTATTTAAGGCAAGTCTGAGGTAGAAGGTCCCTCTCCTGGCCTATTTTCCATCTTTTGTTCACTAGGTCCTTCAATTCTAGCCACTTGCTATTGAAGTGGTTATTGTTACTAAGGTGGACCTTGAGGTGTACTTAAAGTAGAAGGTAGGAAATGATATTTCAAAGGATTCATTTCCATCTTTCTACTGATGGTTTTTCTTCCCTCTACAATTTGTATTCAAGCTTAAATCCACTCTCCTTGAACCTAACCAACACTTCCTCAAAGTTGGCTACCTTTGTGTATAAGTGGTCATATGGACCCAATCTATGTTCATACGGTACCTTAAATAGTTGTTTGGATTGTATATGGGAGAGCACATTTCCCTTTGGATCCCATTTCTTGAGGTCATCTATTTGGAAGTAGAATGCCTCTCTATTCCTTGCTAGAATCTCTAGTTGCTTCTATCCATGAATCATTGTCTTCCCAATCAGATATGGGAAGAGATGCAGGATGGATTTCTTCTTCTCTTTGCATACATAGTCTATACCATGAAGGAGTTGATGAGCTATCTTCTACTCAGCTAGCTTGATTGGGACATGCAATAGTAGCCTGTAGGGCTGAGTCTTGTAACCTTTAATTTTGATGATTGTACAATTAAGATAGAGCCATATGTCACCAATAGGTTCTACACACTACTTGATGAGGGGGGAACCTTGGCCATTGGACTTCTAGTAATAATACCAACTAGAGTGGTATATATGCAATCAAAAATGAATTGCATGTGGCCTCTATACTTGAATATGTGCAATTTAGAGTGATAGTGAGAAATAGTAATCTTGATGTGAGGGGACCAATTCCTGATGGCAAGGAAGTAGGTTGAGGCCATGAAGGCATCCAACAAGTAGGACATCATAGTTAAGGGCCGACTGGTTTTCCTTTTAATTCCATTAAACTACCTTCCAAGGTGGATACTTATCATTTCTCCAATAGGTGGAGTCAACTTCTCTTCTTTCATATAATAGACATAGGAGATCATCTTGTGGTCAACATAGGATGTGATTTTTACTCCAGAAGCCCTATTTAACAAAGTCATGATGATTCTAATCCCTTCCCTGAATTGTACAATTTGGATTTTACCATCATGGCTTCTCATTACATGAGTCCCTCTATCTAGACTTGGTCTTAAGATATTATCTAAGTCATCTTAGTGATCCATTCCTTGATTTTAGGGAGGTCTATGTGAGTATTGGGAAGCTTATATTAGCCTTCAAAATCTATTGGAGCTATATAAGCAACCCTATTTTATGTACACTCCTTTATTATCTAGTCTCCATCTAATCTATAATCAATGAACATAGGAGGTAGGATATTGATACCATGGAGTACCTCTGATTTGGCAGCTATGAGGTGAAGCCCAAACATCTAAATTGCTACCAAATATTCATGTATCCTCTAAACTATAGCCATTCATTTCTCATTTGGGGCTAAGGGTTATAAGAGGTCGATTGAAAAGAAGATTTTAGACCGAATTTTCATACCATTATTTAGAGCTCCCACATCTAGTTATGTATCCTTTTAACATCTCCTTTCAGTATCTATGGAAAAATAAACCTTAGCTTCATCTCTCCATTATTGTCTTGGTACATCCATAATTCCTTAACTGGTTGATTTCCCTTTAACTATAAGATTCATGCAAAGTCTTTAGCTCTTCTCAGGGTGAATTCTAGCTCTTATGAATGCAATTGTGATTCAATTGGGCAAGAATTAGGGCTTTATGTTGGGAAAATAGGGTTTTCATAGCTTTATTAGTAGATGTGGAAAATTTATAAATTTTTTCCTGTTACTCTCATAAAATTCCTTTCAGAAGCTAACCGTTAGTCTTTGAAAGTTTCCTCATTTTGCACCATTGGATTGGATCTGCGAATGAGCACAGTCCATTAATCTCAATCCATGAAGTCTTTTTTGATTGGTCACCTTCATTATGATTTATCCTCATTGAAAAGTCTTCAACCATTTTGCACCATTAGGTCAAATCCTATGATGAAGCATGAATCATCAAATTTGCAAAGATGCACATGAGTTAATGAGTTTCAAGCTTAATAAAAACTTAGGTTATAAGTCTACTATTAAGTTTTCATGTTAAAAAAGAAAGGGGTATTTTAAAGGGTTCAAAAATATATCCCTTCACTAGGCTAAAAGTTTAGACTATATTAAATTTGATATCCTCACGAATGTCAAATGATGGGCATGAGGTTGTAAAATTTAAGCTCATCTAATGCACTTAGAGGGCTTAATCTTAAGCCTTGCGATCATGTTATGTCAAAAAACACATTATTATTTAAGCTGAAAGGATGCTCCTTGGGCCATATGTCCAATCCTTTAGGCTATGTGATCCCTTAAGTCCCCTTTTGATTGGTTGCTTAAACTTTGATTAGGTTGAAATCCTTTAGCCATTTCACATCATCGAATCAAATCTTATGATGAAGCGTGGACCATAAGATGTCCCTTTTTTGTGCCTCAAGATTATGCTATGTTGAAAAGTCTTCACTAATTTTGTACTATCAAATTAGATCTAGGGAGCAAGTGTAGGCTTTTGATTATGATCCATGTACTCATCAATGATTGGTCCCTACAAAGAGAAAATATTAGGATTAGGCATAAAACAAGGAACCTAGAAAGACTTCACGTAGTTTATCTTAAACATTTTTTGAAGGGTCACTTTCTTGGGAAAGTGTCTTAACCAATTCTTCTGAAGGGTTGATTTCAAAAAAGCTGAAGGGTTGATTTGTTTTAGATAAAATATCCATAAAAAATAGTGCTCAAAACAATTTCTCTAAAGGGAAATTTCTTCCAAAGTGGACCGAGACAACTTTTTCAAAGGGACACTTCAAAAAAATCCAAAGGGTTACTTTAATAAAGTGCCTCAAAGTTAGGATTTCAAAGGGTATTTTTAGGTTTAGGTGGGCCTATTTTCTTGCATTTGATTAGCACCATATGATTAGATCTGTGAGATAGAGAGAGCCATTAGATCTACAAAGATACATGAATTTTAAACAAGTAATAAGTCATCGAGCTTTGAGAGGTAAGGAACTGATAAAGAAGACACCAAATTAAGAGGGGTTAAGAAACCCAAACAAGTAATGGGTTGACCAAAGAAAACTTGACTAAGTAATGAACTCATGAAAACCCAATTAAATTTAGATACTTATAAAATTTTCATAAGTTGAGTTGTTTGGGAAACCCGAACAAGTCTTCCCTTCAACTTTTGAATTCAAAAGTTAGGGTTTTCTTCATAAAATACCTAGCATTATTTATTGGACTTTAAATTCCATCTTTAAAGACAAACCATTATCAAAGTTAGTCCAAAAATATAATCATTATCATTAAACATGTATAAAACATATCCTTTTCAAGTAGATGATCTTCAGATTCTAAAAAAGATAACCTCTTTAAGCAAGCTTTCAAGGTTTAGATGTTTTTAAACATTCATAAGGGTCCCCCATTTACAAAAGCAAAAAAGTGGAGGGTATGTTGATCTGACAAATGGCAACTCACAAGGTAAACATAGCAATATGTTAGAACCTAAAGCTCTGGTTTAGACCAATACATAAGTCTTTCATCCATTAGGTCCATAACATTGTCTAAATCAAACCTTGAATGTTTTAAACCTCACATGTGTAAAATTCAAACTCAAAATGCTGAAACACAAACATGCAGTGTGTGCTTTGATTCCACTTACTATTTGTCATATAACTTTGGAAGACAACATCCAAGTCATACTTTTGGTCATAACACTCAACTTGGAGCATTTTGGATATTCATTGAGAATAGTTACTCTTAGTTTAGGGAAGGCTTGGGCATTGATCTACTTCCAGCTAGGCATCCATAGCCTTGACAAAGACACCTTTGGTTCTACTCAATGCCTTGCTCTATTGCTAGCCAGGCATCCATAGCCCTAGTAGAGGTTACCAAAATCACCTTTGCTTTTATTTCCATAGATTTTGCAATAAGTTTCTTCTTTTTTGTATTTTTTATGTCTTTTAACAAAGGTTGGGAACCAATATATCTAGGTTTTAGGGGTTCGATCAAGTGTTTAATTATTGGGGTAATCATTTTTAATTATAACCTCTATTCCAGATAAAAATGTGTTTTAAGTGTTAGCATGAAATGTACCTCAAAAACCTGAGTTTTATTCTAACACATATGATTCATATTTCAACCAAACCTTGATTTAGGATTATTCTTAAGACTTGTCATGATAATTAACTTCTATATCAATCTACACCATTGTCTTTGAGTTGCATCATGGTGCTTTGTGACAACCTATGTTCATCATTGCAAGATTCTTATCCCTACTTAAAAGCACTGGAATTTTAAGAAATCTCATGAAAACTTGAGAAATTAATGTCTACATAACCTATTGAAAACAATAGAGCACAACCAAGAAAAATAAAAAAAAACACAAAGCAAACACACAACATAAAGTAACAAACAAAAAGCAAACATGTACATGCAAAGTAAGAAGGGAAAACAAGAAAAGAAACTAGTTAGCCGACCTACTCTATTATAACAAGTCTTATAGTTTTCACTCCATGAAGGATCCTGGAGGAGCAACAATAAAGTAATGCTTGAGATACTACCCATTGGTGGGCAAGGTGAACTCTGCTCCTTAGAGGTCTTTCATCTTAAAGGTGTTATTTCCCAATGTCTCTGTAATTTGATATGGCCAAATCCATAAAGGTGTGAATTTTCCATGCTTCCATTTCAGCTCTGAAGCTTTGTCCCAGAGGAGGACTAAGTCCCCTTACATAAATAGTTTGATTTTATATCCTTTATTGAACCACATTTTCAATGTTATTTGATGCCTGCTAAAGTCAACAAATGCTTTTATCTCTGGCATCCTCCATCTGAATAATGTTTAGCAACCTTGAGCTAGCAAGTTCTTGATTTTCCTCCATGTACTCTTGCATGAAGTTAAATGTGGGAAAATTGAGGGTGATAGGGAAGATAGGTTCTTGGCCATACACAAATAATAATGGTGAAGCCTTGAGAGTCTACTTGATTCCGATTATATCCACCCATAATGTAAACTTGAGGAGCTTATTCCATGTTCTAAGTTTGTATTCTATAGACTTCTTGATAGCCTTCATCAAATTCTTATTTATAGATTCAAAGGCTCCATTACCTTGGGGATAATGATTAGATGCAAACTTTAGAGTGATGCCATTGCCATATGCCCATTAATTAATCTCAATAGAAGTGAAGGCAGATCCATTATCACAAACCAAAAAGACTGGGGTTACAAATCTTGTGCAAATGTTTTCTTCCATGAAGTTAATTACCTCTTCTATCCTATAATTTTTGGTGGAAACATCTTCACTCCAACTTGTACAATAGTTAGTAGCAGTAAAGATAAATTTATGGCCTTCAAAAGAATTGGGGTTGATCACCCCTACAAAGTCCAACCCCCATTGTGCAAAGGGTTTGTCAACTATCACAGGTTGCAAAGGCATGACTGCCTTTGGCTATTTCATGTTGAATATATGGCATGCATTTCACTCCATCACATGCTTGTGAGCATATTTGAAGAGGGAAGGTCAATAATACATATCTCTAAGGATCTTGTGAGTTGTGGTTCTTCCTGAAGGGTGTCCACTTCCTAGCTTCTCATGGAAGGTAGTCATGATTTGAGCTACTTCTTCTTTGGATACACATCTGAAATGAATTACCTCAAAGTTCTTTCTATAAAAGACTCCATTATTGATGAGGCATTGAGCTATTTTGAGCCTCAAGGCTATCTTTTGCTCTCTTGTAAGTCCTGGGGGATAAACACCATTGATAAGTAAGTGGATGGTAGTGTCATACCACTCATTAGGATAGAAGTTTTATTGGTCAACTTCCATGACATGGAGCTTGGAGGTTACATTGACAATCATTTAAACTAAGCCTAAACATCTTACTAGCTTGGCAATCTTCATTTCAATATCATATTCCTAGAGAATGGACATCCACTTACCTCTTATTTCTCCAAGCTCAATTTGGCTTAGCATAAGCTTCGTAGCTAGGTATGGAAAGACATCATGCACCTTATTCTTGAGGATGTATTTCTTGAATTTATTAACTAATTTCACCAATGCATAAGCTTGCTTGTCAATCATAGAATAGTTTACTTCAGGATTCTTGAAATTGGTACTCATGAAAGCTATGGGATAATCATTCCCATAAACTTTTTGAGTTAGTAATGTAGCCATAGTATACTAAGAAGCAAATGAATATAGATAGAAATCCTCTGATAAGTCATGACTTATGAGGACTAGAGCTTTAGTGATTACTTTATTAATATCAGCAAAAGCCTTCTTGGATTCATCATTCCAAGAGATCTTGGCATCCTTCTTCAACATGTCATTTAAAGGCTTGACAATTTCAGCAAAGCCTGAGATGAACTTTATTACAAAATTAATTCTCCCAAAGAATGACTTAAGATATTTTATACTAATAGGCAACTCAATTTTGGAGATGTTCTCCACTCTGTCAGGATATATAGAGATCCCTTACTTGGTGATAACATAGCCTAGTAGTTTCCCCTCTATGACACAAAATATACTCTTTTTTGGGTTAAGGGAAATACCATATCTTGTGCACCTTTAAAATACTTATCACAAGTGCATGAAGTGATATTCTCTATTCTTAGAGAAAACTATCAAATCATCCATATAAATGATGATACATTTGCCTACAATACCTTGGAAAGCATGGTTCATGGCCCTTTGAAATGTTGCTCCTGCATTGATAATCCCAAAGGGAATACTCTTGTAGGCATAGGTTCCCCACTTGGTTGTGAAAACTATCTTCATCCTATCCTCTTTGTCAACTAGCACTTGGTTATATATTGAGAATCCATCCAAGAAGGACATCATAGATGACCTTGAAACATCTTCTATGACTTGGTCTAAAGAAGGTAGAGGATAGTTATCCTTTTTAGAAGCTTTGTTCAAGTTCCTAAAGTCAATGCATAATTTAATCTCCCCATTCTTATTTCTTATTGGGATCAAATTTTCAACCCAAGTGGAGTGTCTAATAGGAAAGATAATCCTTTCATCCAATAGTTTCTTGACCTCTTTATAGATCATAGGATCTAAGACAAGATTGAATGGTCTTTGCTTTTGCCTGAAAGGCTTGTAGTTTTCTTTGAGAGGTATTGTATGAGTTATGACCCTTATGACAAATATCCTTAGGTCTTCATAGTACCAAGAAATGACACTTTTATACTTTGTGAGCAACTCTCTTGATTTCTTATTCTTTATCTTAGTGCATGCTTTCCTTATGTTGATGGGTTGAGGTTGTTCTTGTGGACCAAGATCAACTGGCTAGTAGTCTTTTCTACTCACTTTAGGTACCTTAGGTACCTCTGTAAGATTATCATGATAAAATAGCCTCTCTAAAGAGATCATCCCTTTAGGTATCATGTTATCACTAAGATGGATGTTCTTATCATTAAGCTCCTTTTTAGGGGAGCTTTCATCCACTTCATCAATGATATGGGATTCAAAATCCCCAAAGTTAGTCAAGAAATTGATGATCTGTTGATCATCATTGAAAACCTAGAAGTGATTGATGTTATCAAGGACCGATGGGTAGGTACTAACTTAATGTTGAAGTTAGGGGAATCTTGATTTGGCATGAGGTTGGCTGCAACAAAAGCAAGCTCGTCAATAGCCTTGTTTTCCTCCTTTGGAATAGCTAAAATGTTGAAGGCATTAAAAGATTCAATCAAATCCAATACCCTAAACTTATATCTCTTCAAGTAGGACAAGTTGCATTAGTATATACTCCTCACTTGGTTGACCACAAGTTCAAAGTCTCTATAGACCAAAATCTCTTTGAATTTGTGCTTGATGGCAAGCTATAGTCCAAGAATAAGAGCTTCATCCTCAACTAAGTTATTAGTGAAAGGAAATTTCAACCTATAAGATGCATGGTAGTGTTTGTCTGCAGGGTCTACTAACATAATGCTAGCTCTAGATCCTGATTTGCATTTAGATCCATCAACATGTAACTTCCATAATCTAAGCATTGGAGGAGGCATTTTAGAATCCAACTTTTATGTAATTTATAAGGTGAAGACTCCAAGATCAAAATCAAGGAAGTTTACCTTTTCATTAACTGCATTATACTTAGTTATCATATGCTTCATCCTCAGCTCTCTCTCAACTCTTCTCTAATTAGGAACACCCTTCCATGGCAACCACAAATGAGAATAGTTAGTGGACATGTACCTATTCAAAGCTTTAATCCATTCCTCACTTAGAAATAACCCATAAGCACTAGGGATGTCTACTACTTGAATGCCAATAAATTGTTGAACTCTAGGTTCACTTACCAATTGAATATGCACATTAAGTAGCTCTCCAATGACTCTGACTTTTGATTTATCCAGTTGTGTGACTACTTTTTCTGACTTGATTAGGTTTAACCCAAGTTGATCACAAATTCTAGCTGGCATAATATTAGTTGAAGCTCCTAAATATAGTAGACAATTATGGACATTCTTACCAAACACTCTGAATGTGAGTAGAAAGGGTGGAGACTTTACTTTTGCCATGTGCATAGTTATATTGGCAGTATCATTTTTAGTGGATTTCTAGGCTTATTAGACAAGGATTTCAAGAGAAGATTTGTTTGCTCAGTTATCCATGTTAGTTCATGTAGAGTGATATTTACCTTGATTTTCTTCATGTCCTCAACAATATTGTATCTAGTTTTATTCAAAGGTTCAACCAAAGGCTTAAAAGAACTACCTTTATGTGGCTTAGGATCATATCTTGAAGATGTATCTAGAAGAGTCCCATAGTTATTTGGAGGAGTAGAAGTATTCAAGGGTTGTCTTTACTCCCTATTCCTTAGAGGGTAAGTATTTAGGAACTGTTGAAATGCTTGGATTTCTTTAGGAATATTGTCAGGCTCATTATCTTCTTGGAAAGGAAATTAGAAGGTCTCTACCATATGTACTTGATATTATGCTTTAGATCCAAAAGTACTAGTATTATTATCCTTAGCTAGGATAACCTCAAAGGTTTCAAGCTCTTCTTGGAATGCTTCAAAAGCTTTACATAATTCAATACAATCTATTTCACCATTCTTATAAGTGGCATACACTGTACAATAATTAGGTAGGGCAATATCTATGAGATTGATGTCCATAGTGTTTTTGACAGACAAAGAAGCCTCTTTGGATTTGTTACTATTAAAGAAGCTATCATTCTAGAATCAATTTCCAAGTCTATTAAACTTTTGGAAGGTGAAGTTCCTTCTAGAGCTATCATTAGCTTTACCAACTTGATTTTACAATTGTAAGAAGTCTGTACTAAGTTTTTGGACCATCTTGAGTATGGACTCATTTTAATTCTTTGGATATTTAAAATCTTGAGCTTGACTATTGTTAGTAGTGTTGACTAGTATTAGAACATTTTGACCATTTGTTTGAGATCTATTAGTAGTTGACTGACCTAAGAAACTTAAGTTCTAATTAAGAACAACATGACTAGTAGGCAAGATAGTTAGAGCTAGTATTTGATTCAGAGCTGGAGAATTTTGGTTATTAGCTAGCAAAAGGTTCAAGGCTGGCATTTGTGGGTTGATATTTGGAATATTGTAAGCCATTTTTCCTTAAGGTTTCATTTGGTCACTAATGACCACTGCTTCTGAATAATCTTGAGCTAATGTGGTAATAGCTAGAAGGGTTCTCTTTAGAAACATAGAAGTCATGGGATCCATAACATCTTTGTATATTTATAAGGCAAAAGGTTCATTAGGATTGTAAGGATCTATGGTTCTGCTGAACATCTTTTGAAATATGGAATTAAAATACCTAATAGGCTCACTTGCATCTATTTTGATGGTAGTAAATTGATGATATAAAACACAGGGGCTATTGATCTTCCCAAATTGATCAATAAAGATGGTGTTAAAGTTATTCCAAGGAGTGATGCAATCATTAGGTAGGTTTAAGAACCACTCATAGGAAATGTATTTAAAGGTAAAATGGATTAACCTACAAGCTACATCCTCATGAATGACATTTAAGATCCTTAAATAAGCTTTAAAGGACTTGACATGTTCCTCGGTAGTAACCATACCAGTTGAACTAAATATAGGCAAATATTTCTCAAGATTTCATGGCAAATCATGTACTATACCTAGAACATTAATAAGAGAACTCCCAAGCCAAGCTATATCTGGTTGAATATTGAATGCAATAATTCCTTGAAGGGGTGAGGAGGGTAAATAATTTGAATGTTTATACCTTCCTTTCTCTCTTCTATCCCATTGGTGTGTCTTGAGCTCAAGTAGAATTTCCCTAGTTTTTGAATGAGATCTATTCCTAATTTTGGGTAATTCCACCTTGAGAACTAAGAATCCTGCTTTGAAATATGGTGTAACATGTTAATTACCACAAAAAATAACATATGGCATGTACAGTAAGCACATTTTACAAAGATTTATGTATGAAAATGTAAAGGATATTGATCTTTAACTAAATTAGCTCAAATATATGTTGAATCATGCAAAGTTGACCATCCTTTGCATTATTTTGAAGAATTAGACTCAAATTTCACAAGATAACATCAATATTTAATCAAAATAAAGCCGTTCTAACCTCAAATGTTAAGAATTCTCAATTTTAAATCTATTTTTTACTATAATTGAACAAACCTTTATGAAGAACCAAGATATTTGCCTTACTAAGTGCAAAGATGAGCAAAAAACACTCACAGAGCAAATATATTTACAAAGGAGGTAAATATCCTATAAGCCTAACTGAGAAAACATTAATACTTGCAAAGAAGGCCCTCCTTCTAGCACCAATGGGTAACTGCCTCTTGTTGATGCTTCTAACTTCTCCACAGGGTGTCCCTTAGTGTTGATGAACACTTCTGATTTTAGGATTACAAGAATCCAAGGCATGAGTTGTAGTTTGTGACAAGTAGTATGTCTATGGTGAAATAGATGGCAAAGTATGAGAAATACCCATACAATTTATTTGATGTGGTGGTTGGGAGCCACCAAGATCTAAGTCTTTATAGTCTTATAGTCTTCCTGGTCAAGATTTCTAACTCTAAGTTAATCTAAGTGAATATTTACAGTGATTTGTAAACTAAAGTGAGCATTGATAAAAAAAAGCAAAAGGTAGGGTAAGGCAGAGAAGAAATGTGATTTCAAGCATTAGTCTCAAATATAATGACAAAGTTCTATTCAATTTGATGATACATTTAACTAATTAGTGATGCAACATAGCATAAGCCCAAGCTTCACCAAAAATCAGGCAATATTCAAAGGAAAATATAAAGATCATGAGTAAAATTCAAGATTACTTAAAAATTTTGCTATGTTAATATGAATTTCATAAGAACAGTCAAATGCAGAGCAAATAAAATGAAGTAAACTTAGAATCCTTCAACTAGTCTAGCACAACACAAACTAGAAACCTCATGAACATGAAATATAGCTCATCTATCCAAGAACCATTCAAATCTAAGATATCCACCTATAATTGAGAGAAAGTAGAAACAATATAACATAACACTAGAAAATCTTTGTAGAATTCTAATTTTTTTAATTGCTCTAGTTTAAAATTGCTCAAAATCTTTCCCTTTACAAATGGTAACACTTATCTATTTATAAAACATATAAGAAATATATCGGTCATCTTTATTTTAAAATTTTACAAGAGGTAAGGATGGATATCCCTTTATAAATAACTCTATAGTACATATGGCCATTAGGCACCTATTAGATCAAAAGACTAATATATGCTTACAAACTAGCATATATAGTTTACAAAAGAATAATCTTGACTTTACTCTTGAGCTGGTGGGTCGCCTTGATCACTTGGGCTAAAGGGAATCTTTCAACCTAGTTTATTATTATTTGATTAACTCAAAATCACTACGGGCTTCATTAGACTCTCTTCTTCCTATTCAACCAATGTCTCATATTCTTTATCATTTTTGATGGTGACCTCTTGTATGCACCTTGCCTCTGTAATCTGCTCCCTTATGGTGAGGATGACACTAAGGAATTTTGAATTGTCCTTATTTTATTGGCCCTACCCATCATTCTTAATGCCTTGGATGAAGGCTTGGACTCCCTGCTAGAATTCTATGTCATGCATTAGTCTAATAGTAGTAAGTTGAGAAGGGGTTATCAACAAGGTTCTTAATAACTTATCAACTCTATTCATCAAGTCCTTATCTTCCTCTATGAAGTCATTGGCCTTATTGTATCATGAACTTAATTCCTATATTTTATCCACTAAGATCTCTTGAATGGCATCCAATTACCTTTCTTTAATGATCTTTAAATCTAGGGGCTGCTTGGTGATGTGTACTTTGATCAACTCCATCACTTGGTCTTTGGTTTCTCACCATTGATGTATCAATGTTTATGCCTTCTTGGATTGAATTTACAAGGTATTAAGCCTGATTTTGATGGTTTTTAATCATTCAAAGGAAACTAGGAGGTACTTATTTAACATATGCATCATGTCCTCTAGAATTGATAGTGAGACTTGCACCACTAAGTCTTTCTTCTCCTTCTCCAAGTTAAATATTATTTGCTTCATTCCCTAAATTCCCACCAAAAACATTACTAATTTGGATTCTACTAGAATTGTAATATCTTCTTGATGAATGGGGTGCTCCCCTTTTACCTGGCCTTGGACTCGAGTGAGTCCTGTAAATGGTTCCACTCTTTGAAGAGTGAAATCTTAAGTTCCAATATTTACTTTCTTTGTAGTAACCTTATCTAGTGTATCCATATCAAGGTTAATTTATACCTTGCGCTTTGATTCTAAAATAATAAATCTTATAGTGTTTTGAGACCAACCCCTCTTGATTGCCCCGATTCTTTTATTTTCTTGCTACTCTCCTTAGCAGCCTCAATCATTCTTCTCTCTTCTTGCTCCTTCATGAACTCTAAGATCTAGGGCTGGACTTCTTCATTAACTTCAACATTGGCAGTGCTAGTCAAAGCCCATGAATGTGTTTGAGAGGGTATCTTTTAGAACTTACCATAGATGAACTAGTCAAGGATGATAGGTCCATGTATGGGGAATTCATCACTAAACAAGTTTACCTCACTTATTGGGTGAATCCACTTAGGTTTATTAGAGGCTCTAGGTACCAAATCCATATTTGTCTCCCTCTTTATTTTGGTCACAAGGACCAAATCTAAGGCAACTCCTTTGCCTTTATCTCTTTAGCTTGAGGACCTTCAATTAGTGCCACCTCAACTGTGGCTCCTTCATCTTCATCTCCTTCCTTGACTGACCCATATACATCTGCAAGATCTTTGAAGACTTATTCCATTTTTTTATAAGGTTCCAAGGCAATAATATTAAGGTATTATATAGGGGAAGTAGGTCTTTGTGGCAAGGTTGAGGTGGAAGTTCCCTCTCCTGGATTATATTCCATCTTTTATTCACTAGGTCCTTAAAATTTGGGTACTTGCTGCTAAGGACCTTGAGGTGTACTTAAAGCAAAAGGTAGGAAATGATATTGAAAGGTATTCATTTTCCATATTTATCCTAATGATTTTTATTTCCTCTATAATTTGTGTTCAAACTTAAATCCACTCTACTTGAACCTAGCCAACACTTCCTCAAATTTAGCTACCTTTGTGTATAAGTGGTCATATGGACCCAATTTATGTTCATACAATACCTTATATAGTTGTTTGGTTTGTATATGGGAGAGCACATTGCCCTTTGGATCCCATGTTTTGAGGTCATCTACTTGGATGTAGAATGCCTCTCTATTCCTTGCTAGCATCTCCAGTTGCTTCCATCCATGAATCATTATCTTCCCAATCAGATATGGGAAGAGATGTAGGATGCCTTTCTTCTTCTCTCTACATACATGTTCTATACCATGAAGGAGTTGATGATCTATCTCCTTTTTGGCTAGATTGATTGGGACATGCACTAGTAGCCTATAGGGATGAGTCTAGCAACCTTCATTTTTGATGACTATACAATCGTGATAGATCCATATGTCACCAATAGGTTTTACACATTGCTTGATGAGGGGGGAACCCTGGGCATTGAACTTCCAATAATTATCCCAATTAGAGTGGGATATATGAAATTAGAAATGAGTTTCATGTGGCCTCTATACTTAAATATGTAGATTTTGGAGTGATGCTGAGAAATGGCAATCTTATTGTGAGGAGACCAATTCTTGATGGCAGGGAAGTAGGTTGACACCATGAAAGCATCCAACAAGTAGGACATCATAGTGAAGAGCTGACTGGTTTTCCTTTTAATTCCATTAAACTACCTTCCCAAGTGGATACTTATCATTTCTCTAATAGGTGGAGCCAACTTCTCTTCTATCATGAAATAAACATAGGAGACCCACTTGGGGTCAACATAGGATGTGATTGCTACTCCAAAATACCTATTCAACAAATTCATGATGATTCTAATCCCTTCCCTAAATTTTACAATTGGGATTTTACCATCATGGTTTCTCATTACATGAGTCCCTCTATCCAGCCATGGTCTTAAGATATTATCTAAGTCATTCTTAGTGGTCCATTCTTTGATTTTAGTGAGGTCTATGTGAATTTTGGGAAGCTTATAGTAGCCTTTAAGAGCTATTAGAGATATAAAAGCAACCCTATTTGATGTACCCTCCTTTATTATCCAGTCTCCATCTAATCTATAATCAATAAACATAGGAACTAGGATATCGATACAATAGAATACCTATGGTTTGGTATCTATGAGGTGAAGACCGGACATTTAAATTGCTACCAATTATTCATGTCTCCTTTGAACTACAACAATTTGTTGCTTATTTGGGATTAAGGGTTATAAGAGGTTGATTACAAAGAAGATTTCAAACCAATTTTTCATACCATTATTTAAAGCTCCCACATCTAGTTCTATATATTTGTAACATCTCCCTTCAGTATCTATGGACAAATAAACCTCAGCTTCATCTCTCCATTATTGTCTTGTTGTAACCATAATTCCTCAACTAGTTAATTACCCTTTAACTGTAGGATTCATGCTAAGTCTTTATCTCTTTTCATGGTGAATTTTAGCTCTTATGAATGCAATTTTGATTTAATTAAGCAAGAATTAGGGCTTTATGTTGGAAAAATAGGGTTTTCATAACTTTATTGGTAGAGGTGGAAAATTATTAAATTCACTCATGTTAATACCATGAAATTCCTTTCAAAAGCTAGCTATTAGTATTTAAAAGTTTCCTTCATTTCACACTATTGGATTATATCTACGAGTGAGTTTAGTCCATTGATATGAATCCATGAAGTCTTTTCTGATTGGTTGCCTTCGTTATGCTTTATCTTTTCTAAAAATTCTTTGACCATTTCACACTATTGGATCAAATCCTGTGATGAATCATGTACTATCAGATCTATTAAAATACACACAATTTAATGAGATTCAAGCTTAATAAAAACTTAGGTTAAAATTATTCTACTAAGTTTTCATGTTAAAAAATCTAGGGGGATTTTAATGGGTCAAGATATACATCCCTTCGCTAGGCTAAAAGTTTAGACTATCTTAAATTCAATGTCCTCACGAATGTCAAAAACATTCTCATGAATGTCTAATGATGGGTATGAGGCTATCAAATTTAAGCTCATCTAATGTACTTAGAGGGCTTAAGCTTAAGCCTTGTGGTCATGTTGTGTTGAAAAACACTGTTTTTAAGTTGAAAGCATGCTCTCTGGGCCATATGTCTAAGTATTTGGCCTACGTGATCCCTTAAGTATCCTTTTGATTTGGTTGCTTAACCTTTGATTAGGTTGAAAGCCTTCAACCATTTTGCATCATCGGATCACATCCCACGATGAAGCATGGATCATCAAATGTCCCTTTGCTAGGCCTCAAGGCTATGCTACATTGAAAAGTATTCAAAAATTTTACACTGTTAGATTAGATATGGTGAGAAAGAATGGGCCATTAATTGTGATCCATGTACTCATCAATTATTGGTTGCTATAAAGAGCAAATATTAGGGTTAGGCATAAAAAAAGGAACCTAGAAAGACTTCACACAGTTACCTTTTAAACATTTTTTGAAGGGTCACTTTCTTAGAAAAGTGTCTTAACTAATTCTTTTGAAGGGTTTATTTTAAAAAAGATGAAGGGTTGATTTGTTTCAAACAAAATATCTACAAGAAATAATGCTCAAAATAATTTCTCTAAAGGGCACTTTCTGCCAAAGTGGACCGTGACAACTTTTTTGAAGGGACACTTCAAGAAACTCTGAAGGGTTACTTTAAGAAAGTGCCTCAAAGTTAGGATTTCAAACGATATTTTGGGGTTTGGGTGGGCCCATTTACTTGCATTTTATTGAAATAGTCTGATTAGATCTAAGAGATAGTGAGAGCCATTAGATCTACAAAGATGTATATAGTTTAAACAAGTAATAAGTCATCGAGCTTTGAGAGGCAAGGAACTGATAAAGAAGACACCAAAGTAGGAGGGGTTAAGAAACTTGAATAAGTAATGGGTCAACCAAATAAAACCCAACTAAGTAATGAACTAATGAAAATTTGATTAAATCTAGATACTTATAAACTTTTCATAAGTTGAGTTATTTGGGAAACCTGAACAAGTCTTCCCTCCAATTTTTGAATTAAAAAGTTAGGGTTTTCTTCATAAAATACCTATCTTTCTTTATTGGACCTAAAATTCCATATTTAAAGACAAACCATTATCAAATTTAGTTTAAAAACATAATCATTATCATTAAGCACGTATAAAGCATATCCTTTTCAAGTGGATGATCTTCAGATTCTAAAAAAGATAGCCTCTTGAAGCAAGGTTTGAAGGTTTAGATGTTTTTTAACATTCATAAGGGTCCCCCATTCACAAAAGTAAGAAAGTGGTGGTGTATTTTGATCCAACACACTTTTACATGTTTTCCCTTCTTTGGGTCTTACATACAACTGATGTATTGCATTTCTTGGGATCTTATATACAATACACATGTGTTACAAACATTGCCCTTCTTGGGGTCTTATACATAACATACATGTTTTATAAATGTTGCAATCATTACAAACATTACGTAATGTAGGTATTTTACAAATGTGCATATAATGATTACATACATACATCAAAAGAACACACTTCAAAAATGGATGTCCACATATATCCATAAACAACAATGATTTAATTGAGTGATACTCACCATAGAATCACCTTTCATGTTGATGCCAATTTTTATCACTCTTAGAAGTAGACTCATGGGAATGCTAATGACGCATATCAACATGTCTACTACTATCCTACTCCAAATCTCTTATTTTGGGCTGCTCATGCATACTTCTTAACTTAGATGGTTGCTCCATATTCACTCTCAATGAGTTATTTACCTCCACACTTACTCATATAAATGGTTAGTTTCCTTAATTATTATCGACAATGGAAACTAAATAAGTGAATTTAAAGTGTTTTGAATTAGGCTAAATAAAACTTAGCTATGCAAAATTTCTATCCATTTCTTATCGATCCAATCTAATGGATACTCCCTCTTGATGGAATGTTCTTTGGATAGGTGGGCTTCTTCATAGGATTCCTATGAATTAATAACTTCATTATTTTTTACCCTTTTAATAGGAGCATAAAACATCTTCTTCTTACCATATTTAGGATGGCATGATGTATGAGTTTTCCAATAAGTTTCAACCATGTGCCCACTCATACAAAAATGAGTGAAATAGTTCCTTTTATCCTTATTTTTGGATGAGGAAACATATTTGTCATTTCTCACTTCTGGATTATGAGATTGATCTTTAGCACTTGCCTTGTTTTCACAAAAGGCAAAAACTTCTTCATAAAATATTTCCTCTTCGAATAATTAGACACAAAATGATTACTTAACCCAAAAAAAGTACATGGAAAAGCATTCCACATTTTCTATATGTCATAGTCATATTGTTTAAATTGAAAGAGAACATCATAAGTTTTAAAATTACCATTATGTTTAGTGCTAAGATTTGTGTAAGTATGAGGAAGTGGTATTGCATTACCTCTTTTATTTGATTTATTACACACTTTATCATCACCCTATGATTGTGTCACATTCCTCTACATGGAAGAATTCTACAAATCTAGTGGCATGAATCCTTCAATAGTTCTAGAACTCTCTCTAGTTTCCATCTTCGCAGTAGCATAACCCAAACTTGCAAGATGAGGCTAATTATCTACTTGTATTTTGTTAGCAATACCTTGAATATTCTTTCCAAAACCTCTTCCATCATATACCATTTTAAATAGTAATCGAGATTCAATGCCTTTAGTGTGTTTTTAAAATGAACCAAAATTATCATTACCTAAATCCAAATCTGAATAGGAAGAAGACAAATTACATGATGAATAAATTATAGTTCACTCATCAATCATAGTTTATGCATCTAAAGTGGAAGGTAAATCCTTATTTAGCTCACCATACTATAATCTGATCAAGAGTTCATCCTTGGATTTAAGATCAGATCTCAAACATGCATTTTTTCTTTGAGGGAATAAAGCTTGTATCTCAAGAAAGTATTCTCTTCCTAATTTTTCTTGTTGATACTTTCCATCTCTTCTAGACTCTTTCTCTTCAAGGCTTCCCCATGGTTTCCTACAAATAACTTGTATTTATAACACAATTAAAAATTACAAATGGAAGATTAAAACAAGCCAACAAATCTATAAATAACCTAACGAAATAGAATATTGAAACTGATTTCAAAACTCTATTCAAGAGTATATCATGTAATAAAAAAGAATTCTAGAATTCTAACTGCTCTGTTACTAAATTGATCCATAAATGGGTAGATTTCTTACTCTAAATTTTTTACTTATTGGATCTTTACAAATAGATTAGTTTTAATGCAAAAATTCAACTCTAGAAATATAATCAACTGAAAAGAATGCAATGTAAGTAATTATGAACACGACACACAAGTTGATAATGGAGTTTGGAAGATGTCTACATCTCTAGGTTCTCTAAATGTTGAACTGATTCATTATAAAAATCTATTTTCAAGTACAAATTTAAAACTTACAAAACTATAATGAATCCATCATGAACTCAAGTGCCAATCAGTCCTACAGAGACCTAGACTAGTCTTGGAAGGCTTGGACAATGTTTTGACATGACCTCCCTACTTCAAACCTTCCTGTTGACTTATCCTCTATTGCATGACCTCCAAGAGCCTCTACACAGAGCTAAGTCATAATATGAATCAATCATTGGCACTATAAAATGATCCTCCTCCACAACCTTTAAAATTCTATAATAGAGATATTATTACAATACTCAGATTAATAACACCCTATGAATAGTAGAGAATCAAAGCTTTTGTAGTCCCATACAATGCTACTCCAATGGATTCTTGGCTCCAAAACCTTGGAGTGGAAGAGTTAAAATGAAAGTGAGAGATTGCTTATTAAATAATTACAATATAAGTGAGATCTTGAAGTTCTCTTGGAATTAGTTTACAAATGAGGTTCATGGATTTATAAAGTTTTTCAAAACTCACCAATTATGGATTTGTTCATTATCCATCCCCATGTACAAGCCTTTATTTAAGCTTATTATCCTTATCTCCAAAAATGGGGCATGCCAAGTTGATAAGGGTCAATGGGTTGAACCACCCTTCATATCTTGCTCTTTGGATAAACCTCCCATGCATTTATATGGGATATATCCCAATTTCTATGGAAAATATCCCACATTTGTGGGGAAAGAGATATTCATGGAGTTAATCCCATTTCTCAAGCCTTAAGAAGTGGGATTTTTATAAAATCTTGGAGAATATTTAGTAGATATTGTGGACAATCCAAATGTGAGGATTTAATTGGTCCACATGTCAAGAATATATTGGACCACGTGCATGTCCAGTGACCATACTTGCACATTTTTTTCATGTTGCCTAAAAACTATAATAGACCATAACTTCTACATACATAGTCCATTTTTCAAACTTTAAAATGAGTTGGAAATATCTTGATGAGATATTAACTAAGAAGATGGTTTAGGGAAAATTTGAGACCATATAATTTGGTAAATATTGTAAATCCTCCCAGATCAATAAGTTTCAAGTTAAGCATAGATTTTGGATCATCAAAGTAATTGAGCATGAATTTACTGGCCCCTATTATAATATAAATATAATTGAAAAATATGTTATAATATTGATTTACAAGATGAGGAAGCATATAAAGGTAAGGCCACCTGAATATACATTAATTATTGTTTTGTTATTTTTACAGTCTTCTAATATTTTTTCAAATATATAATGTTTAAGTTGGATTTCAAGGAAATATAGTTGCATAGAGGAGAAGGCTTTGACCTCCAAGCATAAAAGATACTTTGGTTAAAGATGTGAAATGATTGGCTTGAGCATGATAGAAAAGTGACTGTAGGTTAGTTAACAAATTTAATGAGATGTAACTATTTATTAATACTTTATAATTGACTAATTATATGTTTTGTAATTAATGTAATTAAAGTGGGGATTAAGACTAGGTAGGACAAGGCTCAAAAATCAATAGTGATTTAAGGGATGTTAGTGATTCTTCACTTGAGGAAAATGAGTGTAAATGAGGATGCACATTGATTTATATGTTATTCTACATAATTTTTTAAGTTTTATGATTTATTTATAACAAATATTACACCTAATTTTATGATATATATTTTATTGTAAGAGAATCACTATGACTACAAGGCCACAAACCAAGTGAAACAACACATAAAAGCCCTGGGATTGGACATATAAGCATTCAAAAAGTTGGCCCATTCTAGGGGCCATGTAATGGAAAGAAATTTAATATTTGATTAGTTGAGAAGAACTAGTTGGGTCTAACAAATATATTTTGTAGTTGTAATTAACTATGTAAATTATTCTCTTAAACACATATGAAAATTAAATTATATCCTTGCAATTGCAGAGATAATTTGTCCTAGTTGAGGGCCCTGATATTAAAGAGGAGCATGAGGTGGATTATGTTGATAAGGATATTGAGCTATAGGATGCACCATTATATACATACAACCCTAATTTTTGATAGAAGATGAGAAAGGTGATGACATGGACAATGACTGATATTTAGGACAAATATGTATTTTTTAGAAGGGAGATTATATTAAATTTATTACATAATATTTTAATGGATGATAAATTATAATTAATTCTCATCTAAAAAATATTTTAGATATAATTTCTATAATTTATAAATTATTTGTTTATTTCAGATGACACTTTTTGATATAACCATGTTAAAGTTTTTGATACCAATTTAAAATATAATATATGAATTTTCAAATACACTATATATATATATATATATATAAAATACAAATTAATATAATATAATTATTTGTAACAAAAAAATATTATATTATATTCATTTTTAAATAATTCATAGTTTATTATTGCTGACATTGCATTTCTATCATCGATGTGAAAAATTAATTTTTTTTGGGCCAAAACACACTAAAAATATCAAAAATTAATTTGAAATTTAACCCAAATGGTGGCACTATGTAACCCTTTTTTTAAATAAGGGTTGGGAGAGTAGCATAATCAACTAAGGAGTAAGTTACTCAAAAAATGGGTCAATTAAATGAATTTAGATTATACTAATATTTTGATGAAATATACATAATCTAAGCATATGGAAAATATAGAAAGTACAATATTCAATATCATAATAATAATTATACAAAGGATAAATTTTATTTAACTTATTTAATGATCCACATGTAGATATGAGTAGTACATGTTCATAAGTGGACTATTTGAAGATCTAGATCCCATCATTATATTTTGGAAACTATCTCTCTATTTCTTGAAAACTTGCATCACCCTGTGAACACTAGTGTTAACGCAATTATCTTAATTTAATGCTTATGTCTAGATTGCATTACATACTCTTTTCTATAAATTTTACTTGTGTCTGTTAGATGTCACTATCACCTTTTAGATTGACTATCTGGATCTCATGTATAGGTTATGGATATCAATGTATATCTCAAAACCCTAGATCTTCCAATTATGGCATGCCACCTTAAACAATAAGGGTTAGTGGGATCAAGTGAAGTCAAGATGACCTCAAATAACCTTATATTAGTGAGCATTTATTACATGTCCATATACTATGAAGAGGGTCTTAGACCGATTTATTTCTCCCCCTTATGTGGGATTGTGTGTGAAGAATTATGCAATATGCTATATGCAAGTGCATGTAGTGATATAGATTATAAATTAAAAAATAATTCTCATGGGATTCTATCTGAATACTTTAGACCTATAATATGATTATTTCTATGACTAATTTATAATATGAAAGAATAAAGTAGAATAAATTAGTTATGTGATTGATTTTTAATAGTGTAGTATAAGTTTGAGAGGTGCTTACTATATGAATAATGAGTGGGATTTAAATTGTATTCATATCACAAATTTTGAAATATTTCTCACATAAGGGTTAAAGGAAACAAATATGCTAACCACTTTGTGAGGTATGAATACATGCATCTAAGTCAGGACACTAGCATTGACACTAGTGTCTAAGTGAGAATTCAAGTGTCTAGAAAGATATAAAGTTGTAGGAGTTATGTAATTGACAATGAAGGATAATATTTTAAGCATAGTATAGGATACATGTGATATAGGTAATAAAAATATTAGGTTCAAACCATAAGATAAAGATTTAGGCATAATGAGATGGTGAATACAACCCTTTCAATTGAGAGACATGTCCAAAATTAACGGGTAAATCCAAGACTGATATTTTCCAAGTGTATAATACTAGTTTGACATATAAATATATATTTGATTGTCTACATTCCTTTCTTTAATATATTAATGTATAAGGATGATATTACTATGTTAAAGGAAAGAAATACATACTGTGGTTTGTACAACACCCCTTGATTTAACTTGATCCCTATTTAAAGTTGTATGCATTTAACCTACAACCAAGGATAAGTTATAGGTGTATATAATGTATATAATTTGAAAATGAATAATTTAAACTAATTGAAATAAAATAGATAAAGAAAGGAGTAAACCTATGTGTTGATGTAACCATGTTTCCCCTTGATAGTTTGTTTTTCTAACAATGATTCTTAGTTGAAACATTGGAGAGATATTCACAACTGAATCTTGGAGTTATGAAAATTCCATCAAGAACACAAAATATTAATTGCATGACTCAATTATAAACATAATCTATCCAATATCTCCCAATTCAAATGGTGTAACCATATCTGTAGACACCGAAATCGTGTCTAACCCTTGGTCATCCTCCCTCTTGGTCTATTCCTAAACCATGCACTTACTAATTTAAAAATAATAATTTATTATTAATATCCTCCCCTTTGACACATCACCTATAACACCTCGTCTGACACCTCGCCTTGGACTATTTCCCACCCTATGACTCACCCAAGACCTATTCTTACTTCTTTCTAACCGCCTAACCAACTCTCGTGCGTATTTAGCCCATCCTTCGACAATTCTCCAATGGATCATGTACTTGGCGGATGGAGAACAGGCTTGGTGGCTCTTTTACTCATTCTCCACCCGCCGACGTTGGTCAAATGTCGGCCGATGCCGGTGGAATCACCGACGTCAGTTTTACTTAAACCAAATTTCTAACCTCTGGCAGATCTAATCACAAATTTGCTAATCTCTGGTGAGCAAATCCCGACTCTGGAATCCTTGAATCTTCAGTCTTCGGCCATCTGCCACTCTGCCAATCAATCTGCCAATCTTTAAACCAGACCTCTCACTCTCCCTCACACAGCAGGCTTCTACAACAACAATAGGTCCTCCACACAGGCTACATCAACAACAAGAAAAGGTATCAATAGCACTCCTTTTATAGGCCATAGGTATGTATATTGTCTGTGTTTTCATTATGTTTTCAGTTATTGCTTTACAGTAATATCACCCCCCAGACTAGACTGTCAACCAAACCAGACCCGAATCCTTATTTCTCTATCTCCCTATTGCCTCCTCTGCCCCTCTATCCCTTTTCAACACTCTGTCCATTATCCCAGACCTCTACAAAACTCTCAGACCCTTAACAAAACCCAGACCCTTTCTCAGACTTGTCCAAAACCATAAACCCGTCTAGACTCTCTCAGACCATCCAAACAGCACAAAAACCTATCCAGACCCCTTTTCAGCCCTGTCTACATACCACAGACCCATCCACAGACTACTACCCCGACCGACGCCAGCTGCAGAGACCACTTCCCCAACCAACGTTGGCAGACTAACCGACGTCGACAGACCTTGACAACTGACGTCGGTAGGACCACCGACGCCGGCGACTGTGACCAAGCCGACAACATCATTCAGGTAAGTATTTGCTTCCATTTCCTTTTTAGTATTTATCATTGCAGTCTTTTGTCATTCTTCTATTTATCAGACATCCTTTTATCAATCAGTGGGTTGACATCTCTCAAGCTTTTGCTTCTGGGATCAAGCTTTTGCTTGGCAACCCACCATCTCCTCATCTAATGCCTTCTTTGTCTTAGTCTCTTTCTCTTGCAAGTGTCGTCCTCCAAAACCAAAGAGGAGTTCTCACAACATCTAGATAATGGTGCACACGACTTCATCTAGGTACATACAAGCCTTAGACCATTTCCTTCTTAGTTTCTCATTTCTCTCTTTGAATGTAGAAAGCGAATCTAGCATAGAAACATTCTGGCACGCCCGATGGGACCTTAGGGTCTTCCTTGGGTTCCTTTTATTTTCGTTCATATAGGTGCATTAGGTTTCTCCCTTTTCACCTCTTTCTTCTCTTCTAAACAACATCATAAGCAGGAATAAAAAGAACTTTTCTTTCTTTTCTTGCATTTCAAACTAGTCAAAAGTCATATTCTTCAACCCTTTCTCAACTTGTTTTCATCCGAACTTAACATTTTGACTTGGGGCTTAAAAAACATTGCATTACATTTCTGCTTGCTTGCATTTCTTAGTCCACACCTAGTAATTAATAACCACATATTGAATTAATCATAGATCACTTTATGTTACACAACCGAACCACTTGCACCAAATCAAACATCAAACTCACCTGAGACAAGGCCCAACTGGGATTTCATCCCCCAGCAGATACCTTACCCGTCTCGGCAATCCTACTTGGATTTAATCACCAAGGGGAAAGCCCACTCTATTCTCTGGCAGAGTCTAATCTCTAGGGAAAGTATATTTTGGCTAAGTGAGACAAGCTTATCACTGGGCTCGTGAAGTGAGGGGAGCTTGCTCCTTAGCACCAGGCCATGTACAGAACCTAACCCAGACTCTTGAGTGCCTAAACAAACCTGAAACCATCCATAGACTACCTCTTCTAGGACCCTTCTACCAGCCAACCTCCCAAACATCACTTTAAGGCATAAGCCACAAGATTCTAAAAGTTGATTCTTAGGATTTAACGCTTAGGGTTTGCCTGTCTCCATCTCTATTTTTCTGTTCCTATCTGGTTTTTTTGAGCTAGTGAGGACGTTCTTCTTCCTTTTTTTCCAAGAGTCTTCAAATTTTCTGAGTTTTTGGAAACCACAGTCACCGACATTGGCTTTACCACCGACGTCGGTCACCTTCCTCCTTCGACATCGGTTATCTGACTGATGTCGGCCATATTTCTCACCGACATCGGTTTTTCAACTGACATCAGTCACTGTCATAGTCCTTTTTTCCCAAAATAGCAGCCTAAAACCTGACCCTTTTTCTGCCAAAACCACATTTTGAGTTTCTGAAACTGAAAAAACATAGTTTCTAGAACTTGACCCTTCTTGCCTTGAATGGTTTTGACACGCAGTCAAACCAAGGCCCTTCTTGACCATGCTAGCCATCAATCACTTTCGCGTTCCCAGTCTATAACCAGTCCTATAATGGAGTTCCACTCAGAGATCGAAAGAACTCCTACTCAATCGACCCCAACTCAGACCCCCATCGTCCCTGAAGGGGACCAAGATTTTGAAAGATTCTTAGACCTCAATGTCACAGCCCTCCAAAACTATCTCGCAAGAAACCCAACACAAGACTTTTCGGGTGAAGCAGCAATGACACTAACACCACCCACTACCCAGCCTTTTGCCTCAACTGTTAACCTGACCATGGCCAATACACAAAGTTTGGCCTCTCCATCTAGACTGACCTCCATCGAGGTTCCATTACCCCCTCAACCACACGTAATTCAACCAAGTTCTACATCATACCAGAACTTGATTGTCTCGACCCCTCACACTCTTGCTCCCATAAATGCAGGAGTGTCTACCTCGACCTTTGTCAATGCCATCACGCAACCACTTTTGGCAGTATCTAGTCAACTTATGCCTTCTACTTCCATAACCCAACCACCTTTGGCCTCCACTTCTGTCCCTACGACTAGTTACACATATGTTGCGCCCCTACAAGCACAACCGACTACGTCGTATGCCCCTTCTAGCACCTTTCAAGCATCCTAAAACTTAGGGGGTGCCCCATCTACCAATCCGTTAGCAGATCTCATCAAGATGCTGATGGATAAAATGTCTAGTCTTGAGACCTCTATTTCTGGTTCACGCAATGCTCTCTCGTATGAGCAAATTTGCAATGAACCCATCCATCCTTCTGTCCTTATCCGACCATACCCCAACCAATGGGAGCTTCCTAAATTTACTCACTTCCAGTGTAAGGAAGACCCGCAACAACATCTACGGGCATTCAGACATGCCTGCTACCTCATAGCGCATGACGATGCGTTAGTTTTATGCACGTTCCCCATGTCACTTTCTGGCCCCGCCCTTGACTGGTATAGCTCTCTTACCAGACATTATATCTTCTCATTCATTCAACTTGCCCAATTATTTCTCAACCATTTTTCCATCAACATCACCAAACAAGTCTCAATCATAGACGTCTACTCCATTAGGCAATTTGACGATGAATCAATAGTCAATTTTGTCGCCCATTGGAGGGGCTTGATTAACCAGCTCTCCTTCTCCTTGCCTCAACCTGAGCTCATCGAGCTCTTTTCTTGAGCATGTGCCAGGCACATCTCTTCTACCTTACGGATTCAAACATTCCACACTTTTGACAAAATTTTCACCATGGCCTGAAAGCTCAAACTCCACACCATTGAAGAGGATAAGGTCAAATTGCGTAATACTAATGCAAGAACCAATGACCTTTCTTCTTCCAGACCTCCTTCTTCTGCCAACTCCAAGTCCAAAGGAGTGGCCAACACTGTGGTCATTAGATCACCATCCTCGACAACAACTAATCACTCTCAACCTTCTACATTCCCAAGCATCACCAAACAATTCCAACAACGGTATATTCAGCGTTCACACACTCCGCTTGGAGAATCATACACTTCCATTTTGGAAAAATTTATCAAGCAGGGGGTCCTCAATCTCCCTCCAATCCGACCACCTCAATTCGACCCTTCAAAAGCCCTCCCTACATGGTATAGGGAGGTCGACTTCTGTCACTTTCATTGCGTCCAAGGCCATAACATTGACAATTGCCAAACCTTCAAAAACATAGTCCAAGACATGATCGACAAGGGTGATCTCGTCTTAGACAACCCGAATGCCCCACCCAACCAACACATCAACATCTTCAAACAACCATTCCCAAACCATCCTCTTAATCAAAATAATGTCCAGACCTTGACCAATAGCTCTCATGAGCATGATATTCACACGATCAACACTATCTTGCCTCTTGTCCCTGACCAACCTCCTTCACAAGTAGAAGAGTCTTATTCTCCTATTCATCCATCACAGGTAGAATAACCCTCTTCTCCCGTTAGTCCTCCATCAACCTCTCTTATACTAGAGAACGCCTTGACCATACCTATGTCATTAGCCACACCTTCGTCTTTCTTCCTACCAATGGAGGACCCTACCTTGCCTACTCCTCAAGCACAAATAGAAGGCACCATCATCCCTTCCCTTTGCCCTCTTGGGGAGTTGCACTCTCCTATTTCTTCTCCACCAAGTGAAGACCTAGTCTCTCCATCCATTTTGATTGAGGATGACCTAGTCACGGTTTCCTCTTGCCTTTTGCCTAAGATTACTACATCTCACTCACCTCCATCCACATCTGAATCCAAACCCGTATCTAAACTCACCTCACACAATGGTGGTCCTCAACCCAAACCAAAGAAGGCCACTAGACCACACCGGAGGACTCTTCCCCCACCTTCGTCATTACCTTCAATTTTAGGCCCGCATCCGTCCACTCTATTAGGAGTGCTCCCTACTCCCATACTTCATAGAGGCAAGTCGCCTCCATTATTCTCTCAAACTATCATACATATATCTCCTCCAAACCATCAACCAATGCCTCTTATGCCTCTCAAACCAAAGTCATCAACCCCCACTGCAACAAAACATCCAGACCCGTTAGCAAGTTCTTATGCCTTGCTGTTATGGCAATTGTTGCAGTCTTCTCACATCAATCTCCCGCCTCTTAAACCATATCAATCTCTTGGACCAAAACCACCCTGGTTTGATGACACTCAAATTTGTGCATATCATTACACGCCTGGGCATGACACTGAGCATTGTTGTGCCCTCAAGGTTGTCATTCGCCAATGTCTAGGGAATGACACCTTTCTTCTCGACCATGTTAGCAACAAGCCTTCAACACCACCCCACTCATCGACTCTCAGATCAAGACCATCTTGGTTTGACAACTCTAAATTCTGTCATTATCACCACACTCTAGGACATGACACTGAGCATTATTGCACTCTTAAAGCTGTCACTCATCAACAACAGAGAAAGGATACCCTTCTCATCAAGGATCCTCTTGACCTCCCCTTTGACAAATCATCAACACCAACCCATTCTTCTCAAACCTTGTCACTTAAATCAGGATCTCCATGCCAGACTATGGTCCCTTTGCTGCCTTTGACCCCCTTATTCGACATCAACACAGTCAATCTGATCACCAAGCCTCAACTGACCTTGACTAATCTATCAAACCTTCCCCCTAGCTGTTGGGGGAATTCAACTTTCATCGAAGCCTCGACCAACCCTTCAACCCAGTCTCAACCAAATATCAATCACTCTTTTAATCCCAAACCTTGACTACACATTCAACCCAGCCTCGACCAGTCTCAACCGAATCAATCAACCAACCTTTTCACCCAATCAATCAACCAAGCTTCAACCAATCTCGACCAAATTTGACCAATCATCGACCTAATACCAATTTCAACCCAACCATCAACCAAATATCAACAAATATCAACCAGACATTGACCAATCATCAATCCAGACCTCAAACTAGACCTCAACCAAATCATCAATCCAAGACCTCAACCAAATCTCGACCAAGACATTGACCAGACCATCGACCAGACCATCGACTAGACACTAACCAATCATCAATCATGACCTTGACCAAACATTCAATCCAAACATTCAACCAACCTTTTTATCAAAACATTCAACCAGTCTTGACCAACTAACGACCATATCAACTAGCTTCACATCCAACATCAATACGTGACCAATCTTGAAGAGGCAAATGGGGCAAGTCTACTCCTAATTGACTCGGACCCTATCATAATGCACAAGCATGGCCCAAGGACTTATCAGAACTTGAGCCCTTTTATGCCTTGCATCTTTGACCATTCTACTGTTAGTTGAGTACTCAATCACTTGACATTTTACTTGAGCTCGTCCCTTGAGCAATCCCCTTTCATTGTCATTCCTATTCCTTTCAACCCTGTCTCCCCAACACTTCATCAACCCTTTTTTGTCAAGTAGTAATGCTTTGTCCTAATAAAAGGGAACCCTTAAACCTCTAGAGGCTCGTCCATGGCTAAAAACTTTAGTCAACAAACATATATCAAAAATGGGATACCTATCATATCAAAGGTCATAAAACTCTAAATGTAGACTGCTCCCTTGAAGGACAGCTACACAATTGCTATATTACTAGACTGCTCCCTTGAAGGACAGCTAGGCCAAAGTCATATCAAAACATAAAAAGCAAAGTATATACCACTCCCTTGAAGGATGGCTATGACTAAATATTGCTACAGACAACACTCTTTTTAAAGATTCCTGCATCGATCAGCTTCACATATATGACCACCAAGGAAAACAACATCCTTATGTAGACTTCCCGTATCGATCAATTTGCACCAAAAAAAAAAAAAAAAAATGACTGACAAGTTATAAAGTCATGGACATGCCTATAGTCATTCTTGGGTCACCTATAAAAGGGGCAAGGTTCTTCCTGCCATAAAAGGGTTACCCCATCTTCTCATATCACATATATTCATCTTATCACCCCAGCATACTCAAGGGACTTCGAGCTCACTTAACGCCAAGTGATTCGATTACTTCTCTAACATCAACCCTTGGTCAATGACGTGATGCATAAACAGGGCTTTTGTTCTAACAACCCCTATCTATGCTCTCATTTTGATCCTTGTCAATGAAAAAGCAATTCACCTTTCACTTATCTTTCACACTTTGGTCACATTCAACCACATCATTTGTCAAAACAATTCAATCCGACTCTTTTCAAACCACTCACATAGCCTACTCATTCTAGTTTCCATAAACACCACTACACATGGAAACTATCAATCACACAATTTATGTCAAGCATAAACCATTACTTGCTAAAGCATAAATCGACCTGCAATTCATTTTTAGCATACATCCATCATGAATATGGATAGTTACTAGGGATGAAGAACCCCGACCAATGTTACAGAATACACCATTTGGAAAAGGCTGTAGCATCATCTTCTCCTCATCATTTCAAGCATGTACCCTCAGACATATGGGAAGTGCTATATCATTATCATGACCAAAATCCACCACTTTGATCTTTTTTTCCTCCCTCTTGGGAGAACTACATTGGCCTGAGGCCTTTCCAACAGGGGCTATGTAGGCAGCACTCAGTTGACATGGGGTCTTCTGAGGTTAGCTCGGCCATTCCTTCGTCCATCCACCTCGACCAATGACCATGGAGATCACGACTATCTCCTTCGACTACGACCACTTCCAAAGTGACTTTGCCTTGGTTGTTTTTGCATGTATGCTATCTCATGAATGGTTAGCAAAATTGTGCGCATATTTTTGACCCTCACAAGTATAGGATCTCAAGCCGGTTGATCCCCACTACTTGTGACTTTTTCATGTTTTTGGGAGCACTTCCTAAGCCCAGGATACCTGGAACACGACAACCCATTGGAGCTTCAGCTTAGATTAAATCACCCAATCAGCTATGACTATATGCTAGGGCCCGATTACTTCAATTTTGGCACTCCTTGACCCTTGACTTGCGGCACTTTGACCTGACCATCTCGTGAAGTGGTATGCGCGCGCTCACAACTATTGTAGCATTCACACTCACCATCTTCATCCACTCTCTATCAAATTAGCACTCGACTTCAGGTTTCAGTCCCTCGACTCCCACTTTGAGGGGGAATATCTCATCCCATTTGGTACAACCAACAGGGCAAAGTCAACCTTATCCCACACCTGGGGCAACCAACTCTTATTTTTGTCTTGCAGTTCATCTAGAACAACCAACAAGACAAAAAGGGGCAAATGTAGACACCAAAGTCATGTCTAACCCTTGGTCATCCTCCCTCTTGGTCCATTCCTAACCCATTCCTAAACCATGCACTTACTAATTTAAAAATAATAATTTATTATTAATATCCTCCCCTTTGACGCATCACCTATAACACCTCATCTGACACCTCGCCTTGGACTATTTCCCACCCTATGACTCACCCAAGACCTATTCTTACTTCTTTCTAACCGCCTAACCAACTCTCGTGCGTATTTAGCCCAACCTTCGATAATTCTCCAATGGGTCATGTACTTGGCAGATGGAGAATGGGCTTGGTGGCTCTTTTACTCATTCTCCACCCGCTTACGTCGGTCAAATGTCGGCCAATGCCGGTGGAATCGCCGACGTTAATTTTACTTAAACCAAATTTCTAACCTCTGGCGAATCTAATCACAAATTTGCTAATCTCTAGTGAGCGAATCCTGACTCTGGAATCCTTGAATCTTCAATCTTCATCCATCCGCCACTCTACCAATCAATCTGCCAATCTTCAAACCAGACCTCTCACTCTCCCTCACACAGCAGGCTTCTACAATAGCAACAGGTCCTCCACATAGGCTACATCAACAACATGAATAGGTATCAGTAGCACTCCTTCTATAGGCCACATGTATGTATATTGTCTGTGTTTTCATTATATTTTCAGTTATTGCTTTCTAGTAATTACACCCCCCAGACCAGACTGTCAACCAGACCAGACCTAAATCCTTATTTCTCTGTCTCCCTATTGCCTCCTCTGCCCCTCTGTCCCTTTTCAACACTCTGTCCATTATCCCAGACCTCTGCAATACTCTCAGACATTTAACAAAACCCAGACCCTTTCTCAGACCTGTCCAAAACCATAAACCCGTCTAGACTCTCTCAGACCATCCAAACAGTGTGAAAACCCGTCCAGACCCCTTTTCAGCCCTGTCTATATACCACAGACCCATCGACAGACTATTGCCCCGACCAACGCCGGCCACAAAGACCACTTCCCCAACCAACGTTGGCAGACTAACTGACGTCGACAGACCTTGACAATCGACGCCGATAAGACCACCGACACCAACGACTGTGACCAGGCCAACATCATCATTCAGGTAAGTATTTGCTTCCATTTCCTTTTCAATCTTTATCATTGCAGTCTTTTATCATTCTGCTATTTATCAGACATCCTTTTATCAATCAGTGGGTTGACATCTCTCAAGCTTTTGCTTGGCAACCCACCATCTCCTCATCTAATGCCTTCTTTATCTTAGTCTCTTTTTCTTGCAGGTGTCATCCTCCATAACCAAAGAGGAGTTCTCACGACGTCTGGATAACGGTGCACACGACTTCATCCAGGTACATACAAGCGTTAGACCATTTCCTTCTTAGTTTCTCATTTCACTTTCTTGAATGTGAAAAGTGAATCTAGCATAGAAATAATATCAACCCGTAATAATAGAGTAGTGCCAAGTCCATTGAGAGCGTAAAATATTGATCTCACTAGTTAAAGGAGCCAACTGTTACATCATATACAAGCTCAAATAATACATCTTGGTAGTGTCAATAAATGAATATTGGTATAATTGAATAATACATATATAATTTCATGAATTTACATGGAATATGCACCTAAAATGTGTCTCAAGCTAAAGTATATATCAAAATGTAACCTTTTCTCTTTAAACTATGTATAATATGCATCACAAATATGAAAAAATATGTCCCAAGTCTATGAAAATTAGTGCCAAATGTATAATATTTTATCACAAGTTATATTTGAATCTTATAAATTATATCAAATTTTACCAATTCTGTCAACTTTATATATGTGGAGTCATATATCTATGCCATGCCCCCATTTTGAGGTGAGGGGAATAGAAAGTGATAGTCACATTATCTCAAAAAGATACAACTCTGTTATATCTATGTGGATCATAAATTAAATAGTGGTATCATGTTGAAGTATATGTTGTGATTTAAGAATTTGACTCAAGAGAGGATGGTTAGTATAGTGTTAGTTTTAAAATGAAAACAAAATGAAAGAAACACACTGGCTAGCATAACATCTCTAGACCTAGACACTAGGGAGATCTTAGTTAACAAACATGAATAAAACAAAACAAAAATTCAAAATAAACCTTATTTTACCTCTCTTGGATGCTCTAAAATGCTTTTTGTAGTGGCTTGCTCAGGTTGTGCTCATGAGTCTTCATCAAAGGAGGCTTGGCTATCTCCTGTTTTCCTTGGCACCTTGTGGCTTTAGATTGGCTTGGCTTGGAATCAATTTGTCATAGTAACACTAGTTGCATGAAGATTTATAATCAATTATACATTATAAATTTTCATAATCATGTCTTAAAATTCATGTGGTAAGGCCTTCTATTTATAGATTTTTGAGAATGTCTAGAATCAACCTAAACCATCCATCTTAAGATTAGGATGTGTGGTTGAGGATTAATTAAATTTTTGGAATTAAGTTTATAATTATCCTCATCATGACCTTGGAATAAGGGGAAATTAAGAGGCATGGAGGGCATCATGGAAGGCATTGATGAGGCATGGAGGGCATAAATCCTAGTATTTGTGGCATTTGTGGCCTAGGGATGTCTTCCCCAGAAATGAGGTCACTTGATGATGTAGATATTCAATATTCATTTCCAAAATAAAGTATTCAATAATTGTCCATGTCATTCTTATTTATACCTTGATTTGGGTTAATTAGCTCTTAAGCATGTTTAATCACTTTGTGCACAAATTACTCAAATTGATCAGAATGCCTTGTTATTGGTCCAAAATTTGACTAGATTAGAATTGGAAGTCAATGTCAAATGATTTGGAATCATATTCCCATATATGATGTTATCAACAATAAATAACAAAGGCACATGTCTCATGTAAGAGATTTAATATAAAAAAGCAATCGAGAGCACCCAGATGCAAAATTGTCATTTTGACTCAGAATGATCTGATCAAAGTTAACTGGCCCTTAAATTATATTGCCTCATTTAGGGATACCCTGGCCAAAATTGGCACTTGAATATGTCAGTTTCACATCATTTAGTGTGCTTTAGTGTTTTTAGGCCAAATTGTGCATTTTGGTGGAAATTGATCAAAACCCTGATTGGAGGTTATCGGTAGCCAAATTTAGGTGTCTATAGTTTGTCCCTATTTGGGAAGGCATTGCAAGCTATAAGCATAGTAACATATTCTCAAAGAATGAAAAGGTCCTGTATGCCTACAACTGCAATGATGATAAACTAACTGTATGATACCCCCTCAAGGGAATGGTTGATATAAGTAGGTTGGTAAATGATCCCTTGAAAAGAAAGAAGAAAAATGAGGGGACCAAAGAAAGTAAAAATGATGGGGTGAAAACATAATGATATTAAAAAAGTAGTCAAAGTCATGGAGAATGCAAGTGGGATGATGTACAATGGTTTTCCCAAAGGTGGTTATAAGCATTATACCTTGATATTGGTAACATAGTATGATAACACAATGATTTGCCCAAAGTTAGTTATAATCATTGAGAATATTGATCTACCCCAATTAATATAGACAAACAAGATAATAACATGCATCTGTATGGGTAGAAAAAGGAAAGTGGTGACAACACAATGATTTACCCAAAGGTGGTTATAATCAGTGAGAAATGTAAGTGGGATGGCGTGCAATGATTTTCTCATAGGCGGTTATAATCATTAGACCCTATTTATGGAAAAAATTATAAACTTGGTTGAGGATGATGATAACTTAAAACAGAGGATAATGATGAATTGGAACAACCTACTAGTAGGGAGATGCTCATCCTAACTAAAAAAGTTGAATTTATTTCATGTTTAATTACTCTATTTGGAATATGATTAGGATGGAATCAAGATGTCGATGCTGAAGAGATGCTACCATCACTGAATAGACTTTTTGAAATTGAGGTTTGTTGTAGCACATGTCGGTAGGTATCTTGGTATAACATCATGAGGACTTGGCCGAAATATGCATAAGGACTGATTCCCATAATCTAATACTCAATATAAAATAATGTACCAATGATAGAAACCATGATGATAATGTAAACATATGAATATGGATGGATTCAAGTGTAAATGTGGGAAATGAATCACCCAATGAACACACATAAATTGAATCAAGGCAATAGTGCTAAAAGCAAACAAACAGACACATAAATGAAACAAAATAAGCAAAAACAAACAAACAAACAATGCAATAGAAACCATACAAATATTACTGCTAAAAAATAGGTGACAAGTAAACAAATGAACGAAATGGGGGAATATAAGAAAAGGAAGGGGGTGGAAAGCTATCTCTATATGCACTAGGCAAGTAGATGCTACCTACATAGTTCCATGGATGTAATATCTAATAAAAACTTTAGGCCAAATTTAGTTCTCCCAAGGAATGGGAAGAATTTGATAACTGAGAAAAAAAATAGAATAGATGTGATAGAAGAAGAGGAATGGTATTCAAAAATGGCAAGTGAATGAGAGAAAAGGCCAAAAAGGATGGAAAAACTAAGTGACAAGTGGTTTACTTGCAACTTAGTAAAGGTTCCTAGAATCCTTAAGGCAAAGAAGTGGTCAATGTTTTTTTTCTTTTATAATGATTTTTCAAATGTTTTTGGAATTTTTTTAGAGTATCTCAACTCAATCAAGAATGATGAGACACTAAATGGTTCAAGTTCACAAAATGATGAGAGCATTCAAACTTAGGTTGCTCACAAAATGACAAGAGCATTCAAACTTAAGTTTCTCACAAAATGGTAAGAGTGTTCAAACTTAGGTTGCTTACAAAACAACAAGATTGTAATAAGGGGGTGACTGAGCTAACCTCAAAAAATATTGAGCACTACCTACATAGTCCTATAATAGGACTTGAAGTCACTATAATTCCACCCTACAATAGAGGAATTTGACTAGTGTAGCAGTCAATTCAAACAAAACATGCACAATTGGTAAAAAGGTAAAGTATGACATAAGAAGTAGCAAGTTAGTATGTTAAAGCTTAATAAATAAATGTTGCCCCTAGTTTACCTATAGGTGGTTATAACTAACACACAATTGCATGGATCAATGGTACTAATTTACCCAAAGGTGGTTATAATTAGTAACATATCCGGTGATAAGAAAGGAATAAAAAATGAAGGATGCAACTGTCAAAAATTCTATCATACTGCTCCAAAATATGATCTTTGTCTAAAGTATGTGAACTACTTGATGAAACTAAATAGATACCCTGATGCTAAAAATATATAACAAATGGAAAAATCCAAGGTCAAATGGGATAGGCTTTAGAACACATTGGAATGATAGGTCAGAGGCAAAAAGTGGATATGGCTAAGAGGATAGATAAGAATGACATTTGTATAAAGAAGAATAGTGATAAAATGGTATAACTGAAATGGTCTTTACAAATAATACACCTTAGCGCTCAAGCATAGTACCACTTGAGATGAATAATATTCATCAGCTTAGGAAGTTCATCTCCATCTGGTATGGCAAGCCTGTATGCTCTTGATCCATAATCTATAGTAATGATGAAAGGTCCTATCTAGTTTGATTTGAATTTTACTTTATACTTCTTCTCAACTGTGTTATTGTTTTGGTTTTCTTTAAGAACAAGATGACCAAGTTCAAATGTTCTATAATCAACATGCCAATTATAGTGGCCTTTGAGTCAATTTTGATATGCTTGAAGATTGTTGAGTGCAGCTATGCATTTCTCATCAAGTAGGTCTAGTTCTTGTAGGTGACCTACTTGATAGTCATGATCATCTAGGACATGCTTGAAAGAGATGCACATGAAATTAAATTCAACCTCAATTGGAAGGATGGCTTCAATACCATAAACAAGTGAGTATGGAGTGGCTCTTGTGGGGGTACAATGATTGGTATAGTATGCCCAAAGGGAAAGGAATATCTATAGGTACCAATCACAACTAGCATTATTGACAATCTTTTTGAGAATATTGACAATGGTTTTGTTTGATGCTTCATATTGGCCATTACCTTGAGGGTAATATTCTATATAACAATGTTGTGTGATGTTATATTTAGTACATAGCTGGTCTACATCCTTATTCTTGAATGATATTTCATTATCAGATATAATGTTAGAGGGGATACCATAGCGACAAATGAGATGGTTGAAATGAATTTGGAAATTTTCTTTCCAGTCATGTAAGGGGTATAGCTTCAACCCAATTAGTGAAATACTCAGTGGTAGTAAGGATATGTTTATGGCCATCAGATGAAGTGGAGTTGATCTTGCCAATGAGGTCAAGTCTCCATGTGGAAAATGGCCATGGTGTTAACATCAATTTTAGAGTTTTGATTGGGGCATGAATCAAATTAGCATGCCATTGACATTTATCACACTTATTTACATATGTAGTGACATCTATGTCCATCATGGGACCATAATAACTAGTACACAAGAGCTTGTTGGATATGACTACCCTGCTAGAATGAGCTCCACATACCCCTTCATGAACTTCTTTTAATTCTAGTGTAGACTCTGTCAAACTTAAACAATGAAGTAGAGTTACATTAAAACTATGATGGTAAAGGGTGGATCCAAGTAGAGTATAATGAGTGGAATGATGAATGAAGGATTTGGTTTGTTTTTGAGATAGGTTAGGTGGTATAACTTAGTCATGAAGGTAGTTGTAAAGTTTTGAGTACTAGATAGAATTAGGACCAACAATATCACAAATCATTACAACAGTTGAAGGTTCATGAGTTGGTGCTAAAAAATTCTTGATGAGGAACTGATACTCTCTAACTTTATCTATTTATCAAATCAAAGGTCTAATAGTAGCCATGGCATCTATAATTTTATTACTAGCTCTTGGTATGTGCTCAAATTGAGTGTTGGAAATTTATTGCTTAAAAGTGTTAACCATGGCTTTATATGGAACCAACTTTCATCTTTGGTCTAAAAATGATCTGTGACTTGATTGATGTTGACTGAGAATCACCATAAACTTGGAGATGAGATATGTTCTAATGCACTACCTATCAAAGTCTTGCAACAAGTGATTCATAGTTAGCCATGTTTTTTGTTTTAAAAAAGTTGATTCTAAATGATTTAAGGACTAGATCCCCCTGTGGTGTAATAAATAAGAGGCCTACCCCTAATCCATATAAAATAAATGAACCATCAAAATATAGCTTCCAATTCTACTCCTCAAGAGATGTGTCAATGATGGTCATTATGGATTCATTAGGGAAATGAAATGTGAGTGGCTTGTGTCTACAAAAGGTGCTTCAGTAAGTTGATCTACCAAAACTTCTCCCTTGATTGCCTTTTGATTGACATACTCTATGTCAAAATCACTAAAAAGCATGATCCATTTGGCCATTCTACCTTGTAAATCTATTTTAAATAGTAAGTAATTGAGTAGATCTACTATTGAAACAACCATGGTCTTATTATTTAACATGTAATGGCACAATTTATGAGCTATGAATACCATGGCTAGACAAGATTTTTTAATAAGTGCATAGTTATGTTCATAAGTGACCAAGGTACAAATTAGGTAGTATACGACATGCTCTTTTCCATTGTCATCATGTTGAGCCAGGAGTTCCCCCAGAGTATGGTCGATAGCTGATAGGTATAACAAGAATGGGTTTTCAGACATAGGAGGTAATAAAATAGGTGGATTAACAAGATTGTCTTTGAGTTGTTGAAAATATATTTAGTAGTGATCATCCTAGTGAAATGCAACTCCCTTCTTTATAAGATGTGTAAATGGATGACACTTGTCTGCTAACTAAAAGATGAAGCATCAAATTGATTAGATCTTACCCTACAAACTACAAAGTTACTTTAAATTGGTTAGTGGTGGCATCTTAGTTATAGCATGGACTTTAGTTGGATCAACTTTAATACCTCTGTGAAACACGATGAAGCCAAGAAATTTACCTAAGATTATGCGAAACATATATTTCTTTGGATTGAGTATGACTTTATACTCCTGTAATCTTTCAAATATCTTACAAAACACTGTTGGATGGTCAACCCTAGTTTTGGATTTTCCTAATATGTCATCGACATAGTCCTCAACAATATCATGCATCATATAATGGAATATGATATTCATGGCCCTTTGATATGTATTTATATCATTCTTAAGTCCAAATAACATTACCTGATAAAAAAATGTTCCCCATGGAGAGATGAATGCTATCTTATGTTGGTATTTTGGTGTTATTCTGATCTGGTTGTATCCTAAAAATCCATCCATGAGTGAAAGCATTTCATAACCTACCTTAGAGTCAATGATAATGTCAATATGAGGCAATAGAAAATCATCTTTAGGACAAGATTTGTTGATGTCTCAAAAATTAGTATAGATTCTGATCCCTTTAAGATTTTTACTAATAGGTACCACATTAGAGATCCATTCTAAGTAGTCAATAGATCAAATACATCCTACTTCTAAGAGTTTTTTCAAATATTTCTTTACTAATACAACAATATGTGGATGTATCTTATGTAGCTTTTGTTTTATTAGTTTGGCATCAAGATTAACCACCAAGTAGTGCAGAACTAAGGTGGGGTCTAAACTTGGCATGTTAGAATAGGCCCATGTAAAGATATCTACAAATTCTCTCAATAGAGCTGTAAAGACTTCATGTTCCTCCTCAATTAAGGACAAGCCTAATTTTATCCATTTTGGGTTTGATGGAGTCTCGATCTTTGCCTCTATTATATTTTCAACTAGATAGGTCGAACCATCTTCTAGGATAATAGGCAAAGACTTAACTATTGGGCTATGTCAGGGTCCTCTGCTAGGACTTACTCTTTGACTTATCCTAAGGATGATGAATCTGAGTCCCCAAATGGGAGATCTGGCCATGTGACAAAAAAAATCAAAACTTTATGAAGAATTTGATCAAATACTTGTTGTGCAAAACTAAACTTGGACCCATAGGTAAGTTCATCTTTGGTGGTCTCCTAGTCTAAATTCAGAGAAGAATGAACATCCCCATCTAATGGCACCTAAAATAGGTTTTCACCACTAGATTGACCTTTATCTTTACTTTTTCCCTATTTAAAAAGTGCCTCAAAGAGGTTTTCACTTTGGGACCTCAATGTTTTACTTATTTGTTTTTGGCTAAGGGTGTTCACTTGCTCTCCGAAATAGGTTATAAGCTCCAATGTAATTGAGAATATTGACTTATGATCTCCCAATAGAATGTTGTATCTAAAGCCTAAGTAGTCACAGAATGCCTCATCATTTTGGAACTCATCAATCAACATATTGGATTCTTGTTGGTGTAAATCTATCAGTTGGGGATAATATAATGGCAATGGGTTGTGATGAATGACCAGGGCAAGGGTAAAAATGACATTGTTATCAAATAGGTTGGTTTTAGCTAGGCCATCAAAGGTGAGGCTATGATCATACTCTACTTCATTGTCAGCATCATCATCAATTTTCACTGGTGATAGATTTTGAATAAGATATGTGGGGTCACCCCCAGGTGGTTTAAATCTAAGTCCATAAGGTCTTTCATACTTAGTCATAGAAATTGGCTCGATGGTTCCTTGCTGATTCGATTCAAGGCCTCTTCCTTCATAATTGTGATGCTTCATGATCCTATTAGGAATAAGATACTTTGCACTTTTATAACAATCAACTTGGTTATCATTGTATAACCATGATTCATCCCCTTCAAGAGGGTTGGGTTCTAGGCTAGATGTTGGTACAAATGTGATAGGTCCCTTATCTTTGTTCTTTTATTGTAATGCATATGTGGGGTGACTTTAGGTCACCCAAAGGTTTTTAAATTTTGAGGAAGATTGGTAATATAAAATGTATCATAGGTCACATACTCTCCCGATCTATTATCTGAAATGGTGAAATGATTATAAGCTTTAAGAGGTGGCATGTGGGAATGAGAATCCAAGGTATTAGGATCTATGCAATTATCTGATGAAGGATTAATAAGTATAGCCTTTCCTTTATCCTACTTGGAATTTGGATTCATACTGTACTAATAGTTATAGCTTTAAAATTTGGCCTCAAGATGTTTGGAATGTTCATATGGGTGTAAATCTCTTATAATATTCAATTCCATCCCTGAGTGGGAAAACTTGATACATTGGTGCAACATTGATTGGACTGCATGAATCTCATGTAACCAAGGCCTGCCTAGAAGCATATTGTATGATAACTCATGATCAAGCACATGGTAAAGTGTATCATGGGTCAAAGGCCCAATGATAACTAGAAAACTAATGGTGCCTTGTGATTCTCTTCCCTGATTATCATAGACTTTGATGGTTATTTTTTCTAGTTGGAGATCTACCATTGTGTACCCAAGAAGCTTGATGAACTTTAGAGACAATATGTTGAGGCCTGATCCATTATCTATAAGGACACATTTCACTTTATGCCACTTTATATAAACTTTTATGTACAATGGGTTATTATAGAGTAGGCCAAAGGAATACATATCACTTTGGTTGAATGTGGCTTGTTGGGTTAGAGCTAGGTGTCCAACCAAAGCTTGAAATTTATCAAGGGATATATCACTAGAAATAGTGGATTGGGTTAAAAAATTATTCAGGATGTTCTTATGGATTATTAACGTTCACAGTAAATCTAAAATGTAAATTTTTGCTAGTGTCTTCTACAATTGTTCCATAATATCAAACTTCTTGTCTTGGTCAGTAGTGAATGGTTTATTCCTAGGCTAAATGGTTGGTTGGATGACAGGAAAAGTGGTAGATGGTTATGGGCCTAGGATAGTAATTTTCAACCTCTAAGTTATGATTGCATAATCAAGATTAAATACTTGACCATTATTGCTAAAAAATGTTAGGAATGGTGTGGGATTAGACAAGATAAGTCTCAATTGCCGGTGCACTCATATGTGGTCACATGGCAAAGATGAGTTGTTGATATAAGGTCCAAAAAGGGAATCCTAGTTTGTTAGTTTTCTTGTATGCACTCCCAGGTCAAAAAAAGATTATCCATATAATTTGGCTGAATGTTGTTGTTTAGCAATGGTCTAGGTTGATTAGTGCTTGGTCTAGGATTAATAGAGATGGTATTAACACTACCCCTTGTAATATGACCTAAAAAACTATTGTAGTCATGTGCAATTGTATGGTAGGTTTGTTGATTGTTACCATTCTGACCTTGGTTTTATCTATTATTCTATCATTGTAGGTTTTATTATTGATTTTTTTGATTCTACTAGTTTGGCCTTTGATTTTGATACTGTTGATTTTATTGTTGCACTAGCCATTGTTGTTGTTGCTAATTATTCTACTGCTATTGATTGTTATGTTAGGGAAAGGGGTTTTGATAAATCTTAAGAGTTTGTTTGGAAGTGGAGGCACCATTAGCCAATGTTATCTCCCTATTCTCTAACATATTCTTAATTAAATGCTTGATTTGGATAAATCTTCATATATTATGCCCATTGACCTGATGATATTCATCGAATTCATTTTCATGGTACCAATTAGGATAAGGAATGCCTTGCAGATAATGCTTTGGTATAGGCTAACTAATCAGATTAGTAGTAATAAGCTTATGAAATACAAACTCAATAGGTTCTCCTAGGTCACTAAAGACATGACGTGTAGGCATGGTTCTCCTAAGAGGAGGGGTTTACAATGGTAAATGCTATTGCATTTGTTGTGTAGGTCTTGGTTGTTATGCTTGTGGCATTAGTTGGAGAGGCTATTGGGTAGGAATAAACTAAAAAGGTGGTGTAGATGATGTTTTCACCATTTGGACATGACGCGACTCAATTATTCTATTTCCCACAACATTCTCATTGTGGTTGAATTGCTTTGGTCTTTCTTAGTTATTAGCCTATGTTGGTTGTGATGCTTGTGATGGCATTGGATGTTGGTTTTGACCATTTCCTTGATTGGTACCTAGATTTTGATTGGTTGAATTAAGCTTGATGACTCCTTTATTGATGAGCACCCACTTGATCAACAAACCTTTAATAATAATCTCTTTGAAAGTATGCACACATTGTAGTTCCAGATGATAAGCTATCTCATTATGCAAATTTTTAGTAAACACAATAGCTAATTGTTTATCTGGTAAACTATGGGTGAAATAGCTTGTAAGAGCTCTCTATTACTGTAGATAATTTACAAAACTCTCACCAACTTTTGATTTTCTTGTGCTAAATCCACTAATGAAATCTCATGTTCAAGATTATAGGAAAAGTGTTGTACAAACTTATCAAAAGATCATCAAAATCTATTACTAAATTTTTGGACAACTTTAAAAACCACTCCAAGGCTTGTCCAACCAAGCTCCTTAGAAACAATAGTAAAAGGTATATGTCACTATTTGCCATTAGTTGACATGCGACAAAGAATTCAGTTAAATAGGCCTTAGGGTCACCTTTCCCTTTGTATTTGTAAAATTTTGATGGTTCATATATTGGAGGAAATGATATCTGAAATAATCCATGCTAAATGGATAGGAATACACATCATCCAATTTAAACTTTTTATTTTATTTCCCAGCCTAAATGGTAGCAATTACATCCCTCATCTGTTACAATCTTGGGATAGAAAACTAGAAGGAACATTGGTTTGAGGAAGAATATTGGTTTAGGTAGATGGTTGGGAGGTGACAAGTGGGACACTTTGACCAAGGTATGATGGAGATACCTATTGGGGTCTATTAATTTGGTTGGGAAATGGACCAAGAATATGCATACATAGATTAAGATGTACTTGATGTGATATTCTAGTTTAGGTTGGTGATAAAGGTTTGACTTGGAGGATTTTGTGGTTGGGATGGAGGGATATAACTATACTATGCCTATTCTAGTTGAAAAGGGACATGCTGTTGACTAATCAAACCTTGCTATTGAGTGGGAACTTATGGACCAAGACCCTGTCTCTAAATTTGTGGCATACTTTGAACCAACAGTTGTCTAGTAGGTACTTGAGAAGCATGAGAGCCTCTTTATTACAGGAATCCCTATGGGGAAGTGAAAATAGGTTACAGATTCAACATCTATTGTTGACCAATATTTTCACATTATTGGCTAGTCATTGCTTGGTTTTGGATTGGAATATTAGTCTGTGACTAAAGAGGTATGTTTGTTGTTACTTAGCGAGGTAGAACATTGGTTGCCCCTGATTGAGGTGGTAATGTATTTGTCCTTTATTATTTTGGTATACTAGATTGTGCTTGATGTTATGGAATAATACTCATTACTTATTAAAGAGGAGTAGGATTCATCACATTCTATCGTTAAAGTGTGACATTGGCCATTATTTGACTACCTAATCCCATAGGTTGTTCACTTGAGGAAGTAGCTAATTGAAGTTGGGACGTAGAAACTCCTACTCCCTAGTATGATGATCCACTCATGGTATTAACTATAGGCACACGTTATTGGCTAGTTGTTTATATGTTAGTACCACTTTGATTGGGATTAAACATTGTTTGCACATTGCCCACTATATTTTTCTCATTATTTTGCTTCGAGGTTGAAGACACTTCTTCAATAATGGGTATATGCATCAAGTTATCTATGGAAGTGGTTTGCACAAATAGGTCAAAACTTGGATTATCTTTTCCATTTAACTCTATCAACACCCCTATTGAAGGAACTAAGTCAATAAGAGGTGTGCTCATCATGTTTATCTGATTGAAATTATGTGCTAGATTTAGGTAGGTTTGATATGTTGTCTGCATTTGGTTAAAGTGATCTTCTATGATGTTTTTGCCTTGATTAGATATATTTGGGTCTTGATACATTGTTTGGACTAAATCCATAATATTGATAAAATAAACCTATTGATCATAAATGATATTGTGGGGTACTCTTACTAGGCTTGGTAAATTCTCATGGGGGAAGTCTGCTAGAAATTTGGCTCCTACCTCTATAGCTCTAACCAAAATCTCATCTTTGTTCTTTAAAAAATGTCACTCAAACAAAAATAGATCATACATTGAAGCTATATTATTAGAATATGACTGTTGAATAACTGGCTTATCCACTATGGGTATTGTAGCTAGATATTGTGCAGTTTGTTCTTGGTCTTGTTCTGAATAAGGTGGTGTGTTAACCAAATAGTTAGCCAATAGATGTTGGCTTTGTGCCCCTAAATTGAGTATTATAATAGGGATACAAATCCATCTCATAAAGAATATTATCTACATAGGGGTCTTGCACCATTTCTTCCTATGCAACCACATTATTAATCCCTAGATTATAAATGAGTCCACTATAAGTGTAGGAATGCATGTTGGGATACATAGTCAATGCCTTATGATAAAAGGTCAACGAGTTTTTTCAAAATCTAAAAAGATAATGTATAAAATAGATGATGTTATAACTTGGTATATATTCATCAAAAGGATCAAAAGGCTTATGCAAATATTTGTGAGGAAACAAACTAGCGTGAAGTATCTAACGTTTCACTATCCACATAAAGATAAGCAAGTAAATGGACTGAAAATAAAAATGCCAAAATCTAAGGTCAAAGTGTTTCAAATTAGTCTAATATAGGAATTTAAAAGTTGCTAGGTCTTTTGGCCAAACATGGCATCAAAATCTAGGCTCAAACAAGGCATGTGCTAGGACTCTTGGCCAAATGGCATCAAAAGCTAGATTTTGAAAATAGATGAAAGTTTTAATCTAATACATTTGAAACACTTGTAAGAAACACTAGGAATTTGATTCTTGGACATGAACTTGATAAACTAGGTATAAGGTATGAGACAAAAGGCACTTTTAGAGATAGTTTATTTTCTCATAAATAATGGTATAAAACTTGGTGCTTTTAACAAATAAGCTAGATAAAAGTGAGTGGTATAACTATGCTAGACAAAGGATAATAAAAGTACACTTAGATTGGTCTAAAAATGTAGGAACAAATTTGAGCTCTATGAAAGAGAGTCTATGAAACAATATTTGAAATGTTTTGGGTAGTGAAATGATGATACACTACCTAAAAGGTGTGACCAAAAAGTTTGTTTCAAAAATCTCTAAGGCAAAGATTGTTTCCCTAAATTTTGATAGCATAACACTACTTTTCTTGACTCAAAATGTTGTGGTACATAGAATCAAAGTGCAAGTGTTTAGCACAAAATGGCTTAAGTCTATCAAGTGATGATAATGATTGAGAGTTTTAAATGGCCTTTAACCTAAATTGGAAATTAAACCTAAGTTCCCTCAAGTTTAGTGCAAATGGTGAACCCACTTAATGCATCAACCCTATGAACTTATAAAGGTGAAATTTCAAATTTATATTACAAGTGAAGGACTTAAACAACTTTGGTAAAGGTTTAGACTCAATTGGGCAACATAACTATGCCAAAGTGGATGATATGAGTTCCAATCTTTTGATGAAATTTGAACAAGATAAATTGATGATAACACATGAGCAAAATAATGCCTCTTTGTTCAAATAAAAATGAGGACCATGTTATTGGTTTTAATTGTTTGTTTACACCAAGTTTTGACTCCAAACAAGACTTTAATCTAGGACAAAACTCAATTTATTAATCTCTCTTAGACTCTAAACTGACAAGGTTGCTTGGTATTGTTGGAATCTATCTATATACGTCATTTGATAGGATTTTAAGTGTTTATCCAAAAATAAATGTGCATTATATAGTAGGGTTTTTATACCCCCCTTCTCTCAAATGAAAGTACTACAATATGGACCTTGAGGTGTACCTAGTAACAATAATACTTCTGTGACAAGTGGGGATTTTTCTAAGATCTAACAAGTTTCCAAATGTTTTAGGGGCATCAATTGCACAATGATTTTCATGCCAAAAAATGCAAAATAAAAACATGGATTTTGGGTCTGTATCACTTGGACTATTGTAAAAAGGTCTAGTCCTTTTTGTAACCACTACATCCTACTATTCACTTAGTGTAGTGTGATGTCCAAAGTGCCACTATGTCTCATGTGTAACTCCAATTAGGAGCCAAACGAAGTCAATTCCAGGAGGTGAAACCCTGGGTCAAAGCTTCCCTAAAGAACTCATGGGAGGTGATGAAGTCCCCCTAGTAAGCCAAGTTTGCATAAAAATAAAGAAAGCATGCAAATAGAAAGAATGTAAGGTAATTTTCAAGGTCACCCAAACTTTGATGAGTTTTTGGGGAGTGCTTTAGACAATTTTATTTATAAGCCTTTGACTAGGCTACTTGCAATAGGAATGGTGATTTTGATTCCAAGGGTTCCCTAAAGGGGACAAATGGAATAACATACACATGGCATCCCTCTTTTTTCCAAACAAAATCTAACTTAAACAACTAATTAAATACAAAAAACTTGGAAAGGTGAGTTCATTTTTAAGTCCAAATGGAAAATGAGGTGGTGTTCATTTGACCCCTTGGTCTTAGTTGTAACTTTGAAAACTAATGCTAAAAACTCACTTAAGCACCTAAATGTTACTTGAGCACCAAAATAATATTTATAATTCATTTTTAAGCATGAAAAAGGTGATATAAACATGTTTTTATCAAATTTCAAGCTTGTTCCTATAATAATAATGTTAGCATGTCCTTTAGCCTTGAAGCTATTTTGATTTTGAAACAATGAACTTCAAAAAAAGAGCTATTGGGTTTGTGTTTTAAAAAACATAGTGACCGACGTCAGTTATATAACCAATGATGTTTACAATTATAAATGATGATGGCAATCTCATTAACATTAGTTATCCCAATAGTGATTGATTATGGCTATCTAATTGATGACTATTTTACCAACTGACATCTGTTATTGTGTAAACCCATGACAAAGAAAAATGGCAAAATAAAGTTAAAAAATCAATTCAAAAGAGTCTTAATGATCCAAATGAAGATTTTAAAGCTGAAAAATAATCTTGTTCATGTGTGGAATGCATCTTGTCCCATCAGATGTGACATAATGTGATCTAAGAATTTGACTCAAGAGAGGATGGTTAGTATGGTGTTAGTTTCAAAATGAAAACAAAATGAAAGAAACACACTAACTAGCATAACATCTCTAGGCCTAGACACTAGGGAGAGCTTAGTTAACAAACATGAATAAAAAACACAAATAAAATGCAAAATAAACCTAATTTAGCCTCTCTTAGATGTTTTAAAATGCTTATTATAGTGGCTTGCTTGGCTTGTGCTCATGAAGTCTTCATTAAAGGAGGCTTGGCTATCTCCTCTTCTCTTTGGCACCTTGTGGCTTTGGCTTGGATTGGATTGGAATAAATTTGGCATGGTAAAACTAGTTTCATGAAGATTTTTAATCAATTATACATTATAAATTTGCATAATCACGTCTTAAAATTCATGTGGTAAGGCCTCCTCTTTATAGATTTTTGAGAATGTCTAGAATCAACTTGAATCATGTATCCTAAGACTGAGATGTGTGGTTGAGGATTAATTAAATTTTTGGAATTAAGTTTATAATTATCCTCATCATGAATTTGGAATAAGGGGCAATTAAGAGGCATGGAGGGTATCATGAAAGGCATTGATAAGGCATATAAGGAATGAATCCTTATATTTGTGGCATTTATGGCCTAGGGATGTCTTCCCAAGAAATGAGGTCACCTGATGATGAAGATATTCAATATTCATTTCAAAAACAAATTATTCAATAAGTTTCCATAGAATTCTTATTTATTCCTTGATTTGGGTTAATTATCTCTTAAGCATGTTTAAGCACTGTGTGCACAAATTACTCAAATTGATAATAATGCCTAGTTATTGGTCCAAAATTTGACTGGATTAGAATTGGAAGTCAATGTCAGATGCATTGGAATTATATTGACATTTAGGATGCTATCAATAATAAATAAAAAGGTACATGTCTCATGCAAGATATTTAATGAAAAAGAGCAATCCAGAGCACCTAGGTGCAAAATTGTCATTTTGACTCAAAATGATCTAATTTGATCAAAGTTAGCTAGCCCATAAATTGCATTGCCCCATTTAGGGATACCCTAGCCAAAATTGGCACTTGAATATGTAAATTTCACATCATTTAGTGTGCTGTAGTGTTTTTAGGCCAAATTATGCATTTTGATGGAAATTGGTCAAAATCCTGATTGGAGGTTATCAATGGCTAGATTTAGGTGTCTACATATGTATCAATGAAGCTTACAATATCAAAACATAAAAAGCCCTAAAATACATTATATGGATCATGGTAACATCTATAAGTAATAATATAAAAATAAAATCAAGCACACACATGAGATCACTCAATGTCACAAAAAAGAGGGGTCTAAGGAGACCACAAAAAAGGGGTATGTTCAAATTCCACACACTCAAGGGGAGGACATAATCAAATGTCCACACACTAAATAAATAATTAACACTCAAGGAATTTGGGCCAACAAGAAAGGAACATGTTTAAATGTTCCACAATCAAGACAAGAAGGCAAATAAGAAGTACACATATGAAAAAATGAAGTAAATAAAATATAAGAAACTAATATAAGAATGTCATAATAGTCCCTCCATACATATGTTAGCAAAATGTCCTATAAAATAACATATCAAGTACAATGTGTAAGATAGTAATATGTGTATAGGCATATGTAAACATTAATATTTAATATCAACATGATAATTTAAAATGATCATAAACCAATAGAACATGTGTTAATAATGATCAAATAGAATCAAGATGCACCCAACATAGTTGTCATAAAAGAAGAGAAAAGGTCCAACATCTGCATGCATATATATCATAGATCTAGTGTATGCTTGTACCACATTCAAGTACCTATGAAACATATGTGTTTATATAAATGCTATGATATCTACTAACATAAATTAAATAACATATGCAAAGGATGTAAACATGTGAAATGCTAAATATTTTTATATTTTTGTTTTATTTTAAGGTTTTTGTATTTTCTTGAATATTTATTTTTCTAAAAAATTTGAGATATTTGAAAATGCACAAGCTATCCAATGAACTCAAGATGAGGATAATAATATATGAGGAGTGATAAATGAATAACATGGCCTGAATGAGATGTGCCATGTTCATATGATACATAATCATTATCATTAGGATCATACCAATACTTGGTATCATCATGCTAATTTTATGGAGTGCCACTCTTATCTTATTTTTTATCTAATATGAAAAATGAACTACCCATAATATAATAGTGGCCTTACTGATTTATCAATACCTATATCTATTTGTATAGTAGGTGAAGATATATCTTATTTCTATTGATTTAGATCTAAATATGTAACTTATTTGGAAAAAGATGTAACCTTTCCTTGATAATTAAATGATATGCATCATTTTTTTCTATCAATAATTTCTCCTATTGATTATAACTATGATTTTACAATCACAACATTATATGTATTTGGATTGTAAATAGCTCTATAAGTAATATAACATTATTTTGGAGAAAGGGTAACTATAAAATGAGCTTATCCCATACTTATTGTAATTTCATTAGTTTCATCCACATCTTGAAATTTATTTCCAAGAGAGTTAAGAAATGACATGGAACATGTTTTTTTATCTTGATAGTCCATAACCTTGATAACTGTAAATTTATTTCAGTATATATGAGCAATGATAGTAAAAATATATTGATATGAGTAAGGGATTGTAATTTATCCATTTGTAACCACATATTGAACTTTAGATTTTTAAAGTATCTCTTGATTTTTGACCTCTTTTGTTATAAATCTTGATTTTAGCATGCTTGTTTGCTTACTCTAAAATTGATTTGCCAATTGCTCTTTTTGTAACATTTCATTTGTAATACATTATTTTTCTAATTGTTCCTTTTGTAATTTATCTTTTCCATCTTGTGCCTTTTGTAATTTTTATTTTTCATCTTGATATTTTTGTAACATTTATTTCTATATATTTTTATTTTGAATATTTTCTTTCTCTAACTTTTGAATTTACAACTATTTTTTGCTTTGAATTATCCTTTGGTACCCTTGTTCTTTTTTCACTTGTGATTTGGGATCACCACTATATTTGAGACTTTTTATTTTGTCCTTTAATACAAAATAATAATTTGTATGATACCCATGCATTTTATGATATGCACAATAGTATTTTGATCTCCTTATAGGATGTATTTGAATCACTTTATTTTAAAGCATTTATCTTATGATTTCACTTATAATCTTATTAGCCTTTTTTTCACTTTTTGAATCACTACTTGTATATGAATTATATTTTAGCTTCTTATTTTGATATGAAAACTTGTTAGGCACAACATTTCTAGATGAAGATTTAAACACATGATTAGCACTAGCATATTTTGGATTTTACATGTATGTAATTTTATTTTTAAATTATGTGATCTCTAAATTAAAATACTAATTTTGATTTTGTAACTCTTATCTCATGATGATGATTTGAGACTTGAGGGATTCATAAGTACAAAACCTATGTATTTTAGATTGAATAATATTAGCCTCACCATATAAAAGAGATGTGGAAGGTGGAGGGGTTTGAGGAAGGGTATGCCAATTACCTTTTATTGTCATTATAGGATGAGATAAATTACCCCTTGGAGTAGTGATAACATGGACATCGTTAGATGGAAAGTAACTATCACCCTATTTAGGTTTAGGAAGAGAAATAGATTCATATTTAATATTAGCCATGAGATCCTTAAAATAAATGTATTGATCATTTAGAAGATTGAATATAAGATCCAAGGGTTGAGGATATTTTAGTTTTTCACTATGGGTGTTCATTTTAAGGGTTATAGAACACATAAATAAGAACAATTAAAAGACCTTAGGAGGTTAAATAAATTAGGGTAAGCTAGGATTTTCATAATAAAGATAGGCCAAGTTCACCAAATATTTAACCCTTTTTGAAATAAGGGTTGGGAGAGTAGCCTAATCAACTGAGAAGTAAGCTACTCTAAAAAGTAGGCTAATTAAATGAATTTATATTTTAATAATATTCTAATGATATATACATAATATAATTATTCTCACTTGGATTTTCACCCCTTGAGGATATGACTAGATTTCATCATCCAAGTGGCATAGTGGAAACATCTCACTTGGTGTTGGTAAACAATTTGGTGAGATGAATCTCTAGAAGGGTTAGTTACCTTGATGCACTCTTTGAAACACTCTCTTATTTACCAACTTGGAATGAAAAGGGTTGATAAGATAAAACAAAAATAATAAAAGGTGATGCACCAATATTGAATTTACCCTTATTGACTTAAGTTATACTACTTAGAACAAAACAAATCTTTCTTCACACAAAACTTACAACACAATAAAAATTCTTATATCAACATTTCATATGCTAGGTTCAAGATATATTTTGATGATTAGGAGGGTAATGAATGATTCCTTAGGAGAATATAGTCATAAACTACTTATAAAACACTTATACACTTAAAATAGAACACTAACAAAAACTTGTAATAATTACTCTTCTACACACTTGGTAAACAATCAAGGATAATATGTTTTAAAAGATCATCTTCTACTAGACAAGACCAACAAGATAAAAAAAAACTCAATTTAATAGCATGTAAGTAGGAAAATTCACTTATTTTATTACTTTAAGAGACATTCAAGAACAAAATTGGCCAGGGTTTCATCATCAACCAATAGAGGCTATTAAAAGAGCCAAAAGGTCAATATTTATAACATTTAGAAGAGGGGAAAGATAAGAGAAGTCTAAAGGTAAATTGGACACTTGTCAAGATAAGAAAAGAGGTAAAATTTTCATGAGAAATAGATATGAAATGAACCATGCAATGTAAGGAATTCCAAGTGTCCATATAAGTCATGAAACTTATGAAAAGTGGCATGAAACTCCTTGTCTTGGCTCAAAAAGCTACCTTCATGATTTGGACCTATTTAATGTCCCAAAACTAACTATGGATAGGTATAATGATTTAAATTAGAGGTAATGATTTCATAAATGCATCTCCATGCATTGGTTATAGTCTTACTCATCTGGAAACTCCTAGAAGTAAGCCATCACTACCTACCATCTAAAAAACTCCTCTTTTAGTCACCCCTCACACTTGGCCTCAAAATTAAATTTAATTTTACATGAAAATACATGGGAGGGAGTGGATGACACTTGAAAAGAATCTTCATGGAATTATACTACTCATGTACACCTTAAAATTCTCACACTTGAATTTTTCACCATTCTCACCATTGTGTTCATTATGCCAGTTTTGATAGGCTGAGATGAGAGTTATTATTTAAATAATTAAAAGTTTTTTAAAAGAATAAAATGAAAATATTGTGTTATATAAAGTCCATATATTCCTCCCAAACTTGATTTTATCTTTAGAACTCTTCTATAACCTATAAAACACATAAAATGGTCAAAAGTACCATGTTTTACACCCTATCCATACAATTTCGTACAACTAAAAAGTATGGAAGGGATCATGAGTGAGTCCTTTATAAGTTATAATCAATTTCATGGCCAAAATATGTCATTATGATAGCTTTCTAATCTTGTTTTATCCATCGGGTCTTAATTGACGGTTTAATAGGGTTTTAGAGAGTTTTTAGTATTAATATTTATTTATAGATATTTGACATTGAAATTGAAAAAAATTCAACAAACAATATTTTAATAACCTACTAACCCCTCCAAACTTCTTTGGTTCCATGCAAATCCTCAAAAAAGATATGAGCATTTGAAATCTCTCTATCAAGCTTGTTTCCACCTTTCCTGCATGCTTGGAATAGATTTACGATAGGTTTATTTGCATAATAAAATATTATACATGTATAATTATATCTAATTAACATGTACCAATCATATATATAGCTCATCAAGATCTAGAAATGAGGTTGGACCCCCAATTGGCTTTAGGTCCCTTCAAGACCTAATGGGCTTATCATGCACCTTGCTAGTTTGGGATATTTGGATTGATATTTCATGGTTGGGCTGATGTATTATGAATTTTAATACCTCATAAAAGCTTATAAATTCATCACATAACCTCCTAATCACTCTTTTTCATCTTTTACTTTCATTCACCAACTAGGCCTAAAGGAAGCTTATCTAGTTGGACTGTGTACAAGGGTATTTTGGTCATTTTTAAATGTATGAGATTTAAATAGTGTTTCATAGAATATATTTTAATTTAATAAACCTAAAAATATGTTTATTGAGGTTTCAAAATATTCCTCTTAAGCCCTTTTCCTTTTTTTACTTCATTAGCTTGCTTTATTAAAACCTAATTTTTCTTGACTGGCTGACCTCTGAGAAAAAATAGTGAGGTGTATCCCTCTTCCTAAAGGAAAAATTAATATTTTAAGAGTTTTATAAATTAATAATGATAATTTTTACCAAATTTTTTATCTGGATTACTCCAATTAGGCACTTAACGAACTTAAATGCCTAAAAAAGGCTTCTAAAAAGGATTGTTTCCTACATTTTTCTCAAATCCACCTAAGAGTGATCTATCCAGGCTAAAAAAATAATATTAGGATTTAAATTTTTTTTATTCATATATAATTAATTATATTGAATATTTTAATTATCTTAAAAACACTCTCCCTCTTTGGATTCTTCATTCTCACCTATTAAGCAAAAAGTTGTAAAGCAATTGTATGGACTGATCACTTTGGTTGGGAGGAAGAGTAGATGATCAATTTGGAAGATTAATAGAGATTGTGTAAAAAAATATTTTATAAATCATAAAATATTTTGAATTTATTATAACCCTCTCTTTCTCCATAAATAATTTCATCTCTTACCTCCATCTCATGCTCAAGATTGCATAATGACTATTATAGGTGCATACAGGGCTTTTAGGAGGTCTATGTGGGTTTGTTTTACATTATCTATAGATTATGAAGTCATAATAATATTAATTTATGTTATAAAATTATTATATTATCATTCCAATCTCCATTTAACCCTTCATATGCACTTTGAGCACCTAGACTGACTCCTTCCCTGTTCTGATTGAGACACCTTGCCTTTTTGACCCCTGCAGATGTGTGTGAGCTTGAAATTTAGCTTGTTAATGGTATGGAGAGAATATCCATGAATAATGAGAACCACATGGTAACTTATCATATATTGGATTCACCTTATATGCTCTTTGGATTCATAAACTATTTTTTTTCCTACCTGATTGAGAACCCCTACCTATTTGACCCCTGTAGGTGTGCATTAACTCATTTGAACTTGGTTATGATGTTTAAATACCTAATTTTAAATACATAAGGTCACATAAAATTCCCCTATAGATTAATTTAGTTTTAGTGTCCTAAAACAACACCTAAAAACACATACTAGCTCACTGTCTGTGTATGCTACTATAGGTGCATATTTTCCCTAAGGGACACCTGTAGGCACTCATGAAACTTGAAAAACATGAATAAAAATCACAATAATGGTATTCATGACATTTATTACACCATTAAATAAATGGAACCATCTTATCCATGAAGGAATGCATTGTTTGAAACTTTAGGATATCAAAATGTCATTTAACCTCCAAACTTGTAGATGTTAGTACATGATTTTAGTGTTTTTTAAGGCCACTCTTAGGTTTTCAAAATTTAACTTGAAATTAAATTATAATCCAAATTATTTACACAAGTAATTTACATACTATAGGATAAAAGATTCACCTCTTTATATGTTTTTAAACCCTTTGCAAACATGTCGTAATAGGTCCCCAAAAACCCTTTGGACTTCTATTTTCACTTTTTGGGGAAACTTTCCTATAATTCAATCTCTTGTTGTTACAACATGATTACCATTTAATTTTTACATTTTATGTTTCAAAAAATGTCTACCTTGGGATTCCTCACATGTTAGGTGTTATAGTGAGTTTCACCATTTGTCTAGCATTTCAAAATAATTCCTTAACCCCCTGTTAAGCCACCTTTAGGTGTGGGTTTTCAGTGTATGCATATAATGGTTAGAACATGGGTAATATGCATTAATTTAGACATCCTATGAGTTTTATATCCATATCACAACCCCAAATTCATTATTCATGCTTAAAAAGGCTTGAAACCATCATTAAGCTCTTTACCCCAGTATGACATCATCAGGATAGGCTGTTGTATGTGTGTATAGGCTGAATGTGGATGTTGAGCATGAAATGAATAAAAATTATAGAGGAAAAGCCTTATGGACAACTAAAAATCATTTCCAATACTTCAAATACATGATTTTCACCAAGGAAATCTTGAAACAAGTTCCAAAACATCTCTTTCAATGTGAAAACCACTTACATACATATGAAACAGAGTAGGCGAATTGAGCTTATCACTGTTTGGTGTGATGAGGACATGGTGTTATGGGACTAAACATAGAGATAGATGATAATATGGAATTGAGATCTGTGGGATATCATATTCAAAATACATGAGACCTTTACAAGAAACCAACATTCTGTAAACAAGAATAACTTTGACTGAGACTACACATGGTGGCACATTCTTTTCAACATGGACTAACTTGCCCATCAAAACACCATGAAACATGAAACAAGTATGGAAACCATATGATAAGGTATCCAACATCTTCTAGAGTCAACATAACCAATTGGTTTGTACAGACTTGACTAAAATATAGCAAAACCTATAGGGTGCATGAAACAACAAGCAAAAAAACATAGTCAACTTGTAAAGGATGATTCATAAATCATAGTTGATCAATCATTGATCTCCTACTATGGAAATGAATGTTTATAATTTTAATACAAACTCCAAAAATCATTTGACCTGAAACCTCTTGAGATGTCCCAATAAGTTCAAAATTGAAGGTCACTTCAGTATGTTTAAGAAAGCAAAGAAGGATTAGAATTATTTTAGATTAAAAATGGAACTTCCAAAACATGTAAAACATTGAGATGAGTTTTAGGAAGATGAAGAGACATTCCATCACCTTCCCCACATTCCACCCTACCCCATGGGCCGTACAAGTGCCAAATGCTCCCTTTTTTAGTTGGATTCTTGAGTTTTAGTTAAACAACCTATAATATTCTGATGTAACTGACATCCCTAATAGGTAATATAACCTCTTTGACATTTTAAGGGGAAAAATGACACCTGGGCACCTTAGAAACCATGACACTTGCATTTATGACCCTTAAAAGCCCACTAAATGACTCAAAATGATAAATAAACCTATTAAAACATGAATAAGGCTAAAAATGCATTAGATAAAATCAAATTAACTATAATATAACCTATGACAAAAATTTAGACCCATAAACATCTAAAAAACCAAGATTTATAACTATAGGGGTCCAAATTTGACCTAGAAGTTAAATTTGGTCAACAAAATGGTGACTCATAGGGGTAATATACCCACTATACTAAAGAATAGTAGAATTACCAATATATGCGCTAGGGAGTCAATGAAATATCAAAGACAACTAGAAAGGAATCACCTAAAACACACACAAAATAACCACAACACACCAACCAAACACAAGACAAAGCAAGACATAAACAAGACTCACACATGTGCATAACCACTTAGGAAAAATAAGGAAAAAAATAACTATGTATAAGGGGAGATGAGAACCTTAGTAGTAATGTTTGAGATATATCCCATTGACTAGGATATGAAGCTCCTCTCCATCCAACTTTGAGTGTTAAAAAGCTTTGTGTTGCTTGTATTGGGTGATAACATAAGGGCCACTCCTTAAAGCATCAAAATTTATGTGTTTTTTAGGCTTATCCCTATATTAATCCCATGTTAGTAATGTCCCCCTATTGGAATCTTCTTGGCATGGATTTATTATCAAATTATCTCTATGTTTGATCTTGATGAGCCTCATAGTTTGTATAGCTTGATCTCTTGCCTCTTCAAGCTCCATCAACTCACACAACCTAGCTTTCTATGCTTTCATTTTCCATCAACTCTAGCTGATAATTGATATCTAAGTCTGGTAGCTCAAGTGAAATAGGTAGTCTATATTCTCTCCCATAAACAATTGTATATGGTGAGTTTCCAATTGCTCTCTTGGGGGTGATTCTATCAGCTTAAAGAGCTGTCTTCAACTTGGAATTCTAAGTTATTTGATTCTCCTCCATTATCATCTTGATAATCTTGATTAAATTATTATTAGTAGACTTAACTTGTTCATTCCATTGTGGATAAGAGTTGGAGGAATTACTATGATAAATGTCATGTTTTAAATTTTACTCACTTATCTTCATTCCAAGGAAATCCAATGCATTATCTAAAATTATTATTGAAGGACCTGCAAACCTTATTATTATGCCTTCATAGAAGTCTATAACTAAAATTTAATTTTATTATTTGAGTGATACAAACTCCACCAATCTTGTAAAGTAATATGTAGCATTCAACACCCACTTGTGGCTAGTACTAGAAGGTTGGTTTATTAGGCCTATGAAATCTAGACCCCATTACATAAAATATTGGTCTACTTGTTTTGGATGAAGAGGCAAGGTTGAAAATTTTTATTTACCATAAAATATATAATTTTTTTGACATTTCCTTACCCAAGAATGGGTGTCTTTAAACAAACTAGGCCAAAAATATCCATCTCTCATAATCTTAGTAGCTATGGTTCTTGGAGCAAAGTGACCACCAGTTGGTCCATCATGAAACTCAAGAAATATTTTCTCAACTTAATCTGATTAAAAACATCTCAATAACACACCTAATAAGTCTTTCATAAATAATACTCCATCAATAAGTATATACGAAATAGCTTTTAATCTGAATTACCTTCTTTTAGCTCTATCTAGGCCTTGTGGATACTTACCGGTTTGAATAAAATGGATCATTTCTTATTTCCAACTCCTCATTGATGAATATGAAACTATCATAGGGTTATCATGAAGTTATAAAATAACCTTTTGTTGTTCCTTAAATTATGAATCAAGGTGCTCACATAATCTCTTCCCTTTCACTAGCTTGGTTGTCTTGATTTCTACATCATACTCCATCACTTTTGTGATCCAACCAACCCTTTTTTAGTTCAAATATATGATAAAAAAGAGGTCTTTGACAGTATGATGAGGTACCAAAATGTGAATATTATTATTAGATAACATATGCCTAAACTTATTTAAACTTTTAACAACTGAAAGTAATTACTTCTCTACATAGGTGTATCTTACCTCATAGCCTTCCAAACCTTGAATAAAGAAGGCAATAGGCTACTCCATATTTTCTCCATTTTATTGAGTAAGCATGGTAGAGATTAATTATTCATTTACAAAGGTATTATTGATCAATTTTGACTTCTATGTCAAAATCGGGCACCCCTATTAAAAAAACTTCATTTTTAGGCATTAAGGGTGCATAATATCTTGTTATAAGGTGTTTCATAGGTCAATTAATGTCAATTGATGTTATAATAACTTTGATCACTTAAATTATTATGTCCAAACCAAGTGAGTTGCAATGTTTAGTCATTTTTCCAAGTCCTTCAGAAGGTTGGAGTATATGTTTGAAATAAATTATCCCCTTTGTCTAGCCATGTGGGAGTGTTCATCCATTCCTAGCCAAACACTAGAGGAACTTTTCCTAAAAAGTTAGAATATATTCTCAATAGCTCCAAAATATGTAACCTTGATACACATTCAATGGTTTTGATAGTTGAAAAAGTTTTGAAGTGTTTTCAAGGGCCAGGGGAATCTTGCCCTCCTCTCCAGGGTCAAAGAATAGTGTAAAGGAAGTATTTTTGGGGGTTAGGGAAATCTTGACCTCCTCCTTAGGGTCAAATAAGTGTAAAGGTAAAAAATAATTGAAGAACCAAACTTGCATCTAATTGGAACACGTGGTGGATTCTTGAGAATTTTCAAGTTTGTACCCTTTTTGAGAAGTGTCCCAAGTGTCTTTTATTGGCAAGGTGCAGAAAGTTCCCAAGGGCTAAGTGTTTAAGCGAGTAAGTCAAAAGGGACACCACATGTTAGCTCCTTAATTTTTTTTGAGTCTTGACACTCATCTGGAGTTATCCCTTTTTAATTTTCAATGGTCAAGGTTCAAAAAGTATCTGAGGTATGGACACCTGAACATGTAAATAATATTGAAGACATATGGTAGGTTCTCAGTGATTTATGGTGATTGGGATCTTTATAAAGTTTGCCTTTGAATTGGGCAAGGTTCAAAGGTACCTAGAGGCTTGAGTGCCTAAGGTGATGTCATGAGGAATTTATTGCTTCATTGAAGACTTGGGATGTATTTCACTAATGCATTGAGGAAGGAAAGGAGGAGAAGGTGCAAAAAAGCCCATAGACTCAAGGAAATGCTAAAAGATGAAATTTACTTAAGCGGGTCTACATGTTGTAAATAAATATACTAGCTTGCTTCCCTCCATTTTTATAAAGGGAAATTTTCCAAGGATATTTATTTCAAGTTCTCAAAGGAGCTTTACTTCAAATTTTCCAAGCAACTTTACTTCAGTTTCTCCAAGCAGCTTTACTTTGGGTTCTCCAAGTAGCTTTACTTTAGGTTCTCCAAGTAGCTTTACTTTTTTGGGATTTTTAAGGAGCTTTACTTACCAAGGGGGCCCACCTAATAAAGGTACCTAATTAATGATTGGATCCTCATAAGGATTAATGGCATACACTTACACAAATAAGGATGATCTAATGATGTGTGATCAAATTTGAATAGTCAAAGGGACTCGAAAAGCCTGTGGGGCTGACAAATGGCATATCCTCGAGGCCAAAAAAGTAACAGTATCCAATCATGCTCCACCATTCAAATCATGATCTAATGACATGCACTTATACAAATTAAAATATTCTAACTATGTGTGCTTGGTAATAAAAGGTGTATGTAGAAGGAATCCATGTGGCATAATGACACTTTCCCTAGCCAAAAGCAATGTAAAGGCTTCTTTAACTTGTGAAAGGTTTCCACATGGATCCTATGGAAGGTAGTAGTCTAATCAAGGATGCAAAAGGTAGAGTTAAATATAATCATGAACATTAAGCCTTGGGAAAGATTTGGGACTCAAATGAACATGGATGATGCCATGTGTCACTTTGACACTCTTCCAAGGGAAAGTGAATATCGAAAGGACTCCATTGAGTGCAGATGATGCCATGTGTTGGCACAAAAGGCTTGAAGGCCAAAATTTTTCAAAAGGGGGCAATCATGGGGGTAAAAAAGAGATGATCTCCTTAGACACAAAGATGCTTGTGTAAAATGTTATCACCCAGCCACTGAGCCAAATTAAAGGTGATGAGATTGAAAATGTACAAAAAAATAGGGATGAAATTAGACTTGACCCTATGTATAGATGAGGCAAATTTATGAAGGCAAATAATGAGGGTAGTTTCTTATGCAATCATAATGGAATCTATGCCACATATGGAGGAGTTAGCTAACTTGAGGGAAATTCATCCTTACTTTCCTTGCATGACCTATTTCTCTCCTAATTCCATGACTGTTACAACTCCTTCTCCTTGCTTGATAAGTGTCCTTGTGACTCTTGGACTTCTCTCTTTCTCTCTCTCTCAACCTCTATAAGAGTTGGCCATTTTGGCATTATATTGGATGTTCCACCTGAGTACGGTGAATCCATGCTCAATTTTACACCTTTTTTGATCAATAAAATGATTAAGTTTTACCTCTTCCATGACTATACTTAGTGTGTTTACATGATTGTGTGATCTTACATAAGTGAAGACTAATATTTCTTTAGCATGCTGCTCATTTTCTTCACCTATGCGCATCTTCTTCTTGTAGGGCAGTGATGTGTTCTAGGAGATGTCAAGGTTTAAGTGAGTTAGTATTTTCATTAGTTCCCTCATAAGCCTCTTGTCTAGTCCTCCTAACATTGTGCATTCATCTAAATCCCCACAATGTAACATTTATGCAAGAAGATATTTATTGGAGAGTGGATGTTTTAGTTGTCCTTTGATTTCAAGTGTGAGATACATGTGGTTGGATGCCATTAACATATCTAGAGTATCAAATCTATTAGAGTAGTTTTTATTCTAGTTATCCCTCACCCTTTTCATCCCCCCTAATAGTTAGTAGTAGGTTTGAGCTATAGTGATACATCAAGGGGAACTAGCCCATAATCTAGAGATTCACCTCATTCCTTAGGCTACCCACAAGTCTAGAGGTGATTCCATTATGCCACTTTGATGAGGAGACATTTGTATCTCCTTGAAGGGTGTAAATACAAGTAAAAATAGGTATACAAGTTGATGTCCTTTGAGAAATTAGGACTTACAAGAGTTGGAGCTTGAGCAATAGCTTGTTTAATCTCTTCAAAACTTTCTTTCCTTCTTCTTGTCGAAGTAAACACTTCATCTTTCCTTACCATAAAGGTTATAGGATTGACTAAATTAGAAAAATTAGGAATAAACCTCATTATGAAATTGATTTTTCCAAAGAAACTTTGCAAACCTTTCTTGTGTTTGGGAAAATTTAACGCAAAGATTGCACTCACTCTTTTAGGGTCTATAAATAGGCCTTTCTTTGAGATAATGTGTCTTAAGAGTTTGAATTCATAGACAAAAAACACACACTTCTTTGGGTTGAGATAGATTCCAAATTATCTACATCTCTCAAAACTCTACTGAAGGTGATTTGAGTGATCCTTTACATATTTGTCGAAGACCGTGATATCATCAAGATACACCAACACTCTATCATTTATTAGACCTTGAAAAGCCATATCCATTGCACATTGAAATGTAGTTCTAGAATTAGAAAAACCAAAATTAATTTTCCTATAAGAATATGTAACCCATTTTGTGGTAAAGGTTGTATTTTATTGGTCACTTTCCTTTACCAAAATTTGATTATACCCTAATTATCCATCAAGAAGTGAGAAACTTTCAGTACCTACCACAACTTGCAAAATCTACTCTATGGAAGGAAGAGGATAATGGTCCTTCAAATAAACTCTATTAAAATATCTAAAGTCAACACATACCATGATTTCCCCATTATTATTCCTTACTGGGACCAAGTTTTCCAACCAATTTAAATGCTTAATAGGAAAAATGATCTTAGACTCAATCAACTTTGTAAGCTCCTTTCTCACAAGAGGCTTAACCTTAAGATTGATTGGACTTTGTATTTGATTGATAGGCTTAACATTATCATCTAGCTCTATGGTATGTTGAGCTAAGTTTTGATCAAAACCCTTTAAAATCATAATATTCCCATGAAAAGGCATCATAAAATTCCTTGTATAACTCAATGAAAGCATGTTTCTTTTCATTAGTACATACCTTACCAAGATCAAGCAACTTATCTTTGAAGATTTGTATTCTCTCATAGTTTTATTTATTATTAGTCATGATTAAATTATATTTATTCAAATTATTATCATCATTGAAGATAATCTCAAGTGTGACTAAGCCTTTAGGGAGATTTTTGTTTTCAATTATATAATCTACCCTCCATATTGGAGCTATAGTTTGGACTGATTATTGGAAGAAAAATCAGCTTCCTCTTGTAGAAAAAGATATATTTTTGGTCACTATCAAATAATTTATAATTAGTGACATTATCAGGTATATAGGGCCTTACAATAACCTTTAGATGAGACTAGTTTTTATCCTCTCCTATCCCCTTTAGAACATCAAACTGAGTTCCAATTGCTGCCAACCTATCAACATGATTGTTGTCTTCTCTTGGGATAGATTAGATGTTTAAGTCTTGGAAATATTCCACAATAACCCACAATATATGCTTATAGGACTTAATCAAAGAGTTCTTAGTCACATTTTGTCCTCTTGATTCATAATCAACTCACTATCACCATACACTTTTAACTATTTCACACCTCTTTTCCTAGCCCACTCAAGACTATGAATGAGGGCCTCATATTCTGCCAAATTACAAGTACATCTAAAGTAAAATATGAAAGTAGAGTAGTACCTTTCCTTGGATGGAGAAACCAACATTTCTCCACCACCTGATCCAACCTTGCTTCTATATCCATCAAAGAATAACTACCATAAACCATCCATGTTTTCACTTGGCTTCATCAAGTTTAGCATGAAAGAGTCCTCATGAATGCAATACACTCCAAAACCAGCTTCCTCTATGATTTTTTGAGGATCATGCTCATAGTGCTCAACTCCTCAATCATCTAGATACAAATCAAAAAATACTTCAAGAGAAGAAGTAGGAGATTGGTCCATGTGAAGCTCTTCCTCATCAAGAATTACATACTTAACATTTACAACTTTTGGAATGTAGGGATATAAATGATTGTGATGAATAGGTTTTGATTCAATATTGATCTTAGTACCATACTTTGTCCTAAAAACCATATAGGACCAATTGGCTACCAAGTATTCACCTATCTTAGCTGTAAACTCTCTTGACAAACAAAGAGCAAAGTATGGGGCTAAATTTGCCACAACCACATCATGAGGGATGGGAAAAGTAGGAAAAGAATGTATAATAAAATTCAAATATTTGACTACTCCCAAGGTCTTTGTAGGTGATCCATCCAATTATATAACTCTTTTAGTTATTGGTTCATACTTGAGGCCTAGTTTATCTACTATTGACTTTGGCATACATGAAGTAATAGCCCCATTATATATGGTAAAATTGTGAACTAGGCAATCACTAATGATCAAGAATAGATAAAAATGAAGAGTATTATAAATTTTATTCACTTTTCCATCAATGGGATGAGTTCCATTCACTGAGACAACATTTTCATTCCTAGCTGATCTAACTTGCTTACCTAATCCTTGTAATTCCTTTTGAAGGATATATTTTTATCACAGTATTATCAATGAATCCCATAATTAAATATTCATGTTTAAATTATTCTTCTGATCCACAACATTGATAGAAGGATTGCTCACCTTGAAAGGCTCTTTGGAAGTACTAGTACTTTGTGGTGTAGCTTGTGAAGATGGATGTGTAGGAGTTGGTTTTGAACATTGAAATTTATTATTCTCCTATACTTTAGGAGATGAGTTCGATCCCATACCATTGGAGGTGATTTAGGAGTCAAAATAGGTCCTTTATTTTCTCCTTGTGTCCCTTCAACAACCCTTTTCCTAGATCTAGTGTTAGAGAGGATACACTAGCATTCATATTACTTAAATTTATGAAATGATTGATAACACAAAACTCTCCTTCCAAATGATTTATAAGAGTAGAATCAGATTGTGTTTTTCCATTTTGCATTCCATTTTGCATTGGCACCTCAAAATTGGAAACTTGAGGTGTTTGGTTACCTTGCATTATCATGTCTTGATTATGTATTTCATTTACATATACAACTTGGTTTTGATTTTGGTCATAGGAAAGATAACATGGTTGTTCTTGAATAAAGTTTTTTTGAGTGGGAACAAGAGATTTATAAGATGATGATGCATTAGGATTGTAACTTTGGTAATGTCTAGCTTGAGTGATTTGACCTTGTCCTTGAGCATTAGCTTGAAAAGGAGGCCTATTTGCTTGTCCAAACTGATTTTAGGATTGGTAAGGCTTGTAACTTTGAGATTGTTTCCTTTTAAGAGTAAGAAATTCATTAGTAACACTTTGAAGCAAAATATTGACTTCATGAATCTCATTATTAGGGGTAAGGGCAGACTTTTCTTGACTATTAGGCAAAAGAGCTAAAGTGGGTAATGCAACTTGACTAAGAGGCTATAAATAAGGGAATAATGACATTGGTGGTCTAAGAGTAATCTTCCTTGTTTGAACAAGATAATTCTTACCATTAATGGTTATCTCATAGGGAGCAAGTAATGTATTCCCACCCATGAATTGGATAATCATGGCTATATCACTATTCAATGCTTTTAGGTAATACAAGAAGGCATAATTTGGAGTAGGTATCACAAAGGATAGGATTCTACCCTATGTTTTTTGAAATCTAAAGTTAAAATCCTGCATGAACTCTTATGGTTCCCTCTTGATAGTGGTCAATTACTCAACTAGTGATAGATGATCACTCTTATCTTTAAACCTATTTGACAATAGATATCCTAGTTCATCCCATGAAGCAATGGAATTATGAGGTAGAGTCGCATACAAATCTAATACTTTCCCTTTGAAAGATAATGCAAATAACCTAATGGATAAATTATTTAGAGTAATATTATGGATATTAAAAAAGTTTTCTATGTTTTTAATGTGTTAAATGGGAGTAATAAGACCTTCTCCACTAAAATATGGAACACTCTTAAGGGTTTCTCCAAGAATTTGGTCATATTGGGCAATATTCAAATGAGATGATCTATTGAAGGGTACAAAAGGTTTCCTCCTAGCCATATTGGAATGTATACTAGGGATATTAGGGGTTTAAATTATTATGAACTTGGAGTTATTAAACACCAACTCCCTTGAATAAGGATGATTATTCACAAATCTAAATATTTTGAAAAAATACAAAGGCAATTACATAAACTCAAAGGGTATACCTTTATCGGTAGACCTAGTGGTCACCTTTGGCATGGAAATTAAGGATTGATAAACAACTAAAGAGTTTAAAACTTAGTGGAGTCTCTAGGTACTGAATATAGATGTTCTTTTAGCTATAAATATGCCAATACTAATACCAATATTCTAGACTTAGAATCCCACCAAGTATGCCAAAAAATATTGTCACTTCAATTTTCACCCCTTTAGGAGATGCACATCTCTCCTCATAAAAGTGAAATAATGTAAAAATATCACTTGGTGTGGGTAAACAATTTGGTGAGATGAATCTCTAGAAGGGCTAGTTCCCTTGATGCACTCTTTGAAACACTCTTTTATTTATCAACTTGGCATGAAAAGGGTCAAAATTACAAAATAATAAGACTAAAAGGTGATGCACCAATATTTATTTTCCTCATATTGATTAAAATTATAATACTTAGCTCAAAATAAATCTTTCTTCACACAAAACTCACAACACAAGGCAAATTGTTACATCAATGTTTCATATGCTAGGTTCAAGAGGTATTTTGATGCTTAAGAGGGTAATGAATGATTATTTAGGATAATACATTCATAAACCAATTATAAAACATTTATACACTTAAAATAGAAAACTAATAAAGACCTGTAATAATTACTCTTCTATACACTTGGTGAACAATCAAGGATAACATGATAGAAAAGATCCCCTTCTACTAGATATGTCAGGATCCTACTCTCCCCAATAAGAGTATATATGATTACCTTTGTATTAGCAACTAAACACAAAATTTAACTATAATGATTAAGTAACTAGAAATATGAAACAACACAAAATATGAGAGACAATACACAGTCTTTTATTAATACTTATCCAAAAGGAAATACAATAAAGAAGTCGCCACACTTCTTCTCACACATCTAGAGTTCCCACACTTCTAGGGTTCACTAGTAATTCTCTTCCAATAGTTCACTCTCATACCAAAAATGGTCCCAACACACAACTCAAACATAGAGTTGTTGTTCACCTCCACCAGTCAGTAACAACGCTGCCAGTACACCAAGTACACAACCTTACTCCACATAGATCTCCCTTTCCTTACTGCCACCTGCAAATCAATATACCTTACTTACCATGTAGATGTCTCTACACCCTGAAGAACCCTTATCCTTGCCTCACCAAGTCCTTATGATTCTTCAACTAGTACCTCGGTGGATCTCCTAGTAGAACTTGCACAACCTGCACTCTCCCTGATCATACACACTCAACACCCCTTTAGAACTCGGAGGAGCTACTCTTGCTCTCTCTTCAAGCACAATGGCTTTCTAGCACACTTTTACAATACAGCCCATGAGTCTATTATATAGATCTCATGCATACAATAATTAGACTTTCTTAATTACAATAATTAGATCCGTAACCCAAGACTATAATTAGCCTTCTAACATGCAAATAACTGGTTCATTAACAAACTGTTCATGAACTCATAGTTCTGGAACCGCACATGCAACTGACGTCAATCCCTATCTACCTAGAGCTGACCGATGCCGGTCGACTCCTACCGATGTCGGTTGCTTTCTTGTCCACCACTGCCCGATGTCAGTTGGCCTAACTGACATCGGTGACTATGACACTTAGCAACCTCCTCCCCTATTTGCATCAGTGAAGCTTTTAGCTCCACAACCTAACAATCTCCCACTTGGAGATAAACAACTGCACTATACCTGTACCTATACACCACCTAATCTATTTCCTATCTTGTATCCCTCTTTAAGATCAATCCTAAAGACCACCCACCACACAACTTGTGATGCATCCCCTGTCATCTAAGTAACCTACGACATCTGAACCTACATATCCATGTAGTGAAGTCCTTGACCCTGCATAGCATGAATCCCTGCTGCTGATCCCTCTCAGATACCTGAGAATCCACCTTCCCCAAATTGGCTCCAAACTCTCTAACAACTCCCACTGCTTGGGAAAACTCAGGTCTACACTTGACCTCATGTGATTTCGAACATTGTTCTAAGCTCAGCTTGAACTGTCCAACCCTTGGTGTGCTTATCAATTCTGCATCCTACGTATTGAACCCTGCCTACACCTTCTTCACATCAACTCCCACTGGAGACAAAAAACTCCATGTTTCTTATGCCAAAGAATTTTGCTGCTCCTAAATTCTTCATGACATACCTCTGACTAACCTTACCCTTAGCTCAGCGAATCCCTGTATGTATGAACTTGCTAGCAAACCATCCACATATAGTAACAGGATAATGTCACGACCATCATCCACCCTGGTAAGACAAACATAATGATTACACTGACATTTACTAAAGCCCTACTTTGTCATCCACCTATCAAAACCTGTACCACTGTCCTACAGCTTCCTCAAGACCATATACCCTGGCCTTCTATCTCACGTATCCATCCAATCTCTTCTTTAACTTGGGAATCCATCCTAGCTAGAAACTCTACCAAATATCCCGCTTGGTTCTCTTCTAAAGGATTCATGCCATGCTCCCACTATTTCTTGGATTCTACCTGCATTGCCTCTTCACATCTTCCTAATTCTTGACCATTAGTAAGCAATAAGTAAGAAGGTGAACAATGAATATGAGGTCCACTTACCCTTTCAGTCCTCCATATGGGCGTTTGAGACTCCTTGACAGCTTACTGTCCACCCAACATCCATTTTAGTGACCGATCTCGGCCACCTCCCAATCTACACCTGACCAATGTCGGTTCCCTACGATTGACCCTGTCTACCGACATCAGTCCCTTGACCGACACCGGTATACCTTTTGCCAACATCGATTCCTGTATGACCGACATCAGTTCCTACTGCCCGACACCATCGAATCTGCACATGATCGACATTGGTGCATGTTTGTTCGATGCCGGTTCCTCTTGACTGATGCCGGTACCTATGTTCACCTGTGAGTGATGACTTTTTACCCATGAGATCCTTTTGGGTCAAAACCCTGTCCATATCAACACAACCCTGCTCAGAATAATTCAGTCCCATCAACTGATCTTTGTCTGTCATCTCCTCCATGAACACCAAGGGTTTCCAGTTCTTAAGTTTATCAAAGATATCTATCTTCTACTTAAGAACATGCATTCCCTTCTTACACATGTGACCAAGCCTACAAAGCCACATCTTTGTAACATAAGGTGAATCAATAATATAAGTAGATAGATAAAGGATACCTACTTTCTTACCACCGTCTAATTCAAGTGCATCTGCTGTGAGAGTTACTGTGCATCTCTCATCACCCAACTTTTCTAAAGAAATTAGACTCATCTCCAAGACTGGAACCTGCATGACCTTCTTTAACACTTGTGTGTTACTAGTCTATAATTTTAGCTTCACTTCCCCTTTGCCAACAATCTAACAAGGCTCACCAACCCCTAAATAAATCTCTCCAAAGTCTCCCTGGACATACTCTTGAAAAGATGCTCTATTTCGGGTTGCATGGAAAAAGGCAATATAATCTATAGACCAAGATTCTACTTTATCCAGAGCAACCTGTGCAACAACACCTACAACATCTGCTTCTACATGCTGATCTTCTACCGACCAACAATCTTCCTTTATCTGCTCTTTCTTTCCATCAATTAGACAATTTGTGTTATTCAGTTTCTCCATTCGTAGCTTACTTTCTTCTGCCATTACTATACTCCCACTCAATCAGAAACCCTTGTGAGTACCCTATAATCAACAAACACTAACTAGATCTGAACCACCTATTAGTCAACCCAACCAAAAGCTCTGATACCAACTGTCAGGATCCTACTCTCCCCAATAAGAGTATATATGATTACCTTTGTATTCGCAACTAAACACAAAATTTAACCAGAATGATTAAGTAACTAGAAATATGAAACAACATAGAATATGAGAGACAATACACAATCTTGTATTAATACTTATCTAGAAGGAAATACAATAAAGAAGTCACCACACTTCTCACACATTTAGAGATCCCACACTTCTAGGGTTCACCAGTAATTCTCTTCCAATAATTCACTCTCATACCAAAAATGGTCCCAACACACAACTCAAACACAGAGTTGTTCACCTCCACCAGTCAGTAACAATGCTGTCAGTACACCAAGTACACAACCGTACTCCAAGTAGATCTCCCTTTCCTTGCTGCCACCTGTAAATCAATAGACCTTACTTACCATGTAGATGTCTCTACACCTTGAAGAACCCTTATCCTTACCTCACCAAGTCCTTATGATTCTTCAACCAGTACCCTGGTGGATCTCCTAGTAGAACTTGCACAACTTGCAACTCTCCCTGATCATACACACTCATCACCCCTTTGGAACTAGGAGGAGCTACTCTTGCTCTCTCTTCAAGCACAATGGCTTTCTAGCACACTTTTACAATACAGCCCATGAGTCTATTATATAGATCTCATGCATACAATAATTAGACTTTCTTAATTACAATAATTAGATATGTAACCCAAGACTATAATTAGCCTTCTAACATGCAAACAACTAGTTCGTTAACAAACTGTTCGTGAACTCGCAGTTCTGGAACCACACAGGCGACCAACATCGGTCCCTATCTACCTGGAGCTGACCGACACCGGTTGACTCTTGCAAACATTGGTTGCTTTTCTATCCACCACTGGCTGATGTCGGTTGGCCTAACCGACGTCGGTGACTGTGACACTCATCAACCTCCTCCCCTGTTTGCATCAGTGAAGCTTTTAGCTCCACAACCTAACAAGATAAGACCAAAAAGATTGAAAAAACACTCAATTGCACAACATTTAAGTAGGAAAATTCAATTTTTTTATTTATTAAAGTGACATTAAATTAAAAAATTGGCTATGGTTTCACCATCAACTAATGAAGTCTCTCAAAAGAGCCAAAAGGGTCAATATTTATAGCATTTAGAAGAGGGGCAAGATAAGGGAAGTCCAAAGGTCACTTTGACACCTATAAAGCTAATAAAAAAGGTTAAATTTACATTATAAATATATATTTAAATGAATCATAAAATTTTTAGAAGTCCAAGTGTTCATACAAGTCATGAAACTTATGAAAAGTGGCATGAAACTCCTTGTCTTGGCTTAGAAAATTGCCTTCATAATTTAGACTTGTTTTAATGTCCCACAACTAAATAGGGACATGTATTATTATTGGAATGAGAGGGAAGGATTTTATACATATATTTACATGCATTGGTTTTAGTCCTACTCATCTGAAAACTCTTGGAAGTAAGCCATCACTGCCTGCAGTTTAAAAAACTCCTCTTTTAGTCACCCCTCATACTTGTCCTCAAAATTAAATTCAATTTTCCATGAAAATACATGGGATTAGTTTTATGAAACTTTTAAACACTCTTCATGGCCTTATAATACTTAGGTACACCTTAAAAGGCTCACACTTGAAGCTTTCACCCTTCTCACCATTGTGTTCACTGTGTCAATTTTGAATAGCTGAGATGAGAGGTATTATTTAAACACTTATAAGTTTTTAAAAATAATCATATGACCACATGGGGTTATAATAAGTCCATATATTCATCCCAAACTTGATTACATCTTCAGACCTCTTATAAAACCTATAAAACATACAAAATGGTCAAAAGTGCCCTATTTTGCACCCTATCTATACAATTCTGTAAAAATAAAAAGTATGAAAGGGAGACTGAGTGAGTCCTTTAAAATTTAAAATCACTTTAATTACTAAAATAATTCATTAGGACATCTTTCTAAGCTTTTTTTCTCTAATGGTTTAGTAGGGTTTTAGGCAATTTTTAGTCTTAAGCTTTGTTCATAAAGATTTGACATTGGAATTTTAAAAAAATGAAACAAAAATTATTTTAAAATACCCTAATAACCCATCCAAACTTTTTTGGTTTCCATTCAAATCCTCAAAAAATATATGAGCATTTAGAATCTCCCTATCGAGCTTGTTTCCACCTTTCCTTCATGCTTAGATTATATCTGAGTTAGAATTAGCTTTCCTATAGGTATTTTTTCATAAAAAGGGATTATACATGTATAATTACATCTCCTTAACATGTACCAATCATTTGGATATATCATCAAGATCTATAAATGATGTTGGACCCCTAATTAGCTTTAGGTCCCTTCAAGGCCTAATGGGCTTAGCATGCACCTTGCTAGTTTGGGCTATTTGGACTGATATTTCATGGTTAGAATGATTTATTATGTATTTTAACACCTTATTAAATATTATAAAGTCATCACTTAACCTCCCAATAACTCTTTTTCATATTTTCCTTTCATTCACCGACTAGGCCTAAAAGAAGCTTGTCTAGTTGGACTATGTGCAAGTGTATTTTGGTCATTTTAAAGGTATGAGACTGAAATAGTGTTTCATATAATATATTTTACTTTAATAAACCTCAAAATATGTTTCTTTAGGTTCAAAAATATTCCTATCAATCCTTTTTCCCTTTTTGACTTCATTAGCTTGCTTTGCTAAAACCTGATTTTTCTTGACTGGCTGACCTCTGAGACAAAATAGTGAGGTGTATCCCTCTTCATAAATAAAAAAATAATATTTTTGGAAATTTATAAAATAATAATTATAATTTTCACCAAATTTTTTTATCTTAATTCCTTAAATTAGGCACATAACCAACTCAAAATGCCTAAACAAGGCCTTGAAAAAGGACTATTTCTTTCATTTTTCTCAAATCCTCCTAAAGATGATCTCTCCATGATAAAACAATGCTATTAGGATTTTAAAAAAATTTAATAATATCTAGTTCATGTTTATGAATCTTTTTGTTCTTCCAAAAACTCTCTCCCTCTTTATATTCTTCATTCTCACCTATTGAGCAAAAAGGTGTAGAGTAATTATACAGACTGATCACTTTAGTTAGGAGGAAGAGTAGATGATTAGTTTGGAAGATTAATAGAGATTATTTAAACACCTCATTTATCAATCATAAAATATTTTAAATTTATTTTAACCCTCTCCTTATCCATAGACAAGCTCATCTCTTACCTCCATCTCATGCTCAAGACTGCATAATGATTGTTGTAGGTGCATATAGGCCTTTTGGGAGTTCTAAGTGGGTTTGTTTTACATTTTTTGTAGCTTATGAAGTCACAATGATATTCATGGATGTGATAAAATTCTTATCTTATCATTCTAATCTCCATTTAACCCTTTATATTCACTTTGAGCTCCTCAACTGAGCCCTTCCCTATTTTGACTGAGACACCCTACCTTTTTGATCCCTGTAGATGTGTGTGAGCTTGAAATTTAGCTTGTTCATTGTATGGAAAGAATATCCATGAAGTATGAGAACCCCATGGTATCTTATCATATATTGGATTCACCTTATATACCCTTTGGATTTATAAACTAAGTTTTTTCCTACCTGACTGAGAACCCCTACTTATTTAACCCCTGTAGGTGTGTATTAGCTCATTTGAACTTGGTTATGATGTTTAAAGACCTCCTTTGAATTACCCAATGTCACATAACCTTCCCCTATACATAAATTCAATTTGATTTTCCCAAAATAACACCTAAACATCCATACTAGCTCATTATCTATGCATCCTACTATAGGTGCATATTTTCCTTAAGAAGGGACACTTATAGGCACTCGTGAAAATTCAAAACCATGGATTAACCTTATAATAATGGTATTCATGCCATTTTTTGCAACATTAAACCAATATAACCATCCTCTCCATGAGGGAATGCATTTTTTGTGACTTTAGGGTATCAAAAGGTCATTCAAACTCCAAACCTATAGATGTTAGTGTAGGATTTTAGTGTTTTTTAAGGCCACTTTGAGGTTTTAAATTTATAACTTGCACTAACTTTCTAACCCCCATTATTGACACAATTACTCTCCATACTAGAGGATACAAGGTTTAACTCCTGATATGTTTTGAAACCCTTTGCAAACATGTTTTAAGAGGTCTCCAAAAACCCCTTGGACCTCTAATTTCACTTTTTGGGGAAACTTTCCCAGAATTCAATCTCTTGCTATTCCAGCATGATTACCATCTACTTTATCCATTTTTATGTTTAAAATAAGGTCTAACTTGGGATTCCTCACATGTTAGGTGTTATAATGAGTTTCACCACTTTTCTAACATTTCAAAATAACTCCTTAACCCCCTGCTAAGCCACCTGTAAGTGTGGGATTTTAGTGTATATAAGTATTGGGCAAAACATGGATAATATGCATTGATTTAGACCTCCTATGAGTTGTTTATCCATCTCACAACCTAAAATACATTATTCATGCTTCAAAATTCTTGAAACCATCATTAATCTCTTCACCCTAGTATGATATCATCAGGATAGGTTGTTGTATGTGTGTATAGGATGAATGTGGACAATGAGCATGAAATAGAGCAAAATTATGGAGGAAAAGCCTTATAGACAATACAAACTCATTTATAATCCTTCAAATACATTATTTCCACCAAGGACATCTTGAAAAAAGTTTTAAAACATCTCTTTTAATGTGAAAACCACTTTCATATAGATGGAACAGAGCTAGAAGATTGAGCTTATGACTATTTGGTGTGATGAAGACATGGTGTTATGGGACTAAAATTGATATATATGATAATATGGCCTTGAGACCTATGGCAAACCATATTATAACTCTATGAGACCTCTACAAGAAACCAACATTCTACAAGCAAGAACTTTGATTAAGACTACACATGGTGGCACCTTCCTTTCAACATGGACTAACTTGCCCATAAAAACATAATGAAACATGAAACTAAGTATTGAGACCATATGATAAGGTATAAAACATCCTCTAAATTAAACATCACCAACTGGTTCATATGTACTTGAGAAAATGGAGCAAAACCTATAGGGTACATGAAACAAGTAGAAAAACACAATTAGCTTGTAAAGGATGATTCATAAAGCATAGTTGATCAATCCTTGAAAAATTAATATGGAAATTAAGGTCTTTGAGTGTAATATCAACTCCCAAAAGCATTTTCCTAAAACCTCTTGAGTTATCCATACTAAGCACAAACTTGAAGGTCACTTTTGTATGTTTAGGAAAGCAAAGAAGGAGAAGAGAAGTTTTAGATTAAAAATGAACTTCTAAATCATGTTAAATGTTGAGATTAATTTTATGAAGATAAGAGAAATTCCATCACCTTCCCCCATGGGCCTTACAAGTGCTGAATGCTCCCTTTTTTAGTTGGTTTCTTGAGTTTAAGTTAAACAACCTGTAATATTCTGATGTAACTAATGTCCCTGATAGGGAATATGACCTCTTTGATGTTTGAATGGAAAAAAAGACACTTGGGCACCTTGGTAAACATGTCACTTACATTTATGACCCTTAAATCCCACTAAATAAATTAAAATGATAAATAAACCTATTAGACCATGATTAAGGCTAAAAATGTAGTAGATAACTTCAAATGAACTATAATATAACCTATGACAAGATTTAGACCCCTAAACATCTAAAAAACCAAGTTTTTTACCTATAGGGGTCCAAATTTGACCTAAAAGTTAGATTTGGTCAACACTAATCATATGGAAAATATAAAAAGTACAACATTCAACTTTATAATAATATTATTATGAAGGAGAAAGTTTACTTAGACTATACAATGATGCGTAGGCAAATTTGAGAAGTGTAGTTAAAGAAGTGGATTATCTAAATATATATATCCTATCATAAAATTATGGAAGTTATCTATTTATCAGCTTGGACACTTGTGTCACTCGATGGACACTAACATCAACACTACTCTCTTGATTTTAATGCTTATGTCTAGATCATAGTACTTATTATTTTTTAGAAATTCCACTTGTACATGTTAGATGTCATTACCTCCTTTTAGATTAACTATTTAGAACTTAGATATCAATGTGTATCTCAAAACCCTAGGTCCTTCAATTAAGGCATGATACCTTTAAAAATAGGGTTTGTGGGTTAAAATAAAGTCAAACTAACCTCAAAGACCCCTTGGTCAGTGAAAACTACCTACATAGCCATATAATCTAAAGAGGGCCTCAGACCAATATAGATCCCCATTATGTGGAGTTGTGTGCAAATAATTATGTAATATGTTATGTCAGTGCATGTGGTGATCTAGCTTGTAACTTGTAAAACATTGCTCATGGGATTTTGTTTGAATGCTTTAGACATGTAATATGACTGCTCTTATGTTTGATTTAGAAATAATAAAGAATATGGTAGAATAACTTAGTTATATAATTGATTTTCAAAAGTGTAGTCTAAGCTTGAGAGGTGATTTCTAGATGAATAATAAGTGGTAATTAACTTGTATTTATACCACACATTTTGAAATTTTTCTCATGGAAGGGTTAAAGGAAACAAATAGGTTGACTCATACATATTGAAATATTTTCAAATATGAGGCTTTGTGAGGTAAAAACATATGCATTGGATTAGGGACACTAGTGTCCAAGTTTAAATGCAAGTGTACAAGAAGATATAAAGTTAATGGAGTTATGTAACTGATAGTGAAGGAGATATATCAAATTTTAAGCATATTGTGGGCTAAAAGTGATTTGGGTAATTAGAATATCAGGGTCAGACCATAAGATAATTATTTGATTACAATGAGATGGTGAATACAAGCCTTTTATTTATGAGGCAAGTCAATAACTAAAGGGTAAAGCCATGACTTATATTTTACAAGTGTACAAGACTAGTTTTACATATAATCCATAATTGAGTATCTATAGTCACTAATTAAATGTAGTGTAGTAGTGATAGGAAAAGAAATTAAAAAACATCTATATGGACTAGATGGTGATTTTTGATGTCCTCAATTATTAAAAGGACAATGACAATGTTGTAATGTGATGTAATATGAGGATCATATATATATATATATATATGAGGTTTCATTACATCACATCACCACCAAACAAAATAATATGGTGTCATAAAAGCCTTGGAAACTATGGCCCTTTGGATTTATGATGCTAATGATCTTGATCAAGAAACTACACACTTGACATTAATGTTTAATAAGATTGACTATAAGGAACAAGTTATAAAATATTAAATTGAGGTCTTAGTGGATTTCCTTTAATGTATATTGAGGGAATATCTAAAAATATGTCAAAAAGTATAAATAAAAGATCACCAAGACAACATTATTAAATAATATAAATATAATAAAGTTGATCAAATCTTATAAGGATATATTAAAACTTTCTCAATTGTGTGGGGTTTATCTAATTGATTATTCAAATGGTATCCATACGTTAGATAATCTATAAATTAATTTAGTAGAAGGGTTTAGGAGCATGAGAAACTATAAATCAAGAGAGTCATCAAGTATTATTTAGGATAAACCTCAATTAAAACCAAATATTATATATGCATTGAAAAACTAAGGTTGTATAAATGAAGAAGCATTATTTAAAAATGTGCTTATGGGGATCATTTTAGAGTAACAACCATAATAAGTTTTTGAATAGATATGAGGTTTTAGGATTAAACCACTCACCAAGGTCAATCATCATAATGGTTAAATGACCCATCTCCTTAGGGGAAGTGAGCATTTAAGAATTTTCACTTGATGGTGATAACTATTTAATAATGATAATGAATAGTTCATTTTAATTTTTATCTCTCTTAAAGTATCCCATAATTTTTAGTCAATGTACTTCACTAGAGTTATATATATATAAGGATATATAGTCCACAATCTTTTAGACACCTAAAAATGGCCCCTGGGCATTTATTAAATTGCATAATTTTATCATGCTTTTGTACTTGTTGATTATTGGTCTAAATTAAGCATTATTGGCATGCTTTGTCAACTTATGATTGTCCTTGACCACTCTCTTAGAACCCCAACTCCATTTTCCTCTCTCCTCTAATTTATTCTTGATTAATCCCCATTTTATAGAGTGTATATATGATCTAAACATATTTTGAGTGGATACTTTTAGCTTAAGTGCCTCCATCCCTTCTTTTGGTATTTTTTTGATTTTTTACCATTAGAGGTCACTTTAGGCTAGGGTAAATTTTAAGATCCCTTATTGAAAATCCACTTGGATTTCATTAGAGAATCTATAGATATTTGTTTCATAGTAATGACAAATCTATAGGTGTGTTGGTGAATTTATTATGTGTAAGACTTTACTTGACTAAAACCTATAGGTTGTGGGCTAAATCTAAAAAGGAAATAAAAAAAATTTATAAACCTAAATATTATTGCATCTTTGGATTCCTCTCAAAGAGTTATATAATTTTTTTAAAAAATCATCTCAATCCAAATTTGTATGTGAAATTTATAGACTTGGGAAGTTGACATCTGATTTCATTGCATATACAACCAAGTTAGTTGTATTGTTATGCAACTAATTTAGTTGTATTGCTATACAACCAATTTAGTTACATATGCAATGTAATTGACTGCCAACTTCCCGAGGATTTTGTATACGAACTCATACTGAGATGTTTTTTTTTTAATTACATAACTCTTCAAGAAGAATCCAAATATGCAATTGGATTTAGGTTTAGGGAAGTTTTTGATGTTATTTTTTCTTTACCCCACAACCTATCTATTTTAACTCCTCAATGCACATAGTGACTTCCTAAATTGTACCGATGTATGAAATCATATTTAACACACACACACACACACACACACACACACACACACACACACACACACACACACACACACACACACACACACACACACACACACACACACACACACACACACAAAGGTGAAAGGGACATATTTATTCTTCAATGTATTATAAATGTTTGGTGAGCTAACCCAAAAAAAAAAATATAGTATGATTTTTTAGGTGACTCAATTCTATGTACTAGCCCTCTAAAATCATCAAAATTAAATTACCAAAAATGGAATATTCATGAATTAATAAATATTCACCACTAATACACAAGAATTTAGTTGATTTTGGGATATAAGCAAAATTAAAAAAACTCATTATTGACAGACATTCATTGACCAATCACAAACATTCTAGAGAAGATCAAGCATTTATTAGTGAGTTGTGGAGAAGAGAAAGTATTCATTGAAGAAAATTTTTTATAGTTAGAGACACATTTCAAAACATTATTTTTATTGCCTAATGAATTGATATAAATATTGATATGTTCTTGTATACCATTGATGTGACTAATAAATATCAAGATAGTTTGACTATTCTTTATTGTAACATAGACCCCTTTTTAAAGTTCATGTTAGAGACACATTTCAAAACATTATTTTTATTGTCTAATGAGTTGATATAAATATTGATATGTTCTTGTATACCATTGATGTGCCTAACAAATATCAATATAGTTTGACTATTCTTTATTGTAACATAGACCCATTTTTTTTGTTACAATTTTTGAGCTATTAGTTTCCAATTAGGTGATCAAAATTGTCAAGTATATCATCAAATTTAGTTTGTAAGATAATCTATTGTCAAATAGGGGTTTAAGAGAGTCTAAAGAGATAATTTATCTTTAAGGGCTAGATAAATATATGTTTAGCATCAAAATACATTATAAAGTACATATTTATGTTTCTCTAAAAAATCATACAAGTTGAAAAAAAATTAAATGTTGATTCAAGATTGTATACAAAATATATGGGCTCCATAAGGTGCAAGACATATAAAATGAAGAGACCACAATGGAGCTGTGGATTTTCAAAAAAATCCATGACATTACCAGGTGGTATCAAAAATAGACACTACCTCACTACAATTTTAAATTAAATATTTTTAAGTCTCATGGGGAACATTTTTTATTTAATTTATGACTTTTGGTATTTTTTTTTTAGCATAATGTATTGCTCTTGTATATATGTACCTCCATAGTTCATGAAAGACATCAATTGGAAGAAGGAATTCACTTAATGTTGAGTGGATTACTACAAAGGTAAGGTAGATCAGTATCACTTAGGCATAGTAAATGTATGGGATTTTATTCTAGTGCATAGAAGGAATTCAAAGATGTGAACATATGTTTAAAGATTACACAACTAATATGACTAATTTTAGTAGAGTCTATTACTAAGCAATGAATTTATCCACCAAATGAGTGTAGAGGTCATTACAAGGGTATAATACATTGAGAATACACAAACTTGTAAACTCTAGAACATAGTGGATATGATTAAGCATGGATTCACTCTTTCTAGTGTTTTCTCACATTGAGTTTCTCCAAATTAATTTATTGTGTGTCTCTCTTTCATATTGGCTATTTCCATTAACTATGTGTTTTTAATTCCTTGCAACTAGTTTATCATATAAAAAATTAAGGGATCTCATGAATCCTCTATCATAATAATAGTACTTGATATTAAAGGTTAAATAATTTCACATTTATTTTTCACTTCTATACAAACACATTAAATTGTAGTCATATAAGGGGTAGTAACATGGGTAGAGTGTGAATGATTTTTTTAAGTGGATGTAACACATGGGAATTTCATGTGAAATTTTATATAGCCACTCATATGTTGTATATTTAAGCCTTAAGAGCTTGGAAATATCTTAAAATAAAATATTTGGTGTTGTTTTATGGCATACAACTTAGGGACATACTTATTGAAATAAATCCGTGCATGGTGAGTCAATATATAGAATATCCATGATAATTACATATTAAATGGTATCAAATTAGGGTTTTATTTTAATTTTAAAGGCTTTTATAAAATGTTTCAATGTTTTTTTATTTAATCTTCCATATTTTTTTATTGATAAGAAAGTGTAGGCTTATTGGTTAGAAAAATCAAACCATGGATAAAGATTTGAAGAGATAAAGGATTAGAGATCTTAAATATACAAACCAATAAATTCAAATGGAAAATTTGAAGTAATAAAGACTTTTCAACACTTGGAATATGAGAACAATGATATGGATGATATATTTATGAGCCATATATTTTAACATGGGTATCATTAAGGAGTTACAAACTAAGGAAGAGATGTTGGAAAAATTCCAATATGATGGTGAAAGAATGAAAGAGGTATAAGATTATACTATGCAAAGGAGACCATAATCTTCCAAATATGCACAACCATTACTAATGTATGCAAATTAAGAAATCCACCATATTCTATTTCTTCCCATCAAGATCAAGATTCTTCCTTTGTTAAATTTGAGAAGCATACTAAGGGATTTGGCTATAATTACTAACAAATATGGGTTATGATGGAAAGGGCATTGACATGATTTGGAAAAGAATGAATAATCCCATTAAGGTTGAGGAAAGACATATATATTTAGGTTTGGGATATGTAAGTTGGAAATAAGGAGTTGGATAATGCTCCAAAAAAGATAAATAAATAAAAAACTATTAAGTTAAATAATCTAAGACACTAGCTCAACTAAAAAATCCTATGCAAGCTAATGCCATAATTTATTTTATCAAATATAACTAGGATTTTGATTCTCTAAATATGTGGAATGTCTCTCATGAAGAGGAAGGTAGCATTATTCCACCTCAAAGGTCCAAAGAAGAGTCTCTAATAAAGGAAAACAACTCCATGGCTAAGGAGATAATACATCATTAGTCAAAGATTGTGTGAGTAAATACAAGCTAAATAAAAGAAGGGGAAAACATTTTATGAATGGGAAAATCATCAAATAAGAGTTAAAAGTGTCTCCAAAGAGATGATAAAATACCAAAGTAGGAGGTAACACATTACCACTTTATCATACTTGCACAAAGGTTAGCCCAAGATGGTATGGAAATCATAAGTCTTCCATTAATTTCTTAAATAGTAAGAAGAGTGGATATGTAGCACAAGAGTATTGCTATACATACCCATATTAATTTTTTGTAATGAATAACCATTATGTGGCCATGTTTTAGAATAATAAATCCTAAAACAACAAGCATATGCAATTCAAGAGGAAGGATGTAAGTTGTAAATACCACTCTCCAAATCATAAGGTAGAGAAGGTAAAAAAAGAAATTTTCCCAAGAAAATGTGAAAGAATCATTAAAATTGTTTCAACATGAGTGGGAATAAAAATTAATTTTTTTGGAAGATTCATCCAAAATATCACCCGAAGAATTGAAAGGATCATTCCAATAATGAAGAGGTGTCCACAAGCAAATGGGAAGTTGTTGAATAACCTACAAGACAAGAGGTAGTAAATGAATAATCCCACCTATTTATGAAAGAATACATCAATGGGGAACAATGAAAAGATTATAATCCATGACCATTACCAATAGGTAAACATGGTAAGATATCAATCCTTACAAGGATAGTAACAAAAATCAATTTTTGATTTGTATCTAATTGAAGAGTTATCTAAGATGGAAACCATGAAGAGGGAACAACACATAGAGGTCCTCATAATGATTATAAATGGGTAATGGTAAGCATTTAATACTATTTTCTTGGATATATTTTTTCATATAGAAAATATTTATTATAATTCATATGTTATCCAAATCACTTTTTGGTTTCCATTGTTGATTGAGGTAAAAATGGAACTAATCTCATTGGTTTTAGAAATTATGGAGGTATTTCAATCATTAAGGGTGGATATTGAGTAGAAATTTAGTTTAAGAAGTAAATATATGAGAAACACATTAAATAAAAGAGGTTTTATCAATTTTATCATTCTCATGATCATGTGGATATGCAAATTGGTATGTTTTCCTTACCATGTTATTTTAGCACTTAGAAAGATGTGTAGAAGAGGAAATCCATGTTAAGGGAAATACCCAATCATATGTTAAAGACCAAGGTATCACAAAGGTGACATGTTAATTTAATTTTATTATCTATGTGAATTAAGATTTACATCATGAAAAAAGTTTAATTGCTTATAAAATTTTATAGCATGCATTCAGGAACTCACATAATTGTAGTATAGAGGTATAGGGTGGTTTTTATAATATTATGTATTTTAGCATACCTTTTTTGGCTTTGGTATGCACATAATGAAATATAAATTAATCTATTGATTTTTTTTATTAGGATCTTGAATTGTTGTATTTGTTTTATCTTATTTTGTATTTAGTGGTTTAAACAAGATAAAACTTTTGGATAAGACATATATATAATATATTTATAAATTACATAGATCTAAATGTAACTAGTAGATTGAAACTGATTAATTAATCTTAATATATATAAATACAATGGGTTAATATTCTATCTAGGTCTGTGACTTTGTACATGTGTCAAAATGGCTCTAGAATGGACTTGTGGTCTCTAGGATCAACAGGTGAATTGTCAACACTTTTATGGAAAATATCAATAGGTCAAAAATGTTTGCAATGGCTAGAACTATCCCTTAACATTTGGATATGTCCTCTATGTTTCTACCAATCTATTTCACCATATATTTTTGTGACTACCTATCGAGAGTGATCCTATGTAGTATCAAAGATTCGGTTTAGTGCATAAATCTAGATTCATCTTACTTCACCTTGAAATTATAGTCCAGATGTTGATAATTTATTTATATATTAAAAGTGATTATATATGATGGGTTGAGCTGATCATAATCACCACCCATAGAGTTTCTAGGTGATTCCAATATTATAATACTCTAAGGAGGTCTTAAACCCCATGTAGTTCTCCCACCAAGGTGTATGTTTGCTGAGTAGTGATATGATAGAATGTATGCAACCTGTGTGAGAATTTTGACACTTGAAAGCTTATGAATTTTACCTTGGAATAATATTTAGACCTAGATGGGTGATTAATAATTTTATGTATTTAGACTTGGAATCTTTAGGGAAGTGTGAAAAATTATTCCTAAATGTGTAACTACAATATCAGATACTTGTTAGGTAAGTACTATATAGGAATAGCCTAAGAGTTGATGTGTATAAATATCTAATTATTCAGGTAATTTATTTTTGAATTGACATGTGAAATGTGTGGGCCAACTCGAAGGAAGAGTTTGAATTTTATAAAATATTTCTTAGAAAGCATGTGGATGGGTCTAGCTAAGGTAAATAACTACAATAACAAAATTTGTTTGGTTATGCCATAGGTGTTTAGGAAATAGGAATTAATGATATAGGATCAGATGATAATATAGTTAAGATGATTACCTATTTAGGAAGATACTAAAGAAATACTATGTGTGAATAATCATAAATTGGGAAGAGGCTGGTCCCATAAATAAGTGAATGGTTAGGAGAGAATGTGAAAAAGAGTTAGTTCTATACACACAACACATATATTAAGGCTTGGATAAAACTATATTTTTCAAGTGTATAATACCAAATTTATGTGTCTACATTTTCCCCCATTTTATTCTGGGATTGAAATTACTAGAGTAAAAGGATATAATAAGAAATTTTGTACATGAATATATCCATATGTGATGTCATTAACCACGTACTGAGTATTGAGATTGCTCCATGCAAAAAAATCAATGAAATAGGTATAAATCCATGTCCATTATGATAATAACTAAGACATTTGAAATTGAAAAATCAAGCAATGAATACACATGTATGTGTGATAACCAAGCTAACCTCTAGAGTTGTTAGAGAATGGGATAATTATGACCCATGGATATTAAAACCATGGGTTGGGAAGAATATTCCTTGAATCTCATTGGAGATGAATAAGTGCTTAGGAGTTGAGTTACGAAAAAACTCAATCACCTACTTATTATTATTTTTTAAGAATGGTATTGAAATGAGTTGTCATGTAAATTTGAGTATCTAAGTATATGAGTCTGAGTAATATTAACAATATGCTATTGACATATTTTAGATTCAATCTGAGAATTTAAGTTTGTCTATGTTAGTCTGAGCTAGTGGAATGACATAATCCATCACTCAATCAGAGTAAGCCTAAGTATATTTGAGAAAATATTAGAATGGAATGACACAATATATCATTCAATTTGATAACATGTGTAATTTAAGTCATATAACTTGTGACATACTATAATATAATTTATATAATGTCACTAATAAACCTATATAATATCTCACATATGCCCTAAATCTAATACTTTGTGTAATCTGAGTCATATAGACTATGAAATATGTAACATATGCCTCACATATGCCCACAATATGTGTCACTATATCAATATAAACCAATTTATGGCCATTATGAGTCTATTTATGCTAATCTAAATCAATTTAATTTTGAATGAATTTATGCCAAAAATATAAATTAAATCTTTCCAAAAATATTAAATAATGTGTGCCAAAAATATGAGATATCTATCTATGAAGGTCAAAGTCTATAAGCCAATCCCAAGTATTATGCCCACCTTTTAAGGTGAGGGATGCATCATGAAAATTAATCATACCAAAAATAATGAGTTATAGACATCATGTTATATAAAATATATGTAAGCATGTGATAACATGAGTCAATTATTTCATAATAAAAGGATTGGATCATTTGAGCTTCTGTGAAACAAATATCCTAAGGCATATAACAACTATGTCTAGTAGATGTAATATGAAAGCACACAAAAATAACCATCATAGTAATGATCATATAAGCACTGAGTAGTAGCCACATATAAGATGCATGATATATATCATGACATTGAATTTAAGTATACAAATATGTGATATGAAACATGACATCACAAACTCACTAGAAAATAATAGTTGTATCCACACAAAATCACATGCAATGCCATTATTATGACACACAAACAATCAAAGAAACATGCATGGTAATATTATATGTCACACAGAGTTAGATTTAATAAGAGAACAATAAATATCATGTAAAGTATTGTGCCTACCTATCAAGAGTTCTCTTATGTAGTATCAAAGATTCAGTTGAGTGCACAGATTTATATTCATCTTCCTTCACCTTGAAATTGTAGTCCAACTTATGGTAATTTATTTACATATTAAAATGGGTTATATGTGATGGGTTTATCTGATAATAATCACCACCCATAAAGTATGTAGGTTATTCCAACATTATAATACTCTTAGGAGGTCTCAAAACCCATGTAGTTCTCCTACCTAGGTGTATGTTTGCTGAGTAGTGATATGATAGAATTTATGCAACTTGTGTGAGGATTTTAACACTTGAATACTTAGTGAATTTTACCTTGTAATAATATTTAGAATTTTAAGGGTGATAAATACTTATAGGTATTTAGACTTGAAAGCTTTAGGGAAGTGTGAAAAATTATTCCTGAATGTGTAAGTACAATATCAGATGCTTACTAGGAAAGTGCTAAATAAGAATAAGCTAAGACTTGATGTGTATAAATATCTAACTATTTGGGTAATTTATTTTTCAATTTACATGTGAAATGTGTGGGCTGACCCAAAGGAAGAGTTTGAATTTTAAAAAATAACTGTTAGAGAGCACATGGATGGGTCCAGCTAAGGCAAACAACTCTAATAACCATTTTTTTTTATGCCATAAGTGTTCAAGAAATAGGAAATAATGATATAAGATGAAATTAAAATATATTTAAGATGATTATCTATTTAGGTAGAGACTAAAAAAATACTATGTGTGAATAATCATAAATTGGGAAGGATGGGATCATAAATAAGTGAATGGTTAGGAGAGAATGTGAGCAAGAGTTTGTTCCATACAAAACTCATATATATTAAAGATTGGTTAAAAATAGAATTTTAAAGTGTCTAATACCAAATTTATGTGTTTACATTTTCCCCCATTTTATTATGGTATTGAAATTACTAGAGTAAAAGGATAGAGTAAAAAATTTGGGACATGAATATAGCCATATGTGATGTCATTAACCACGCACTGAGTATTGAGATTGCTCCATGAAAAAAAAATAAATGAAATAGGTATAAATTAATGTTCATTATGATATAAAATTTTAATTAATAACTAATATATTTGAAATTGAAAAATCAAGGAATGAATATACATGTATGTATGATAACCAAGCTAACTTTTGGAGCCATTAGAGAATGGGATGATTATGACCCATGGATATGTCATTTTTAAAACCATGGGTTGGGAATAATATTCCATAAATATCATTGGATATGGAGAAGTGCTTAGGAGTTAAGTTATGTAAAACCTCTATCACCTACTTATTATAATTTTTGATAATTGAATCCAAATGGGTTGTCATGTAAATTTGAGTATTTAAGTATCTAAGTATATGAGTCTGAGTAATATTAATCTGTTACTAACATATTTGAGATTCAATATAAGTATTTGATTTAGTCTAATTTAGTTTGAGTTAGTAAAATGACATAATCCATCACTCAATAAGAGTAATCCTAAGTATATTTGAGTAAATATTAAAATGGAATGACATAATATGTCACTCAATTTGATAACATGTGTAATTTAAGTCATATAGCTTTTGACATAATATCATATAATTTATATTATGCCACTCATAAAATTATATAATATCTATTATATGCCCTCAATCTAATAATTTGTATAATCTGAGTCATATAGACTAGAAAATATCTAATATATGCTTCACATATGCCCACAATATGTGTCATTATATCAATCTAAACCAATCTATGCCCATTTTGTGTCAATTTGTGACAATCTAAATCAATTTAAATTTTAATGAATTTATGCCTAAAATATAAAGTAATTTTTTCAAAAATAATTAAATAATGTGTGCCAAAAATATGAGATATCTATCTATGAAGGTCGAAGTCTATAAGACAAGCCCAAGTTTTATGTCCACCTTTTGAGGTGAGGGATGTATCATTAAAATAACTCATACCATAAAAAATGAGTTATAGACATCATGTTAAATAAAATAGATTTAATAATGTGCTAACATGAGTCAATTATGTCATAATAGAAAGATTGGATCTTTTGAGCTTATATGAAACAAGTATCCTAAGGCATAAAACTGCCATGTCTAGTAGATGTAATATTGAGGCACACAAAAATAAACATCATAGTAATGATCATATAAACATTGAGTAGTAGCCACACATAATATGAATTATATGTATCATTACATATCATGAAATTATACAAATATGTGATATGAATCATGACACCACAAGCTCAATAAAGAATAGTATGTATCCACACATAGTCATATGCAATGTCATTACTATGACACACTTAAAAAATTAAAAAAACAATAATCATAATATTATATGTCACATAGAGTTAGTGTAAATAAGATAATAAAATTTAATGTATATTTTTGTTCCCACCTATCAAGGGTGCTCCTATGTAGTATCAATAATTTAGTCCAGTTCACAAATATAGATTCATCTTCCTTCACCTTGAAATTATGGTCTGACTTATGATAATTTATTTACATATTAAAATGGGTTATACATGATGGGTTTATCTGGTTAAAATAACCACCCATAGAGTGTATATAGGATTCCATAATTATAATACTCTAAGGAGGTCTCAATACCCATGCATTTCTCCCACCTAGGTGTATGTTTGCCGAGTAGTGATATCATAGAATGTATGCAACTTGTGTGAAGGTTTTGACACTTGAAAAATTGTGAATTTTACCTTGGAATAATATTAATACATGGATGGATGATTAATAATTTTAGTTATTTATACTTGTAAGCTTTAGGGAAGTGTGAAAATTATTCCTTAATGTGTAAGTACAATATCAGATTCTTACTAGGTAAGTGTTGAATAGGAATAGGTTAAGACTTGATGTGTATAAATATCTAACTATTTGGGTAATTTATTTTTGAATTGACATGTGAAATGTGTGGGCCAACCAAAAGGAATATTTTAAATTTTATAAAATTATTGTTAGAGAGCATGTGGATGGGTCTAACTAAGGCAAACAACTTTAATAACTAGATTTGTTCGATTATGCCATAGGTGTTCATGAAATAGGAAATAATGATATAGGATTAGATGAAAATACAGTTAAGATGATGATCTATTTAGGTAGAGACTAAGTAAATAATATGTGTGAATAATCATAAATTGGGAAGGTTGGGCCCATAAACAGGTGAATGTTTATGAGATAATGTGATCAAGAGTTTTGTTAGGGTGTGGAGCTAAAAGCTTCACCCAGATGTAAACATGGAGGAGGGTTGCAATGTCCCAGTCACCGATGTTGGTAGGCCACACTGACATCGAGTAGGGGTCGACAGAAGAGAAACCGACATCGACAGGAGTCGACCGACGTCGGTCACCTCCAGGTAGACAGGGACCGATGTCGGTTGCCTGTGCAGTTCTAAAACTACTGTTGACAGACAGTCAGTTTGTTGAACGAGTTGTTTGCATGTAAAGACTAGTTCGAGTCTTTGAGCTGCTTGTCTAATTATTGTATGCATGAGATCTATATAATACACTCATGGGCTATATTGTAAAGTTGTAGAACTCAAGTGTAGAACTTGGAGAGTTCTTCCCATGGTGGAATCAAGTAAGATTCCTCATGTATGTAAGATCAGGTTTGATATGCAGGGTGTTGCAGGATCATGGTGGAGATCTACATGTGATAAGTAAGATTAGGTTGGTCTGCAGGGATGTGTGTATGCGAGGGTCAAAAAGGAGATCGACGGGGGAGCAAGATCCAAGGTGACAACAATACATCAGGAGCAAGATCATGGTGAGATCTACTTGGAGTACCGGTTCATACTCGATTGTATTGGATGTACAATGAGGTGAACAATAGCTTGTGTTAGCTGTGTGTTGTGACCTATTGAGAGAAGATTACTCTAGAAGGAAGGTTACTGGGAGCCCTTGAGGAGGAAGCCTCACAGTGGTGGAAGAAGAGTGTGATCTCTTTATTGTAATTTCCTTTGTAATGAGTTGAATACAATTGTGTGTTGCCTCTCATATTCTGTGCTATTTCTCATTGATAGTTATTTGTTCTTCTGGTTATTTCTGCATGTTTAAGTTGCTTATACAAAGGTAATCATGTGTGCTCTTAATTCTAACAAGTTGTGTCAGAGCTTTGGGAAACCTAGGTCTTATCAAATGGTATCAAAGCGAGGTTGGAGGTTCTCAGAGCGAGGTTTACTAATAGGTGGTTCAAATCTGGTTAGTGTGTGTTGATTACAAGTTACTCACAGGGGTTTCTATTTGAGTGGGAGTATAGCAATGGTAGAAGAAGGTAAGCTGAGAATAGAAAAATTTAGGCACATGATTAACACCACAAGGAGTGTGGTGGGTAGTCTTCAAGTGGGAGCTTGAAGAGGAATACAAGTGAGGATGCAGAATAGACAAAGTATTGGTATAGGTATGGGTGTAGCTGTTTATCTCCAAGTGGGAGACTATTAGGGTGTGGAGCTAAAAGCTTCACCCAGATGCAAACATGGAGGAGGGTTGTAGTGTCACATTCACCGATGTTGGCAGGCCACACCGATGTCGGGTAGGGGTTGATAGAAGAGAAACTGACATCGGTAGGAGTCGGCCGACGTCGATCACCTCCAGGCAGACAGGGATCGGCGTCAGTCGCATGTGCAGTTCTAAAACTGCTATTGATGGACAGTCAATTTGTTGAATGAGTTGTTTGCATGTAAAGACTAGTTCGAGTCTTTGATCTGCTTTTTTAATTATTGTATGCATGAGATCTATATGATAGACTCATGAGCTGTATTGTAAAGTTGTAGAACTCAAGTGTAGAACTTGGAGAGTTCTTCCCATGGTGGAATCAAGTAGGATTCCTCATGTATGTAAGATTAGGTTTGATATGCAGGGTGTTGCAAGATCATGGTGGAGATCTACATGTGATAAGTAAGATCAGGTTGGTCTGTAAGGATGTGTGTATGTGAGGGTCAGAAAGGAGATCAGTGGGGGAGCAAGATCTAAGGTGACAACAATACATCAAGATCAAGATCATGGTGAGATCTACTTGGAGTACCGGTTCGTACTCGATTGTACTGGACGTACAATGAGGTGAACAACAGCTTGTGTTAGCTGTGTGTTGTGACCTATTGAGAGAAGATTACTCTGGAAGGAAGATTACTAGGAGCCCTTGAGGAGGAAGCCTCACAGTGGTGGAAGAAGAGTGTGATCTCTTTATTGTAATTTCCTTTGTAATGAGTTGAATACAATTGTGTGTTGCCTCTCATATTCTGTGCTATTTCTCATTGATAGTTATTTGTTTTTCTGGTTATTTCTGCATGTTTAAGTTGCTTATACAAAGGTAATCATGTGTGCTCTTAATTCTAACAAGTTGTGTCAGAGCTTTGGGGAACCTAGGTCCTATCAAGTTTGTTGTGTACACACAACTCATATATAATATGTATTGGTTAAAAATATAATTTTTAAGTGTCTAATACCAAATTTATGTGTCTAAATTTTCCCCCATTTTATTTTGGTATTGAAATTGCTAGAGTAAAAGGATAGAGTAAGAAATTTGGTATATGAATATAACCATATGTGATGTCATTAACCCTACATTGAGTATTGAGATTGCTTCATGTAAAAAACTTTAATTAAATAGGTATAAATAAATGTCCATTATGATATGAAATTTAAAGTAATAATTGAGATATTTTAAATTGATAAATAAAGGAATGAATACACATGTATGTGTGATAACGAACCTAACCTTTGGAGTCATTAGAGAATGGGATGAATATGACCCATGTATATGTCATTGTTAAAACCATGGGTTGGGAAAAATATTATCTAAATCTCATTGGAGATGGAAAAGTGCTTAGGATTTAATATATGAAAAATCTCAATCACCTACTTATTATATATTTTTAAAAATGGAATCCAAATGGGTTGTCATATAAATTTGAGTATTTAAGTATATGAGTCTGAGTAATATTAATCATCTACTATTGACATATTTTAGATTAAATCTAAGTATCTGAGTTAGTTTAAGTTAGTTTGAGTTAGTGTAATGACATGATCCATCACTCAATCAGATTAAACCTAAGTCTATCTAAGTAAATATTATAATGGAATGATATATTATGTCACTCAATTTGATAACATGTGTAATTTAAGTCATATATCTTATGACATAATATCATATAATTTATATAATGTCACTCATAAACCTATTTAATATCTCACATATTCCTCTAATATAATAATTTATGTAATCTAAGTCATATAAAATATTAAATATCTGACAGATGCCTCATATATGCGCACAAAATGTGTCACTATATCAATCTAAACGAATCTATGCCCATTATGAAACAATTTGTGATAATCTAAATCAATTTAAATTTAAATGAATTTATACTTAAAATATAAAGTAATTTATTCCAAAAATATTAAATAATATGTGCCAAAAATATGAGATATCTATCTATGAAGGTCTAAGTCTATAAGACAAGCCAAATTTCTATGCCCACCTTTTGAGGTGAGCGATGTAGCATGAAAATTACTCATACAAAAAGGAATGAGTTATAGACACCATGTTATATATAAACTATGTAATCATGTGCTATCATGAGTCAATTATGTCATAATAGAAATATTGGATCATTTGAGCTTATATGAAACAAGTATCCTAAGACATAAAGCTACCATGTTTAGTAGATGTAATATTAAAGCACACAAAAATAACCATCATAGTAATGATCATATAAACACTAATTAGTAGCCACACATAAGATGCATGATATGTATCCTGACATCACATGCAATTATAAAAATAGTGATATGAATCATGACACCACAAGATCAATAGAAAATAGTAGATGTATCCACACATAGTCAGATGCAATGTCATTATTATGACACACACAAACAATCAAAGAAACATGCATGGTAATTATATATGTCACATAGAGTTAGAGTCAATAAGATAAAAATAAATGTCATACAAAGTGTTGTGCCTACCTATCAAGAGTGCTCCTATGTAGTATCAAAGATTCAACAGTGCATAGATTTAGATTAATCTTCCTTCACCTTGAAATTGTAGTCTGACTTATGATAGTTTATTTACATTGTAAAATGGGTTATATATGATGGGTTGAGCTGATCACATTCACCACCGATAGAGTGTTTAGGTGATTCAAACATTATAATACTATGATGAGGTCTCAAACCCCATGCATTTCTCTCACCTAGGTGTATGTTTGTTGAGTAGTGATATGATAGAATGTATGCAACCTATGTGAGGATGTTGTCACTTGAAAACTTGTGAATTTGAACTTGGAATAATATTCAAAACTGGATGGGTGATTAATAATTTTAGGTATTTATACTTGGAATCTTTAGGGAAGTGTGAATAATTATTCTTGAATGTGTTAGTATAATATTAGATGCTTTCTAGGTAAGTGCTAGATAAAAATAGGCTAAGACTTTATGTGTATAAATATCTAAATATTTGGGTGATTAATTGTTTAACTGACATGTGAAATGTGTGGGCCAACCTAAAGGAATAGTTTGAATTTTATAAAATAGTTGTTAGAGAGCATGTGGATGAGTCCAACTAAGGAAAATAACTCTAATAATGAGATTTGTTTGATTATGCCATAGGTGTTCAAGAAATAGGAAATAATGATATAGAATTAGATGAAAATATAATTAAGATGATTATCTATTTAGGTAAAGACTGAATAAATACTATGTGTGAATAATAAAAAATTGGGAAGGTTGGGCCCATAAATAAGTGAATGGTTAAGAGAGAATTTGAGTAAGAGTCAGTTGTGTACACATAACTCATATATATTAAGTCTTGGTTAAAAATATAATTTTCAAGTGTCTAATACCAAATTTATGTGTCTACATTTTCCCCCATTTTATTTTGGTATTGAAATTACTAGTGTAAAAGGATAGAGTAAGAAATTTGGTACATGAATATAGCCACATGTGATGTCATTAACCACACATTGAGTATTGAGATTGATCCATACAAAAATATTCAATTAAATAGGTATAAATCAATGTCTATTATGATATAAAATTAAGTAACAACTAAGATATTTGAAATTGAAAAATCAAGGAATGAATACACATGTATTTGTGATAACTATACTAACCTTTGGAGTCATTGGAGAATGGGATGATTATGACCCATGAATATGTCATTGCTAAAACCATGGGTTGGTAAGAATATATCCTAAATCTCATTGGATATGGAGAAGTACTTAGGATTTAAGTTGTGAAAAACCTTAATCACCTACTTATAATTTTTTGAGAAAGGAATCTAAATGGGTTGTCATGTAAACTTGAGTATTTGAGTATATAAGTATATGAGTTTGAGTAATATTAATCATCTTTGGAACACAATTATATACTAAGTTGGGGGGGGGAGGGGTGAATCAATAGATTGACTAAGTTAATCCTTTAATACTTTTAATATAGATTAAAAAGTATATGCAAAGATAACACACACACACAAACACATAACACCATATGTAAACGTGGAAAACCCAATATGAGAAAAACCATGGTGAGAATAGCTTCTAGAATCTACTATTCTAATCTAACCTCACAATCAAAACCTCATTGGTTATAATATTTAAGGGCACTGACCCTAAGGAGACACCAATCCCCTAATATAAGAGAACTAACTCTAAGGAGTCACCAAATCCCTAACTATGCACCAACTCAAATTATCTGATAGAGCCCACCAATCAAATCTATATGGAGCTACAACTCTAGATTACAAAATTAATTCAATTCTCTATTCTCTGTTACAACTCTAGTCTATAACTACTTATACTCTACACATATCTCTTTTCTCTTCTCTTCTTGTATGCCCCTATACCTTTATGTATCTATATTTATCTATTTGACACACTTCATCTCTCTCTTCTCTTCTCACTGATCCTCTACCTCTATGTTTCTATATATTTTTGCTTGACATATTTCATCAATAACAACCTCTCTACCTCTCTCCCTTATAATTATACTCTATTCAATAATAACAACATCAAATTTTTATGGTATCCTAGATGACATATATATAAGCATTTGATATAGGTCTCACATCTTCTCTATGTTCAAACTTTATCTATAACACATCATGCTAATTTTGGACTCAGTTTAATATACATGTTTCTTGCTTCTTGAAATCATGCACCACCCCCATGATTCTCTATCTTATTACTATATTTAGCTAATATCAAGATCTAGTTTGAATATACATGCCATATCACACAACTTTGATCGATCACAGTGATCTATATCATTATCTGTGTCATGTAATGCATATTTCCTATATGTTTCACTAATTGACCATTGGGATGAACATATATTTAAATCTTGAACTTTGATCTTAAGTTTCATGCCATGATCCAATGATTCATATTCAATTTAATCAATTTTAAAATGCATGTAGTAGATCAAGTTATGATAGGATCACATGATTCATTGGATCCTTTTATACTTCTAAGATTTAATGTTTCAATTTTAAAACACTTTCATTGATCTTCTTGATCTGAGCTCCCACGTGTTGTTAGATATTCAAAGTAACACAAACTTTATCTCTGCTTATTATTAAACATCAGGCTCTTAATCTCATCTCACTGCTTCCTGAGTCTTTGGAACATATATGCTCTATTTATCTTGTCAAAGTATATTAGTATTTAACTAACCTCTATGTCATCAAACATTGATCACTTTATCCCATTGAGTCCACTCTCTCCATTAGATTTTCATTGCATGATTACATGTTCATTGTTAGATCTTCTGACAAGCTCAATATTTATCTCTACTTAATGTTAAACTTCAAACACTTGTCTTCATCTTGTAGCTTCCTGAAATTTTGGAGAAAATGTACTCTATTGATCTCTTTTAGAATTACTAAAAGTTTACGTTGTGCAAATTTAACTATGGGAACCATCTCAATATACCTGAAAGGCTAACTTTGCACCTTCATATCTTTTGCTTCACTAAAACACATGTTCTAAAATTTAGACCATAAGTTCTCCTTTAAAATAGGAATCAAACCATATATTAAGTATATCTTGAAACCTTCATGTGTCTGAGAGATAATTCCATTAGTATTCTCACTCAAATTTTTCTACTACAGAGCCAACTATGCATAGAACTGCCTGGAAGGCCAACTTTGTACTTACATAACTTTTGTTGTGCTTAGTTGCATGACCTAAAATTTAGTGCATAAGATCCTCTCAAATAGGGAATTAAATCCATATATCCATTTTCTCTTGAAATATTCATACATGAAATATATGACATTATCAAAATGCCTACTCAGCTTTTTCTTGCAACCTACAAATTGGCTATGGGAAAACACTATAAAAATGCTTGAGAACCCAAATTTATAGATGCAAAATATTTTGTCATGCTATATCACATGAATTTAAATATAGTGCATAATAACTAGGGACTAATATGATCACAACCATATAACCAACTCATCCAGACTCATCCACATGTGGCAATGGTGACATCAATAAATTACCTATTTTGATTTCCTTGTTATAAACCCAAAATGTCTAGATGAACAAAATGAAGAACTAGATGAATTCCACTCATGGAAACAAGTAATACTTATCCCTGAACATTAATCACATCCATAATGCCAATAATATCCCTTTTGACATCAATGACAATCATATTGCCAACAATCTCCCTCTTTATCATAGATGGTAAACTAAATGCTCTGATCTTATAATACTCTAATCTTTCTCTATCATTACTTTCATTGTCTTCTAATGAGTGTGAATGGAAGCTATTCATACCAATCTTACTCCCCCTTAGGTAATGGATCATTTTCCTAAACTCAACTTAGACACATGCTCTACTCCTTGTTTTACATAAAGAATTTGTACTTTTTCTCCCCCTTTGACATCAATGGCAAAGGGACTCCAAATTTCTCATTATTTGTCTAAAATTTTCTCCCCCTTTATTAGATATAGGAGTTTGTCCAATAATATGCAACCATAAACTCATTATAAATTTGCAAAAATATGCATACTTGAGTTACTTTTCTTCTTCAAGGGAATTAACAAAGCTTCTATGATTATCCCCTTGGAATCATGCCCTATCACTAGGATATAGTGATGTGAAGTAGGAGCCACCACTACCAATTTTTATCTCAGATATTCAAAGTGTTCCTTGGGAAGAGGTTTAGTGAATATGTCTACAATTTTATCCTTAGTTGACACATATTCCATTGTGACATCTTGATATGCAACCTTAAATATTAAAAAGCTATACTTGATTGATATGTGCTTAATTTTAGAATACATCACTAGATTATTTGATATATTAATAACACTTGAATTATCACAAAGAATAGAGATAGGTTATTTGTACTCTACCTTGATATCTTTGAGTGTTTTCTTCATCTAGAAGACTTGAGTGAAACATGCCACTACTCCAACATACTTTGATTCCACTGTAGAAAGAGTAGCTGACTCTTGATTTTTGCTCAGCCATGAAACGAGTTTGTTTCCAAGGAAAAATGTAACACCACTATTGCTTCTTATATCATCCACACTTCCTACCCAATCAACATCTGTATATGTCATCAAAGTGAAATATTCACATTCAGGGTACCATAGACCATAATCAATTATGCTCTTGATATATCTAAAGATTATTTTCACTATATTGACATGTGAATCTTTATGAGTAGCTTGAAATCTTAAAAACATGCACACTAATTGCATGATATTAGTTCTTGATGCAATTAGGTATAATAAGCTACCTATCATTGATCTGTACATAGTCTAATTGGCATTAAAGAACTTGTCACTTTTACTTAACTTACATCCAGTTATCATGGGAGTATTTACTGGTTTGTTGTCTTCCATTCCAAACTTCTTGAGGATTTCTTTAGCATACTTGGTTTGGGACATAAATATCCCTTCATCAGTTTATGCTATCTGTAAACCTAGGAAAAAAGAAAGTTCTCCAAGCATAAACATCTCAAACTCATTTTGATTTTGAGTAGTATAATATTTGCACATTCTATTGTTAATCCCACAAAAAATGACATCATCTATATACACAATAATAATTAACATATTCTCACCTTTTGATTTGAAGTATATATTGATGTTTGTACGTCCTTTATTAAATCCTTGTTGCAAGCATTGGTCTAATCTTGAATACCATGATCTAGGTTCCTATTTTAGACCATACAGATATTTCTTCAATTTTCACACTTAATCTTCTTCTTATGATAGCTAAAAACCTTTAGGTTGTTCTATGTAGAATTCCTCTTCTAGGTTCCAATTCAAGAAAGCAAACTTAACATCCGTTTGATAGAATTTGAACTTCTTATAAACAATGATAGAAACATTTTTATGGATTTCAATCTACCAATTGGATCAAATGTTTCCTCAAAATATATGCCCTCAACTTGTGCATATCCTTTGCACACTAATCTTTCCTTGTTCCTTATAACAACTCTATCCTCATTGAGCTTGTTTATAAAGATCAAATTTGTACCTATTACATTCTTGTTTGAAGATCTTGAAACTAATTCCAAATTTTTGCTCTTTTCTATTTGGATCAATTATTCTTCCATGGCTTTTAGCCAATTCTCATCCTTTCTAGCTTCAACATATCTCTTAGTCTCAATTTTAGACATTAGAGCAAAACTTACTTGCTCCTTATTCTGATCAAATCTTATCTTTATCTAAACTCCATTATTATTACCAATGATCTACTCTATAGGATGATATTTTTGAATAAATATTATAGGTGGCTTCTTATTCACTTCCCCATCCTCTTCATTATCTACGTACTCTTTAGAATGTGACTCTTTTTTATATATTTCTCTATCAGGCTTAACATGTTTTAGGCCTTCTTCAACCTTGACATTGATACTCTTTATAATAATGTGTAGCATTTTGTTGTAGCATATGTAGGATTTGCTTTGGGTGGAATAAATAAGAAATATTCCTTCATCACATCTTCATTTAAAACATTCCAAGTTGTCTTCTTCTTCCATAATGTATAATTTTCTACCAAACACTCTAAAATACTTAATAAAGGCATGTTTTCCATACCATAGTTCATAGGGAGTTTAATCATTATTTACCCTTAGTTGAACTCTATATAAGATATATACTATTGTTTTGATTGCTTCTCTCTAGTATCCAACAATAACTTGGCCTCTTTTAATATTTTTTTGTTCATCTTCTTATTGTCTTATTATTTCTTTCAACAACTCCATTCTGCTATGGAGTCTTTGCTACAGAGTAATGCCTTTTGATTCCATGCTTCTCACAATACTCTATGAATTAATTTGAGGTGAATTATCCACCCTTATTATATCTTAAGCATTTGATTTTTTTACCAATCTCATTCTCTACCATAGCTCTAAATATATTGAATCTTTCAAAGGCTAAAGACTTATCCTTCAAAAAGGTTACGCATGTCATTCTTGAGTAATCATTTAAAAATAACATGAAGTATCTTTATCATTTATATCATCTTGTATTAATAGGACCACAAAGATCAGTATGAATTAATTTTAAAGCCTTTGTAGTTGTATACTCCTTTGTTTGAAATCTGACCCTTGTCTGCTTGCCTTGTTGACATTCCTTACAAGTAGTGTCTGTAGGTTTGGTTATCTTAGGCATGTGTCTAACACACTTATTTGAGCTCAATTTGAATAGATTATCAAATTTGACATGTCCCATTATTTTGTGTCATAACCAATTCTCATCAACTTTTCCTATTAGGTAGCCATTTCCATTCACTTCACTAAGATTATAGATATTGATATCAGTTCTTTTCCCTTTTACAACTAATCTTCTAGATCTCCTTATCTTATATAATTCTAAAAAAATTGTGACCTTATATCCATTGTCACACATTTAGCTGACACTTAGCATATTATGCTTCAATCCTTCAACATAAAGGACATCATGTGTAGGTAATTTTTCATGTATGTTGAAAGTTCCTTTACTTTAGATATTTATTGTAGTATTGTCTCCTAAGCTGATAGATACTTATATTTTTTTAGTTTGATGAAATTTATATTTTCATCAGTCATGTGTTTTGAGCAACCACTATTTATTACACATAAATTCTACTCCTTGATATAGAGTACAGTTTGAGAAATCATTGATTGATCTTTTACTTTCCACACATCCTTAAGTTTCTTGTTGGGCTTGTTTTTTCCTATTTCAGAAACTTGTGAACCTTTGTTCACACTGGGAGTCATGCCTTTATTTTTACTTTGTACTTATGGTCTTAAAAAGTTTGTTATACATTATTTAGCTATATGACCAAAATTATTACAATTATAACATATTACATTTATATCTAACAAGGGTGCAAATGAATTTTTGCTTACAAAGTTTGTTCTCCTTTTAGGTATAAACCTACATTCATTAGCCTTATGACCAAACTAATTAAAAGTATAAAAATAACCATATAAATATGAATATTACCTAGTCATAACATTACTTTGTGTAGGATGAGGAGATCTTATTAATTCTGACTTATTCAAGTCTCTTATCTTTATGTAACCATCTGCATTGGCTACCTTTATCTTCTGCATCTTCCTTGATTTTGTAGAGATGGACTCATTATTATTCTTTATTTATTTAGGCTTATTTTCTCCTTAAAATTTGAAGTTGTCACATAAGTTTGCAGATGTACTAGTTATGGAACTTTTCCCTTTTTCATAACCAAGACCATATCTCTATTTTGAAGGCTTTTGAGAGTTGATTAAATCATAAATAATGTCTAAGCCTCCTTTCATCTTCAGACCTTTGTTTATATATTATTTAGCCTTATCAATTTATTTTCTCAAATTCACTATTTATGATTCTAACTTCATGCATTAATCAGATTTAGATTGTAGTTCAAGTTTGACTACATCTTCCATTCTTTTGGCCTCTTCAACTTGTGTCTTTAGGCTCACTACTATCTAATTAGATATTTTAAGACTTTTAGACACCTTTTATCCAATCTTCTTTTGTTTTGAGTTCTCTTTTCTTAGCTTATCAATTTCATCTAAAGTACAGATGAGTTCACACTCTAGATCCACTTCTCCTTCCTCTTCTTCATTTGAGTCTTTAACTTCTTCTTGATCCACATAAGTTAATCCTAATGTCATGAATATGACTTCTTTTTCCTCAGACACAAAGGCATAGTCATGGTCATCATTAGAGCTATCACTACCATCCAATGAATCACTATTTTCTTTTATGTATAGAACCTTCTTATTTTAAAAAAAGTTCTTCTTCTTAGAGTAATGAGGTTTCACCTTTTTACTATTCTCTTATTGCTCTGATTTATCCTTTTTGTTATAAGGGAATTTAGCAACAAAATATCCTTCCTTACCATAGTTAAAGCATTTGAAGGGTAACTTACCTTTGTATTTTCTAAACCCTCTTCTCAATTTTATAATAAAGTTGGCTTCTTTTTCATCAGTCTCCTTAGATCAGGATGTAGGTGCTTCTGATTTAACTTGTTTGGTTGCTTTTAATGCAACTTCTTTCTTGAAAGTATCTTCTTCTCTCAATCTCATCTCATAGGCTATGAAGGTTCTATGCAACTCATCTATAGTGAGTTTATCTAGATATCTTGCTTCCTCTATTACAAATATTTTAGAGTCATACCTTGATGGTAGAGATCTTAGGAGCATTTTGATAATGAATGATTCTTTCATCTCTTCTACAAGGCCTCTGATTGCATTGACTATTTCATCTACTTTGAGGAGGTTATTTGTAATTTTATCTTCTTCATTCATTTTAATGATTTAAAACTTGCCTTTGTATGTTTATAGCATGGATTTCTTTACCTTATCATCACCTTCATAGATTCTCTTCATTTTATTCCAAAAATATTATGCATTTTAAAAATTCATCACTTAAACTCTGGATTAGATAATCCACATAAAATAGCATTCTTAGCCTTGGCATTTCTCTCATATGCTTTTTTGGCATCCTAATCAGTAGGAGTTATATCAAGAGCTATATATCCATTTATAATAGACATCCATACATCAAACCCTAATGAAGATAAATATGCTTCCATTATTATGCTCTAAAATTTATAGTTTGATTTATCAAAGAGAGGTGCTTTGTTTGAGGAAGAGCCTTCTTGACTAACCATTTGTGTTCACCATCCAAGATCTACCTTAGCTAATTAAGCTTCTTCTAATGAACTAGGGCTCTGATACCAATTATTAAAACATAATTATATACTAAGAGGGTGGGTGAATCAATAGATTGAATAAATTAGTCCTTTAATACTTTTAATGTAGATTAAAAAGTATATGTAAAGATCACACACACAAAAATACATAACACCACATGTATACATAGAAAACACAATATGGGAAAAACCATGCAGAGAATAAATATTAGAATATACTATTCTAATCTAGCCTCACAATCAAAACCTCACTAGTTACAACATTTAAGGGAACCAACCCTAAGGAGACACCAATCCCTTGATTTAATAACACCAACTCTAAGGAAGCACCAACTCCCTAATTGAGCACCAACTTAGCTTATCTGATGGCACCCACCAATTAGATCTATATGGAACTACAACTCCAAATTAAAAAATTGATTTATAAATGAATCCAATTAGCTATTTTTTGTTATATAATTGGTCTATAGTTGTTCATACTCTACACATCTCTCTCTTCTCTTCTTTTTCTCTATACCCCTCTGCCTTTATGTCTCTATATTTATCTATTTGACACACTTAATCTCTCTCTTCTCTTCTCATTGATCCTCTACCTCTATGTTTATAACTATTTTTTTAACATAATTCATCAATAACAGCCTCTCTACCTCTCTCCCTTTCAAGTCTACTCTATTCAACAGTAGCAACATCAAAATTTTATTGTATCCTATATGACATATATATAAGAATTTGATCTAGGTCTCACATATTCTCTATGTTCACACTTTATCTATAACACATCATGCCAATTATGGACTTAGTTAAATGTACATGTTTCTCACTTCTTGAAATCATGCACCACCCCCATGATTCTCTGTCTTATTACTATATTTAGCAAATTTTGGGACCTAGTTTTGATGCACATGTCATATTACATAACTTTCATAGATCATAGTGATATATATCATTATCTATTCATGTAATGCATATTTACTACATGTTCTAGTTCTTAACCATTGGGATGAACATATCTTTAAATCTTGACCTTTGATCTTAAGTTTCACGTCATGATCTGATGATCCTTATTCAATTTACTCAAGTTTAAAATGCATCCATTAGATCAAGTTACGATAGGCTCACACACTTCATTAGATCCTTGTAAGCTTTCAATATTTAATATTTCAACTTTAAAATTCATTCATTTATCTTCTTGATTCGAGCTCCCATGTACCATTATATATTCAAAGTAGCACAAACTTTATCTCTGTTTGTTGTTAAACATTGATCTCTTAATCTCATCTCATTACTTTCTAAGTCTTTAAAATATATACACTCCATTGATACTTTAAAAGTATCTTATTATTTTACTCACCTCTATGTCATTAAATATTGATCACTTGATCCCATTGAGTCTACTCATTCTGTTATATCTTCATTACATGATCACATGCTCACCATTAGATCTTCTGACAAGATCAATCTTTATCTTTGTTTAATGTTAAAAATAAAACACTTGTCCTCATATTTTAACTTCATAAAATCTTGGAAAAAACACACTCCATTGATATCTTCATAAATTTGACTATGGGAACCATCTCAATATGCCTGAAAGGCTAACTTTACACCTTCATATATTTTGCTTCGCTTAAACACATGTTCTAAAATTTGGACCATAAGTTTTAATTTAAAATAAGAATACAACCATGTATTAAGTATTTCTTGAAACCTTCATGCATAAAATATATAATTCCATTAATCTTCTCACTTAGATTTTTCTTCTATAGAGCCAACTATGCATAGAACTACCTAGAAGGCCAACTTTGTACTTGCATAACTTTTGTTGTGATTAGTTGCATGACTTAAAATTTTGTGAATAACATCCTCTCACATAGCGGATTACATTCATATATCCATATAATATTGAAACCTTTATACGTTCAATATATGACATCATCAAAATTCCCACTCAGCTTTTTCTTATAACCTACAATTTGGTTGTGGGAAAACACTGTCAAAATATATGGGAGCCCAACTTTGCACATGCATATATTTTTTCATGATTAATTACATGAATTTAAATATATAACATAAAAATTAGGGAATAATGTGATCATAACCATATGACCAACTCCCCCAGACTCACCCACTCGTGGCAATGGTGACATCAACAAATTACCTATTTAGATTTTCCTATCATAGACCCAAAATGTTTAGATGAACACAATGAAGAAACAAATGAATTCCAATTATGAAAAATAGTAATCCAATCATCCTTTACATCTTATAGGATCCCTTTCACATCCTAAAATCATCATACTGAGCCCTAAACATCAATGACATCCATAATGCCAATAATATCCCTTTTAACATCAATGACAATCATATTGCCAACACATCTACTATTGACATATTTTAGATTCAATATGAGTATCTAAGTTAGTCTAAGTTAGTATGTGTTAGTGTAATTCAATAATACATCACTCAATAAGAGTAAGCCTAAGTATATTTTTTGAGTAAATATTAGAATGGAGTGACATAATATGTTACTTAATTTGATAACATGTGTAATTTAGGTCATATAGATTATGACTTAATATCATATAATTTATATAATGTCACTCATAAGCCTATATAATATCTCACATATGCCCCCAATATAATAATTGTTCAATCTAAGTCATATAGACTATGAAATATCTGACATATGACCATATATGCCCATAATATGTGTCATTACACCAATCTAAACCAATCTATGCCCATTCTGAGTCAATTTATGATAATCGAAATCAATTTAAATTTGAATGAATTTATGCCTAAAATATAAATTAATTTATTCAAAAAATATTAAATAATGTGTGCCAAAAATATGAGATATTTGTCTATGAAGGTCGAAGTCTATAAGACAAGCCCAATTTTTATGCCCCTCTTTTGAGGTGAGGGATGCAACATTAAAATTAATCATGCCAAAAAGAATGAGTTATAGACATCTTGTTATATAAAATATATGTAAGCATGTGCTAACATGAGTCAATTATGTCATGCTAGAATGATTGGATCATTTGAGATTATATGAAACAAGTATCCTAAGGCATAAAACTACCATGTCTAGTAGATGTAATATTGAGGCATATAAAAATAACCATCATAGTAAGGATCATATAAGCATTGAGTAGTATCCACTTTTAATATGCAATATATGTATCATGATATCACATGAAATTATACAAATATGTGCTATGAATCATGACATCACAAGCTTACCAAAAAATAGAAGATGTATCCACACATAGTCATATGCAATGTCATTATTAGGACACATACAAATAAAAAAAAAAACATGAATCATAATATTATATGTCACAAATATTTAGAGTCAATTTTAGAAAAATAATTGTCATGTAGATTCATGTTCAATAATAAAAAATTAAATTTCATATAGAGTCCATGTCAATCAGATAAATGTCAATGTCATGTAGAGTCAGACTCACACATAGAGCAAACAATGTCACATAGAGAACAATCAATGTCACACACAGTTATAGTCACAGAGAGAAGTAATCACATAATTTAGTATATAATAAAGGATGACATCATGTAACACACAACAAGAACAAGATGCATAGAATAATCAACACTAATATACATAATTAGTGTATGCCATTATCACACATAGTTAAATAAAATATACATAGAATATATAGTGTAATAAGAATAAGTAGCTCAATATGAATAATGGGAATGCCATATTAATATGTAACCTGGAATGTGTGCCAAGATTCCCCCTAGTGTATGCATTCCCCCAATGTAGGAAGTTGTAACCTCTTGGTGTATAAATGTCCCACATTTGAGTGACCATGTTGTATATGTAACTATATGAATTTCATAATATTCAAGTGTACCATGAAATTAATGTACATAAAATAAGATGTGGATATTATTAGTGTAGGTTTTTATTTTTCCCTATTTATTAATTAGGGAAATTGTATTTCTTGTGCATACATGGAGTTTTCCTACATTTATGGGATAGGCTAGCTTATGTGGAGGTGTGTGTCATAGATGTGTCATAGGTGTCATAAGAATGTCATAAGTAACTCCCTTGATGGGAGTTACTTCTCTATTCTTAGCACCTTGTCACCACCTTTCATAGAGGAGTTACATTCTATTCTTAGGGTACCTTGTCCACCTTTTGAGGAGGAGTTACTTTCGTACTCTCCTATTTGTAGTACTCACTTTGGCCATTCCATGCTAATCAGATTTTGGTTTTCTCCATTTTGTCTTGTGAAATTTCTCTTATTGTATTATTTTCAAATTGCTTTAGCATCTATGTGGTGTGCACTTGCTTCAACTTGTATGATCACGTCTCCATTGCACTCACATTATCCGGATTCTGGCAACAACTCCGATATGGTATCAGAGCATTCTCGATAATCTTGTGTGTGATTATGCTTTTAGCTTATTTTGAAATCAAGAGGAGTGGAGTTCATTTTTTTATTTTTAGATTTGATCAAAAATAAATAAAATATATATCAATTCTGGGTAGTTTCCTTGGAAATCCTTGGCCTTTGGGTGTTTTTTGGTTGTCTTCACTTCAGGGAGCAGCATTCAATAGCTGAAGAAGGTGATCTACTCACAACAGAAGGAAGAAAGTTGGCACTTTGTTTTTGCCTTCAGTTCCAACAACAGATTGAGCCTTACTCTGCCTACCTCTTGTTTGACACGCCACTCAGCTGCTTCCTTCTTGTTTGCAGCGCCTTAGGTCGTATGACGCACACTTCTGGTCAGCGTTCAGGAAATCAAGACTGCATTTTATTTGGTGACACTTCTGCACCTTGCTTCTCGTATTTTTTTGTTTCTTGTGCCTAGTTTTTTGCTCCTTGCTTTTGGTTTATTCTTGTTTGCTGCGCCTAGCTTCTTGCTTTCTGTTCTGCCATGCCACAGTCAGCTCCAGCAAGGTGCCAAGCAGCAGTGGTCCTTTCTACAGCAGGCTGTATGGTCCAGCATAGGTCTGCATTTATTTTTCTTGTCTTTTCTGCAAGATAAAATTTTGGAATGCTATTTTGGCGCCCCTTCTTACTTGGCATCCTATTTGGCATCCCTTGGACACGTGGCATCCTTCAAAATTGTCTTTGCTTCATTATTTTTCGTTAAATTTGTCTTGTTAAAACAAAAATTAGTCAATTTGACTGAGTATTTAATTTTTTAGACAATTTTGTATTTTTGGGGATTTTCAATTAAAACTTGTATCTTCGACCTATGAAGACGAAGGGTGAGGTATGGGTTGGCAGGAGACCAATTCCCCCTCACAAATACCTCCTTTAGATTATTCATTCTGTGCTGAATCTAATGAGTGGTTGGAAGGCCACTTTCTCTCCCCATAATAGGCATTTTTAAAATATTTTAGTGCTTTTTTTGCAAAAACACTAGTTTATGGAAAAATTGTAACTTTAATATCTTGCAAACGGTAGCTCAGTTTTGGGTGCCATTTTTTACAAAAGTGCTTGTAATTCAATTATCCATAGTGTAGAATTGTTATTTTTTAAAAATGCATTAGTTTATAAAGTGCCAAAAATTTGGGTCTCTCGAAACGCATTTTTGGCTGAGTCCGACATCCTATTTGCTTTAGTCTTGCACTGATTGCTCTAAGACACATTTTAGGCTGAGTCTGACGTCTTTTGAGCATGCACTTGCATATTTAGGGGAGGCTCAATATTTTGGGGGGGTGTGATTGCTTTTCACAACTTTCTTTCATTCTTCTTTCTACATAAATTCACAACTTGCAATCAACACAACTTCACCTAAATTCAGCTAAAAATGGATTCTTTTCAACTTAAACCCCTAACACCCTTCAACCATCATGAATGAAAAGTTAAAATATCAATCATTCTTAGAAGCAAAGGGTTGTATAGGATCACCATAGGTACAGAAGTAGAACCCAACATAGATGCTGAAAAGGTCAAGTGGTACAACCATAGTGATGAAGCCTTTGAATTACTGAGCTTGTCTGTGTCTCCATAACTTCTCTTCTACTTATAATCCTCCCAAACTAATAATGACATATGGGACACCTTAGAAAAGTTGTTTGGGAAGCTTGATGAGATGAGAGGTCATGAGCTCGAAAATGAACTCATAAGTCTAAGTCTTAGCAACTTTGACACCCTACAGGACTTCTTCACTAAGTTTAAGGCTCTTAGATTGAAATTGAAAGAGTGTGGGATAGAGAAGAAAGATGATCAACTCATACTTTCTATTCTCACAAAGTTATGTCCAAGCTATTCAGTCTTTGTCTCCACTTTCCATGCCACAAAAAGTGCCCTTGGCACTACATGGAAAATGCCTTCTTTGGATTCATTCATTGTCAACTTGACTAGGGAGCAAGATAAGCTAATTCAGATGGGAACAATGAAGTCTACTCAACCCCAAGCTTTGATAGCTAGAAATGGTAAGGATAAGACTTCAACAAAAGAGAAGAAGAAAAAGAACAAGGACTAGGAGAAGAAGAAAGAAAACACTAATCCTGCCAAAAACAACACGGAGACTTCATCCTCCAATGCTAAACCCAAGAAGGAGAAGGTTAAGTGTGCCTACTGTAAAAAGACAAGGCATGATGAACACAAATGCATGAAGAAACAAATAAATCACCTAACTCATCTTCTAGAGAAGAACAACATAGGTGTTCCTGAGTCCATCAAGCAGAATTCATCTACCCAAGATTCTACCAAAGTAAAAGGCAAGGGTAAGGAGAAAGAAAAGGGCAAGGCCCTTGTAGCAACTACAACTTCTACGTCTTCATGGGTCATAGACTCAGGTGTTTCTCACCACATGGGCTCTTCACTAGTTGAGTTTTCATCTTTAGAGCCTTGTAGCATGACTTCAATTAGTTTGGGTGATAACACATTAGTTTCTGTTGCAGGTAGAGGGTCAGTTGAAATGGAAGGAAGAACATTCAATAATGTTCTAAGTATTCCTTCTCTTTCAACCAATCTCCTATCAGTGTACCAAATCACTCACATTGGTCAAGGCATGAGAGTTGAGTTTTCACCAGATTTAGTGGCTATTAGGGAGTTGCATAGTGACACTATAGTGGCAGTGGGTAGGGCAGATCATCAAGCCAGGCTATACACCTTCTCACATTTTGCATTAGATTCTTCTCCAATAGCATTACTGATTCATTCAGATGGAGTTAGCAAATTATGGCATGAGCGGTTTGGCCACCTTAACTACCGCTACCTTGAACAACTTTGCAAAAATGACATGGTCATTGGCTTGCCTCGTGTCCAATTCTCAAAAGGACTTTGCGAGGGGTGCTCCCTTGGAAAGCATCCCGAAGCAAAATTTGACAAAGGCAAAGCTTGGAGGGCTTCATAACCTTTGGATTTAGTCCACAGTGATGTATCGGGACCCTTTCCCAAACCATCTTTCACAAGGGCCAAGTACATCCTCACTTTCATTGATGATTTCTCTTGGTACACTTAGATATATTTTCTCAAATAAAAGTCTGAAGTGTTTGAAAATTTTCTAGACTTCAAGGATCTTGTTAAGAAACAAAGTGAGAAATCCATCAAGTTTCTTCGAACTGACAATGGAGGGGAGTATGTCAGCATCAAGTTTGAGTAGTTTTGCACCACAGAGGGGATTGATTTGTTGCGCATAGTCACTTACAGTCCTTCACAGAATGGGGTTGTAGAATGCAAGAATAGGTTCTTGAAAGAGATGGGTAGCTGTATGATTCACTCCAGATCCTTAGCACGATAATACTGGGTTGAATCCATCAATTGTGCTTGCTACATTCAGAACAAGTTTCCTCACAAAGCTTTGAAAGGGATAACATCCTTTGAAGCTTGGCATAAAAGGAACCCTGATGTTGAGCACCTCAGAGTTTTTGGATCCCTAGACATGGCCTACATTTTGAAGAAGAAATGCAAAGCTATGGAATGTCAGTCCAAGTCTTACATCTTTGTAGGATACTCAGATGGTATTAAGGGATATCACCTTCTAGATCCAGTCACACATGAGTTGTTCATCGAGAGAAGTGTACATTTTCAAGAGAGTCCTAGAGACTCAACACTTGACACTTCTTCTCCCTCATCAGATCTACTTCTTCATGATGATTTCTCATCAAATTTAGATCATCCACAATAGGTTCTTGAGCCAGAGACATCTTCTTCTTCTTTGAGTTCAGACAGTGAGGACAGTGATGCAATGTCATCCACCTCTAGTCAGTTAGAGGATGAGGAGTTAGCCCATGACTCACCCACTTTTGGACCACTTTGGGCCAGATAAACACTTGAGAGTGCTAGCACTTGGGTAGGAGATCCCATAGATGAGAGACGTACTAGGGGGATTTTTAGAGAGATCCACATGCCTTCTTTGCTTTAGTTTTAGATCCATAAACTTTTCGAGAGGCATCGGGGGTACCTGAGTGGGATAGTGCTATGAAGGAAGAATATTCTTCCTTAATCAAAAATCACACTTGGGACTTGACTTCACTTCCTAAGGGAAGAAAGATGGTTTGATGTAGGTGGATATATCAGACCAAGTTTGTAGCAGATGGGTCAATTGATAAGTACAAGGCACGATGGTCACTAAGGGTTTCTCACAGGTGGCAAGTATTGACTACTTAGAGACCTTTGCACTTATTACAAAGATGACTTCTATCTGAATCACCTTGGCTATTTCCATATCACATGGTTGGGATGTGCATAAGATGGATGTGAAGAGTGCCTTTCTTCACAGAGACCTAGAGGAGGAGATCTACATGGAGTAGCCACTAGGATTTATTCAAGATTCTTCCTTAGTATGTAGACTTAGGAAATCTATCTATGGCCTCAAATAGGCCCCTCGAGATTGGTATGCCAAGATGGATTCCTTCCTTCTCACAACAATTTTCACTAGGTGCCATTGTGATCCCAATGTCTACTTTTTGTGGTAGGATGATGTGCTCTTGATTTTGGTTCTATATGTTGATGACCTTTTGATCACCGAGAGTTCTTCATCAGCTATTGTAGTAGTGAAGGCATCTCTCTAGGATAAATTTGACATGTCTGACTTGGGCATATTGCACTACTTCCTTGGCATCGAGATCTCAAAGTTAGATTCAGGGATTTCTCTTGCATAGCCTAAGTATGCTCTTGACTTATTGGCTTAGTTTCACATGGCTAATTGCAAGCCATCTCTGACTCCCTTTTTATTAGGAGTCAAGCTTGAGACTGATTGTTCTTCACCATTGGTTGATGCCACTCAGTATCGACAACTTGTTGGTAGTCTCATCTACTTGACTCACACCAGGCCCAAAATTTCATATACAATGGGACTTGTCTCCAGATTCATGAAGGAACCCCATGAGTTGCATTGGAAAGCAGCTAAGAGGATCTTGCATTACATACAGGGTTCACATAGATATGGGATTCATTATAGATTTGACATAGAGGTTGACTTGGTTGGATATATAGATTCAGACTGGGTTGGTGATTCACAGATTTGCAAGTCCACTTTTGGTTACAGTTTCTCTCTAGGTTCTAGTCCTATCAGTTAGTCTAGCAAGAAGTAGAATGCTATTGCTATATCATCCACAGAGGTAGAGTACATGGGAGCTGTTAATGTAGCTACTGAAGCTATTTGGCTTCAGGGGATTATTTTTGAGTTTGGCATTCCTATCAGGTAGCCCACCATCATTTATTGTGACAATCAGAGTACCATACATATTTACAAGAATCTAGTTCAACACCAGTGGACCAAGCACATAGAGATTCACATGCATTTCATTCGAGAGCTTATTCATAGTCAGGTCATTGACTTGATATTTTGCCAGTCTTTAGAGTAGGTTGTAGACATCTTCACCAAACCTTTCATGAGAGTAAGTTCATTCATCTATGAGCTCTTCCTGGGGTGCGGTCTACATCTGCAGCAGCATCATCTTCAGGGGGGTCTTCTAGCCTCTTCTTTTCTTTTATGTCTCTCTTTGGGGGGGGGAGTTTTTTCCTATGGGTTTTCTCCTTTTCTCTATGTTATGGGAGATTGCATTTGTACATGGGTACCTCATTAGGCCTAGTTTTCAGGACCTATTTTATATTTCCACACTGCCCACCTAAGCTGCGCTTATGGGGGGGTATTAGTGTAGGCTTTTATTTTTCCCTATTTATTAATTAGGGAAATTATATTTCTTGTGCATACATGGAGTTTTCATACATTTGTGGGATAGGCTAGCTTATGTGGAGGTGTGTGTCATAGATGTGTCATAGGTGTCATAAGTAACTCCCTTGATGGGAGTTACTTCTCTATTCTTAGCACCTTGTCACCACCTTTCATGGAGGAGTTACATTCTATTCTTGGGGTGCCTTGTCCACCTTTTGTGGAGGAGTTACTTTCATACTCTCCTATTTTTAGTCCTCACTTTGGCCATTCCATGCTAATCAGATTTTGGTTTTCTCCATTTTGTCTTATGTAATTTCTCTTATTGTATTATTTTTAAATTGCTTTAGCATCTATGTGGTGTGCACTTGCTTCAACTTGTGTGATCACGTCTCCATTGCACTCGCATTATCCAGATTCTGGAAACAACTCCGATAGATATGTAATCTATCATATAATGATAAATGACATCTACTAAGTATGTGATTGGAAATAAAGGTCATGCGAAATTCCTAGTTTTTCCTTTTCATTTTTAATATTTTGATTTATTTATATGTTTGAATTTCAAAAAAAATGTATAGGTTAAATCAAGGCCAAGTGGAAAGGATACAAAATTATAAGAATAGAAGGGATCCAAACAATCCACAACATATGTCTAGGCATAATATGCATTGAGGGTTAATGTAGGAAATAATTAAAACAACATGGGTTCTTGATTGTGCAATCATTCTCCCCACAACCCAATTTTTCCTACTTGTGATTTGATTTTCTTTGTTTTTTCCATGTATGTAGACTAATATAGGTACTAAATATTTAAACAAACTTAAAACAAGCTCCATTGACTTATAAGACCTAAACTTTGGTATGTAGGGTCATACTGAGCAGACGAATAGAACCTAGAAAGCCTTTAGCCTCAAGACAATAACACCAAAAAAGGACTATAGCACTAAACACTAGGGTGTCTTATTTCTAGTGCTCTTAACCAATTAGAAAATAGATACTGGATCCAGAATTCAGACACTATCTCAGACTTGCTTCTCAAATATCAGACTTAGAATCTTCTATTTTAGCATAAATCTAGCTAAGTTAATTTCTCTTTGTCTTGTATAATTATCATTCAAAATCTATACTTTTCCCTATTAAAGTAATTTTTCCCTATCATTTCAGACCCTATTATTTAGGAATTAAATGTCTAATTTCCCAAAAATAATAAAACATTTGGTGAACCCAACTTACTTTGAATTTTTGCACAAAAACCCTAGAAACCCTAGGGCTAATTATTTCTGATTTTTTTGTAATTTTTTCTTGATTTTTCCTAAATTTAAAAATCATAAAACTAAAAATCAATTTAAATATTTTCAATAATTTCACCCAAACCCTACTCTGCACATACTAGGTCCTAATTACATACAAACACTTTTAAACCACCAGGAAAAATATATTATTAAATTTAGAAATATTTTTTAATTTTTACTAAATTTTTCAAATTAAATTCTACAATTTTTTTAAAATTATTATACTAATTTTGATTTTGATTTTTTTTGCAAACCCTAGATTTCAAAACTAGGTCATTAAACAACAAGCCTACCTCCTTGCCAATTTTAGATAATTATTTTGGAATTTTTGTAAATTAATTACCTTGTCAAAATAAATTCAAAATTTCAAAATTACTAGTTTCTTGTGAAAAAAATTTAATTTCCAAAATTCTAATTTTTGTTTATTTTTTTGTGCAATTATTCCATTTCAAATAATTTTTAGAACTTAAAATTATTGCATATTTTTTAAAAATTCTAAAACCCTAACTAAAAACCCTAGACTTCCAAACTACCCAAAACCTCAAATCTCCTTCCCTTACAATTTTTAGAAAAATAATTTAAATTTATTACAAATTGTTTGGGTTATCAAAAGCAATTTTCAAAATTCAATGTTATTAGTTCTTTGTGCATTTATTTTCTTCATAATACTTTTCAAAATTCTCTTTGGTGATAAAAAGGCCACAAAGGCAATTCCTTCTTCTCATCCCTTAGATAAATTTCTCAAATTTTCTTACAATTATGACAATGATTGGACAAATTCATATAATCACACATTAGCTAAAACTATAGAAAATGATTTCATTTATAGTGAAGATAATGACTATTGTTGTAATGAAGGATATGATGATGTATGTAATGATGAAGGTGAATCATGAATAGATGAATCTTTTTATGTTAAACCCATCTCTTTTATTCCTTCTTCTAATGAAAATAATTTTGATAAATGGGAAAAATACTTCTCACCTCATTCTCTTAGACACAATGCACAAAATATATGAATTCATCATGCACTTTCAAATTAACCTCTCATTGGTGATGATTTACTTCCATGTGAACCTAATCTCTCTACCTTTTGCTACTGCTATGTTCAAAATACAACAATATAAATGCAATATAATCAAATTACCAAAGCATAGTTCAAATGATGTATTATGTGTTCCTAACTCTACTCTTTCAAAAAAATGTTCAAATGATAACTCTTCTACTCTTACTTCTCATGTTAAAAATTAAGAAAATGTATATATTCCATCCATAGATAGCATAGATACACATGATATTCCAAATTCTAATGATAACTTATTGCATACTAGAAAGGAATTAAATCTTTCTCTTTCACCTCTCCCTAGCAATGATGGAAGTGATACTGAATAAGATAGTGAACATGTAAATGAATATGAAAATGATACTTCAAATTATTCCATTTTAAATGAACAAAATATAGATTATGATAATGCATGGAATAACGATGACTATTATGCATATAGTGAAGAAGAAAATGCATATCATGCTTCTAACTCTTCTCTCACTCCTCTTAAATCTCATGTATGTCAAAATGATGTTTCTACTTCTATGCATGATTCTATTTCTAATAATGCACATGTGAATGATAATAGCACATCTTCTACTAAATTAGAATGTGATTCACTAAAACATAAAGATACCAATGAATCCCCCAAGCCACCCCTCACTATAGTAAAAACCCAATTCTCACCCTTCACCCAAAGAGAATGGTAGCCCACATCCCTCTAACAAGGTCCAAGATACCATTACTCCCAAGGTTCAAGTGATCACACTGCATCTTTTTGATCCACTTGCTAAATTTAGCATTCCCATGGTTAAAATTAACAATCAAATTCAACTGTTAAATGAACCACTTCAAGATACTAATGTACCATCCTAGGAGATCATCTATTTGATGCATGTAGTTGGTGAATTACAACAACAAAGACATCTCCTTACCTTGGAAAACAAAGCTTATAAATGTTAGATGGATGCCAATGATATACATGGTAACCCTATTATAAATACATTCACAAAAGTTGTATTGCCTAAGCATTTCTTGACACCATTATTACCTCACTTTGATGGAACTGGAGATCTAGTCACACATCTTCAAGCCTTTCAAAAATATTTGCCACCTCATGTAAGCCCTTTGATTCTACTCAAGTTGTTTCAACAAGCATTAGTGGGGGAGGAACATAATTGGTTCTTTTATCTACTCCCCATCAGTTCATTGTAGACATATGATGACTTATAAGAGGCATTTCTTAGGAACTACATCATAAACATGGGACCTCATGTTACATATGAGAAGCTTGCCACACTACATTAGAATTATTTAGATTTAGTAAGTGAGTACATTTTAAGATTTAAGGCTCATTTATTACTGCTAATATACAAACTAGTAGATCTAAAGATTCAACATATCTTCATTAAGGGGCTTCATCAACCTTTCCTTGAGAATCTACTATATTAGATAGAGCCTTGTTTTAGACATTTATGTTACATAGTTCTAGATGTGGAAAATAAATTGGGATTAATTGAGGTAGATTCAATTGATCAAATCACTCTAGACTTCATAATAACATCTTCAAATACAGCTCCTACCACTTAGTATCCACCATGTCCTAGACAAGATAGGAGACCACAACTAGAAAATCAACTAGTCAGGAATAAAGAACAAGTTTTCAAAACTCAACCTATAGTATGCACCATAGAGAATTACCAAAAGCACCACTATAGTTTCATTTAGAACAAGATAACTCATCTATTATTTTATTAGCACTACTAGATAAGAGGTTAATTACATTACCTTCTATTCAATGATGAGATCTGCATCTCTTACATAGACATCCACATCAGCCCTTTTGTAATTATCATCATATCTATAGACACAATGATGATAAATATTTTGGACTTTGAGATTGAATTTTTAGATGTGTTAATGATGGTATTATAGCATTCACACAAGGGCATAAAGATCTCCTCCATTATGAAACCCTAAACCTCATTCATACATGACTGAGTCATTCCAAGACATTCCTTTATAGGAATCATTGATCACTTGTCATGGGCATAATGTAGTTTTTAGGATAGAATCTCATAGGATATCTCCTATTTCAACTATTTAAAAAGTTTAGAAACTGGTACAACATAAGCAACCCACATATAGCAGTTTAGTATGTGGTATACAAAATGTAGTTCAATATACATATCTAGTAGAGTCATAAACACCACAACATAGTACTATTCTATAAAGACATTCATTACATTTAAGTTTTTAGGGTCCTATCTCATGTAATAATCTGCTATGATTAAGACTAGTTGAACCCACACTACAAAGTACTAATTTAGAGAGATATTCATTACAAACTTGTTTTTAGGGTCTTGTCTCACATAATAACCCATTATGATTAAGATTAAATGATCCCTCAACACATGTTTCAAATCTATCTTAACATATTAAACATTCATATGCATCACAACAAAGGCCACATGGTATTTGGTTACAAAGAGATGAGCTTTCTTCATAGTAGTTATTAACAACTACAAAGCACACTCCTACATAACATGAGTAGTATGGCCACTTGTTCACTTGGTTGACAGGGTTTAGATATTGATCTAACACAGTGTGATATAACATACATTCATTTCAACATCAATTCATAGCTTCACTTAGTAAGGCAACAATAGAGCCAAAGGTATAACTAACCTTTGTACTCTTGAACCACTCTTGGGAAGGTAATACACACACAATGTTATATTACTTTTCCCTCCTAATAACAACTAACATTCCTAATTCCAGATATCCATCCCTATCCAGAACCACCCTATCAATGTCTAGTTCTTACCAAATCAATTGATCCAAATCATTTACTAATCCAAAATTATTTTAACTCATCTAAAATAAGTTACCAATCTTGAAATCTAAACCTCACTTATATCCTACTTGTAAACCAATTCACCTTACCAAATCAATTTTACCAATTACAAAAACCAACAAAGATTGTTGTTTACATATGATTACAAATCAAACATTACTTCCAAACATATCCTAAAATAAGTGAATCACATCCTACATACCATCTTACCATATATATCCAAATAATCAAATCGCATATCCCAAATACCATTTACCAATCATATACGACTTTAACATTAACATCAAATCAACTGTTTCAAATCAAAACATTACAATATCAAGTATATTCCAGAATCCATAACATAAATAAGAGTAAATCCAAACTCAAACCAGTATCTCTATATATATATCATAAAGTTTTCAAAACATATACATCATGTCAAGGTTAATCAATCATGAATAGGGGTCATCATGCCCTCACTTTTGGTCTCACTCTCTCCTCTAGTACAAGTCCCATAATCATGTTTAGCATTTGATAACTCTGTGCCTCCTCAAGATCTTGAATGCCTCTTGAACTGATTATCTCGATCTAAAAAACAACCATACACCTCACACAAGTCTTAATTTCACCACTAAAGATCCATGTAATCATCCACAATCTTTGAACTCACCACTCCATAATCAAGAAGAGGCATCCTATGCATATCTCGCTCAACCCTCAGATCATCTCTCTCTCTTATTACCTTAGCATATGCAACTATAGATATAATGTCTTGGTCAAATAAATGAGCATAACACCAATTATAAACATAGCTTTCTCTATTAAACCCTTTTCTACAACATCATACGGGACATGCTGTGTAAGCTCATGCAATGAAAACTCAATAATAATCTCCCAAAACACATCATCCCCACCACTAACTCTAGTAGGTGCCTGACCCTAAACACCTCCCACCTCACCTACACACATAATTAGTATAACATTACATTAGATACATATTTATACATCCAAACTAAAAGCACAAACATAGATACAATTTTAAAATGATCACTGTTTACCTCCCATCATCTAGATCAGCTCAAGATCCTCATATGCAAGAACATTCTATCAAACTCCAAACTACCTAGTCATACACTCATAATAAAATCTATCTTAATACCCAGACCAACAGTCATGTAACCAATAAATCACTCTCATGTAACATAGATTCTCTCCATCCTCTAGCCATCCAAGAAATCCTCTATAGGGCCTCCACCTAATATCATCAGCCACTAATCTATCTATCAACCTCCTATAATGATTTATCCCAAGAGATTAGATAGACAAATCATTGGTCCATCATTTGAAAAATGGTTGTGCATAAGCCCAACTCACCCTTGGCAATCCAATTGGTTGAATAACTATTATATGCTCATAAGACGAATAATGCAACAAAGTGGTTACACCCACACCACCATTGAATGACTCCTATGTAAATCTATATTAGTCCCTGTATAAATGAGCAAGCATAATCCTCCCCCATAAAAACATAATACCATAAATCTCAATGCTCTAAAACACTCTATGCATCTTATAATCAATAACTACTTCACTGTAATCCACAATAAAAAAATAAGCCAATAATACAACTAACCACTTTCACAAGCATATAACACTCAACTGCACAATAATTAAAAATAATATATCAATAGCACTACCTCTTTGATGTACTCCTATGGGCACCCCTAAAAAGTATCTAGATGCATAATTAGTGGCATCTATGCCCATGTCATCCTACAAAGACACTCATTGCCCACTGATTAGTAAATGTAGAATCTGATACACATCCTCCAAAGTCATAGTAATTTCCCTTGTAGGAAGCTATAATATACATGTATTAGCATTCTACCTCTCACATAAGGTAGTGATCAAATATCTATCCCACTATACTATATGAAGATCACATACATGACCCAACCCAACCCTATCCATAATAAAATGCTCATCAACTGATAAAGGTAACAACCTCAGAGTCTCCATTACTTGGCCCCTACATAACTCTCTCGTCCATACCTAACCCTACATAATAAAAACACACAACATGTATAAGCCAATCAATCCAATTAAAAATCTAAGTTACAAGTTAAAAATCCTAGCAACTAACAACTTCATCAATTCACCATGCCAAAAAAAATAGCCAAACAATAGTACATATAAACCAAGCTTCAGTTCCAAAAAGGTAACTTCCAGGACAACAATGATGGGTATAGGATAACAATGCTAGATAAGAGCATTGAAACTTGGACAACAACGCTAGATCCTAGACAACAATGTTGGATGTAGGACAGGAGCACTAAACCTAGTCAAAGTTTCCTAAAATGCTTAAAAACAACTCAAAATCATGAAAAATAGGTTCTTAAACAAGCTTAAAACATGCATTTAGCCACTTACTAGTGTAATCTCTCCACCATCCTCAATATCAATTTCCAACTGATCAAATTAGGTCATGACATATGCTTGTATCCTTAGCATGTCTTCCACTCCAAAGCTCCAACTCTGAAACTAGTCAATGCACAAATGAATCAAGATTCAGTCAAATATTTCCTATATCAAACCACTTTTTCATTCAAATCAAAATACTATTTTCCCATAACTTGAGCTCTATAACTCCATTTTACAGACCATTTTGTTCCCCAAAATCATGACAATGACACCTTCAACATAAAGTAGGCCCCACTCTCTTACTATAATATTTGCCTACCATGGCACACACATCTCTACACCTATCTCATACCCAGATACACAAATTGGTCCTCACCAATCAAACACTCATTCAAAACATTCAAATAACCCAACCTATTCAATCAATGATACCTTTCACTCCTAGTAATTCAATCTCACCAAATCAACAATAGAATTTCAATCTATTCAATACATACCACCCAAGTTCCTATACATTCTACCACTAGTCATCACTTTTGGCTCAAACTCCTCTATCATAGATTTCATACCTCTCCCTAAAAGGGGGGCATCATTCCTATTATTCCTATTTTATATTCCTACACTTACCTAACATACCTATATAGTCTCATAGATGGATACACCATGGTTCTCACACCTCTAGCAGTCAACTTATCAGATTCCACTTAGATAGGTTGAAACATATAGTGATTCAGACTATGTGGGTCACTCAACATGGTTTTTACACCTCCAATATTTAGATTATCATCATTATTCATTTAATGTTAGTCAATATTATACAATGGTTTAGACTATATGGGTCACTTATCATTACTCAACTCATATTGGTCAAGATTATACAATGGTTTAGATTATATGGGTCACTCAACATCACTCAATTTAGCTTGGTCAAGATTATACAGTGATTCAGATTACACTGGGTCACTCAACATTACTCAAGACATTCAGTGGGATACACCTTTAGTTTGTAGATATACAAATTATCTAAATACCAAATTTGGGGTGATGTATAATACACATGTCTCACACATACAACATGACATAGTTATAGACTAGATAGTAGATTATAGGCATAGTACAAAGCACATTGTTTTGATCTCTAGTTATGCACATGGGACATGAAATGATAGATCATATCACATGTGGTTATATAAATTTATAGATTATCTAGGCATATCACTCACATACTAGATTTGGGGGCATGGCATAGATGTTCATGTCTTTCATCTTCCAGGATTATACAAATTGAGATGGTAAGACATGTCATTTTCTTCTTACACATTTACTAGTATTTTTAGTTTACACCTAGACATTACTTAGGTTGTCACTAGGTTGGACCGTATGGTCATCTATAGTAATTGGTCCATAGTATTACTCAGACTCAAACCTAGGAGTTTGTGTGGGATAGAGGACAAACATTAGTTTTGGACCTCTGAGCACTTCTCAAATCCAGTTCAGATTATCCAGATTTAGTAAAGAGGGCATTTATTATAGGGATTCCTTTTTCTAGGCACTATTCAAATTTAGTATAGGGGCATCTATTACAAGGATTCCTAATTTTTATAAGCACTATTTAGATTCAGCACATGGGGCATATATTACAATGATTCCTTCTTTTTTTATCATTATTTTAGTTTTTCATCCACTTCCCTGACCAGGAAGTTGGACCTTTCTTTAACACACTTATCTTCACATAGTTTAGTCTAGGTATGCATCTTTTTTATTTATTTTAATCTAGTACTTCATTTCATTGCATCAATGTAATCACCCTAAACTGGTCAAGAAAACACACATATTATGTCTTTTCATAGGAGACTTTGATTGGAGAATGTGACTTTTTATTCACATTTAGAGAAGTCCTTTTATCTGACTTGTCTTGGTCTTACTACATTTTTTAGACATCTCTTTGCTTATTTACAGACATATGTAGCTTTCTAAACTTAACCCTTTCAAGCCCAAGTACCTCTTTAGACCCTGACACATCCCCCCATGTCCTACATCCGTTGGACAATAGTGCCCAAATAGGAGTACAATGTTGAAACCCTAGGTGTCTAGTTTCTGACACTATTGTCCAAGCATAATTTTGGTTCTTACAATTAGTTTCTTTCATAAGATGAGTCTTACCCATTTTCTTTGCTTTGTTCCTAAGTTTCCCTATGTTAGCCAAATGTAAATAAAACTCCCAAATTTGAAATAATGAGTCTCCTTTATAAAGGACTACATAAGGCATTTTATATCTAGCATTTACTATTTTGGCACATTAGACATAGTAAAAAATCAGTCAATAGTATAACTTAGCTTCTCTATATCACACATAGATTTTCATGCTTGATCAAGGAAGGGCCTTCACAAAAATAATTATTGCATCAATCATGTGATTTGATTGTGCATGTTCCCTAAGGGAGAACTACATCGGATCTGAGACCCTATGTTGAGGGTTAATGTAGCCAACAATTAGAACATCAAGGGTTCTTGATTATGTGATCATTCTTCCCACAACCAAATTTTTACCCCCTGTGCTTTGATTTTATTTGTTGTTTCTATGTATGCAAACTAATATAGGTACTAAAGATTAAAATAAACCTACAATGAGATCTAATGAATTTCAAGACTTGAAATTTGGTACATAGGGTCATACTGAGTAAATGAATAGAACACAAAAAGCTTTTAGCCTCAGGACAATAACATTGGAAAAGGACTATAACGCCAAACACTAGGGTGTATTATTTTTGGTGCTCCTATCCAATCAAAAAATAGAGACCAAATCCATAATTCAGACACTATCCCAGACTTACTTCTCAAATATCAGACTCAAAATCTCCTATTTTAGCACAAATCTAGTGAAGTTAATTTCTCTTTATCTTATATAATTATCAGTCAAAATCTACACTTTTCCCTATTAAAGTAGATTTTCCCTATCATTCTAGACCCTTATTATTTAGGAATTAAACATCTAATTTCATGAAAATAATAAAATATATATCTGTTGGTTGAATATTTTGTCTATCAGCGTACTGGTAAACAAAATAGGTCTTATCAGCCAAAGCAAGAAGATTAGTCATCCTAATGTGTAAGTTTATCACATGTGGAGCTAAAAGCTTCACCAAAGGAGCACATTGTAGAAGTTGCAGGTTTACACAGTCACCGGCATCGGTCAAGAGCAGTTTAAGAGATGCGGATGTCGGCAGGAATCGGCTGACGTTGGTCATAGGCAAACAGGCAGGAACCGACGTTGATTACCTGTGCGTCTAAAAAGCTATTTCTGAGGACAGAACTAAGTGTTTGCATGATGGGATTAAGTCATAGTATTAAGTCCGCATCTCTTTTATTAGTAAGACTATTTTAGAGCCCTTATTTAAGAGGCATAACTGTTGGTTGTAAATGCATGCTCAAGTTTCCTAATTCTATATGTAGGATTAGATCTTCTTAGCTTATTGGTGTGTTGAGAAAGAACAGTACAGAATTGTACATGTGAATCATTCTAGGTTGTTGGAGTTGATTGTACTTGAGAGAGAGAGAGAGCTCTTGAGGGAAAGAGATCTAGAGAGAGATCTATACATCTAAGAGAGGTGTGGAAGAAAAGAAATTTCTTCAATTGTATTCCTTCTATAAAGAGTTTAATACAAGTTTTCAGGGTGGTTTCTTGTATCTCTTGTTATTTTCTATTTATCATTCTAGTTATTTATCATTCTAATTTAATTCCGTGTTTATTGCTTTCATAAGTGTAATCAAATTGTTGGTTGATCCCCAACAAGTGGTATCAGAGCTCAGGTTCACTAACAGGTGGTTCAGATCTGTGTAGTATGTATTGATTACAGGTTACTCACAGGGATTTTTGTTTGAGTGGGAGAAGTAATGGTAGAAGAAAGTAAACTGAGAATGGAGAAGTTTAATGGCAAGAATTATCAACATTGGAGAATGCAGATAGAGGATTATCTGTATCAAAAAGATCTATACTTACCGTTAGGTGGGATTGCAAAGAAGCCCATAGACATGGATAATGAAGAATGGGAAGTTCTTGATAGAAAGGCTCTTGGGTCTATAAGACTGAGTCTAGCATCTACTGTGATATCTAATTTATCATAGGCAAAGTCTACAGTAGAGTTAATGACTACTTTAGCAAATTTGTATGAAAAACCCTCAGCTTCAAATAAGGTATATCTTATGAAGCAGTTATTTAATTTGGGTATGCAGGAAGGTGGATCTGTATCTAATCATCTAAATGATTTCCATGGAATTGTTAATTAATTAAGTTCAATCAAAATAGTGTTTGATGATGAAATTAAAGCTCTTTTAATATTATGTTCTTTGCTTGAAAGCTGGCATAGCTTAGTAATGACAGTTAGTAATACTGCATCTGCTTCAAACATTTTAAAACTAGAGGATGTTGTTAGTATTATCTTGAATGAGGAAATTTGTAGGAAAAGCACAGAAGAGACATCAGGGAATGCTTTAAGTTTTGAGAGTAGGGGAAGGCAAAAAGAGAAGAGCAAGAGGAGATCAATGTCTAAGTCAAAGGTGAGAGGTAGATCCAAATCTAGGAATGGCAGGAAGCCACAATGCTAAAATTGTGGAAAGATTGGGCACATAAGCAGAGATTGGTGGTCAAAGCCTAAGGAGGACAATCATCATGAAGGAAAGGAAGAAGCAAAGGTTGCAGGTATTGCACAAGATGCTTTAATATTCTCTTTGCATAATAATATAGAATCTTGGGTTTTAGATTATGGTGCATCTTTTCATGCTACCCCCAATAGAGAATATTTTTGTGACTATGTCCATGGAGATTTTGGAATAGTGTATTTAGGGGATGATGAGCCTTGTAAAATTGTTGGAAAAGGTAAAGTGTAGCTGAAAATGCAGAATGGCAACACATGGGTGTTGAGAGACGTCATGCATGTTCCCAACTTGAAGAGAAATTTGATTTCTGTAGGAAAGTTAGGGGATGAGGGTTGTACAGTAACTCTCACAGCTGAATCTTGGAAGGTGACCAAGGGTGCACTTGTAATGGCCAGAGGTAAGAGAGTAGGTACTCTCTATTTATGTAACTATGTTACTAATAATTCTCTTTCTATATTATCTATTTCAGATGTAGATGCAAAGTTGTGGCATCAAAGGCTTGGCCACATGAGTGAGAAGGGAATGACAATTCTTAAGTCAAAAGGTATGTTTCCAGATTTGAAAAGCATAGATCTAGATATCTGTGAAGACTATATTTTTGGAAAATAGAAAAGAGTGAGTTTTCTTAAGACTGGGTCAATAAAGAAAAAGCACAAATTGCAGCTTGTTCACACAGACGTGTGGGGACCAGCCCAAGTTGCTTCTATTGGAGGATCTTAGTACTATGTCTCCTTCATAGATGATGCTACTAGAAAGGTATGGGTTTATTGTATTAAGAAGAAATTTGATGTTTTTAACACGTTTAAGATTTGGAAAGCTATGGTTGAGAATGAAATAGGCAGAAGATTGAAGTGCCTGAGATCTGACAATGGTGGTGAGTTCTGCAGTTATAAGTTCAACTGGTATTGTTATATGCATGGAATCCATAGGCAAAGGATGGTTCCAAGGACACCTCAACAAAATGGAGCTGCTGAAAGGTTGAACAGAACAATCATGGAGCATGCAAGATGTATGAGATTGCACGCTGGTTTGCCCTTAGAGTTTTGGGTAGAAGCTGTTGACACTGTAGTGTACCTGATTAACAAAGGACCCTCTACAGCTCTGGATGGTGGAATTCTAGAAGAGGCATGGACAGGTAAAAAGGTAGATATCTCATTTCTCAAAGTTTTTGGTTGTGAAGCCTTTGTGCACATTGATAAAGAAAATAGAAAGAAGCTGGATGTTAAGTCTATGAGGTGCACATTTATTGGCTATGGCTCTGATGATTTTGGTTTTAGATTTTGGAATCTAGGAACTAACAAGATAATTAGGAGCAGTGATGTTGTTTTCAATGAAAAAGTGATGTATTGTGATCAGCTGAAGAAGCTGAATCAATTTGGGTAGAGCAATGGAGAATTGGATGAGGTGACGGTTCAAAATGAGCTCGCGGGAAAAATAAATAATCACTTATAGGAAAACACAGAGACCGACGTCAGTCAGGTAGGAACCGACATCGGCAGGACAAAAACTGATGTTGGTCATATAAAGACAGACATCGATCAGGCAGGAACCAACGTTGGTAAGACAGAACCAACGTCGGTTAGTTACAGGCCTGGAAGTGATCGAGGTCGGTCACTGTCAGAGAATTTGGGTAGACAATGTGTTGTGGATGAGTCTCAGATGCCCATTAGGAGGTCAGAAAGAGTAAGTAAACCTCTAATTTGATATTTCCCTTTATTATTCTATTTATTGCTAACTGATGGTGGAGAACTAGAGAGTTTTGATGAAGCAATACAGGTGGAATCCAAAGATCAGTAGGAGCTAAGCATGAAAGAGGAAATGGAGTCCTTGAGAGAGAACCAAACATGCGATTTGGTTGAGTTACTAGCTAGTAAGAGGACACTGAAGAACAGATGGACCTACAGATTGAAAGAAGGTGAGAATGGAAAGATGAGATAAAAGGCAAGGTTAGTAGTGAAAGGATTTACACAGAAACTAGGTATTGACTTTGGTGAGATTTTTCCTCCTGTTATTAAAATGACTTTTATATGGACTGTAGTGTCTTTGGTTGCTATTGAGGATTTGCATCTTGAGCAGCTAGATGTTAAGACAATGTTTCTTCATGGAGATTTGGATGAAGAAATATATATGGATCAGTCGAAAGGATTTGAGGTCAAAGGTAAGGAGAAGTTAATGTGCAAATTGAAGAAAAGCTTGTATGACCTCAAGCAAGCTCTTAGGCAATGGTATTTGAGATTTGACAGGTTTATGACTGAGCATGGCTACAGTAGGTGTCAATCTAACCATTGTGTGTATTTCAAGAGATTGGATAATGGTAGATATATTATTCTGTTGTTGTATGTAGATGATATGCTGGTTGCAGGATCACACATGTAGGATATCTCTGAGCTTAAGGTGAAATTAGCTCACACTTTTGCCATGAAGGATTTGGGAGCAACAAAGAAAATCCTTCGCATGAGCATCAAGAGAGATAGGAAAAATCATAGGTTGATTTTGTCTCAAGAGGATTATGTGGACAAGGTGTTGAAATGGTTCAATATGCAGGATGCAAAATCGGTAAGCACACCTTTGGCTGGACATTTTAAATTGAGTAAAGAACAATGTCCTAATTCACATGATGAGGTAGAGTACATGAGTAGAGTTCCATATTATTCCGTACTAGGGAGTTTAATGTATGCAATGGTTTGTACTAGACCAGATATTGCCCAAGCAGTGGGAGTTGTAAGTAAGTATATGGCCAATCCAGGGAAGGAGCACTGGAAAGCAGTTCAATGGATCCTTAGATATCTAAGAGGAACTAGCAGTAGGCATTTGTGCTATGGAGGTTCAGATACTTCTCTACATGGTTATGTAGATTCAGATATGGCAGGTGATTTGGATGGTAGAAGGAGCACCACAGGATATGTTTTCACTGTAGGTGGAACGATGGTTAGCTAGATATCAAAGTTGCAAAAGGTTGTTGCCTTGTCAACTACAGAAGTAGAGTATATTGCAGTCACAGAGGCTAGCAAAGAGATGATATGGATGACATAGTTCATAGAAGAGCTTAGAAAGGAGTAAGAGAGTTGCAGACTATACAGTGATAGTCAGAGTGCAATCCATTTGGCTAAGAATTTAGCCTTTCATTCAAGAACAAAGCATATACAGCTTAGGTACCACTTCATATGACAGGTATTGGAGGATGGTGAGTTGAAGCTGGAGAAGATCCATACATATAAGAATCCTATGGATATGTTAACCAAGCCGATTACAAAGGAGAAGTTGAATCTTCATTCAACTTCTGTTGGTCTTCATGATTGAGTTGAAGATGGAGGAGCTAGAAGATGTTACTGTACAAGTACTAGTGCAGCTGTTTATCTCCAAGTGGGATATTGTTAGGGTGTGGAGCTAAAATCTTCACCAAAGGAGCGCATTGCAAAAGTTGTAGGTTTACACAGTCACCGGCGTCGGTCAGGAGAGACTGACGCCGGTCAGGAGTAGTTCAAGAGATGCCAACATCGGTAGGAATCGGCCGACGTCGGTCACAGGCAAACAGGTAGGAACCAACGTCGGTTACTTGTGCATACAGAAAGCTATTTCTGAGGATAGAACTGAGTGTTTTCATGATGGGATTACATCATAGTCTTAAGTCTGCATCTCTATTATTAGTAAGATTGTTTTAGAGCCCTTGTTTAAGAGGCATAACTGTTGGTTGTAAATGCATGCTCAAGTTTCCTAATTCTATATGTAGGATTAGATCTTCTTAGCTTATTGGTGTGTTTTGAAAGAATAGTACAGAATTGTACATGTGAATCATTCCAAGTTGTTGGAGTTGATTGTACTTGAGAGAGAGAGCTCTTGAGGGAAAGAGATCTAGAGAGAGATCTGTACATCTGAGAGAGGTGTGGAAGAAAAGAAGTTTCTTCAATTGTATTCCTTCTATAAAGAGTTTAATACAAGTTTTTAGGGTGGTTTCTTGTATCTCTTGTTCTTTGCTATTTATCATTCTAGTTACTTATAATTCTGATTTAATTCTGTGTTTATTGCTTTTATAAGTGTAATCAAATTGTTGGTTGATCCCCAACAGATTAGTCATCCTAATGTGTAAGTTTATCACATTAGAAGGAGACTGCTCTCTCCTCTCATCAAGGGGAGGTTCCCTGTGGATATGATATGTATATGTATAAATAGAAAATAATACTCAATGGTAGGACCAAACATCCATCTCTCTTTCTTTAGAGATGATGTATACAAAACAAAGGAAAAACTCAAGGGAATGACAAACAACTCTCCTCTTCTTTTAGGAAAAACTATTCAGTCAGCCACAAGAATATTCCTAGAAATAAAAGCAGAATGTAACTGAAGATATGGTAACCAACAAATTGAGACAGAACACAAAGTCTCTATCTAAAATGCTCAAGAGTAATATACGAAGGGCAATGAAAGCTCAAAGTTTTTTCAAAGTCCTTTACATAGCAATGAAAAAGAAAACACACTGAAGGCAGCGATAGAGGTGCAAATTCTCTCCACAATTGATTCTTTAGGACACCTTCCTGACTAATTTTGCTAATCCTGCTTGTTAAATCAATGGAACAGAAAATAAATCAAGGAAATACACATTAGAATAGTTTGCTCAAAAATAAAATATATCACAGCACAAAGTCTGAAAAAGTCCCTTGCTTTCTTATTCCATTAACAAAATATGATCAACAGACTGAGCACAAAGTCTCAATGATGCCTATCAATTTGGGCAGAGTTTCGTTCAGATTGTCAAAAAAGAAGATCATTTTACAATGAAATTAAGTTCCTTATATAGCCACTTGACGAAGGATTCAAGAACAGTAATGCATCATGATGCATTGGGAAATGTTAGGAAGACAAGTTGGAACTTTGGGGCATTTTACCCATTTGATCTTCTCAATGTAGATAAACAAGTTGTGCATTTGAAAGATTGCAACTTCCAATGTTTAGCTGGCAGTCTGATCTCATCTTCATCATTCCTCCTTTCCTAGTTGATTGAATCAAGCCATGAATTCATCCATTATTCCATCTTTCCTCACTTTCAGCTGGTTTTGTTCTTGAATTCTAGGAATGCATTCGAGTCTATGAATTTAAAGGATCAACGGCTATTTTACTATCTTTAAAATTGACGTTTACATGCCTGTCAATGTGCTCTCAACGGCTAGTTCACTATCTTGAATTTGACGTCTTTGTGGGCGTCACCCCTTAGTCTTCTTTTGGTTTTTAGCTTTTCCCTTCTAGCTTGGACTTACCCTTTTGGGCTTTGAGAAATGACCTGTGTCTAATAGTCCTTTATTTTTGCCACCAAGAGTCCCCCGCAAGGGCACCTACCCTTTGGGGTCCTTTGGTAGTCCCTTTAGCTTGGCAGTCCCCATGGACAAATATTTATCTAGGTTTTTATCATGAAGTTCCCTGTGGACTATCCTTTAGGCAAATTCTCATGGACATTCATTTCGCAGGAGTTCCCATAGACAATTTTCCTAGGGAAAATTATCTTGGATAAAAAGTCTAGGGAAAATTCCCGTAGACAAAAAGTCTGCAGAAATTTGTTCCTTTGAAAATATCTTTGGGGTTTTTGCCTACAAGTTTCTTCAAATTCCTTCAGACAAAAGTCTGAAGGAATCTATTTTTGCCTTAGTCCTTTTTCAATCTACCTTAAACAAATTCAAAGAAATTTACTTAACTATTTCTTTGAAAAAGGACCCTTCAGAAGGGTGTTTTGATCAATTAAGTGTCCTCCGCAAGGGAACTTGTCCTTCAGGAAGTCTCCTTTTACATTGAATCACCCTTTGAAATTTGACGTTGAGCCTGTAGATGTTGAACCAATTGGTTGAACCAAAAATGGTTCAAGCCGATGGTTCAATGAATGAAACAAACTGAATGAACTAAGCATTGAACTTATGCCTTGTTGAACCAATTGGTTGAACCAAGGTGTTGAACCAAAATGGTTCAAGCCAATGGTTCAATTGAATGATCCAAGTGAATGAACCTACTGTTGAACCTATTCATTGAACCTATTGTTGAAGCTGTAGACATTGAACCAAAGGATGAACTAAATGAATGAACCAACTGAGTAAAAATAAAGCATTGAATTGCTTAGTTGAACAGAGCCATTTGAACTGTTCCTTTGGTTGAACCTGCCATTAAACCTTGAACTTGTTGAACCAATTGAAGTGATTGAACTGAAGCTTTGAACTAATTATGTAAAATGACCAAGTGTTGAAAACCAATTCTTTTGACTGAAACCATTTGTTGAAGCCTTTAAACCTGTATAAATGAACTTGCCTGTAGAGTCTATAGAAACAAAGTCTGTATAAATCAATATGTAAAATCCATGAACTTGACTTACAAAGTCTGTAGATTTCTGAGAAACTTTAAAAATAAGGAATCTGAATATGTTTAAGACAAATTTTGAAAATGGAAGATACAATTTTGGTTTGTATGACCAAAATAGTTCAAATGTTGTCTCAAAAATGATTGTTACTTTTGGGGGACAACAGCTAGCTCCAATTGGGGAGCTTCTGTCAATTGCAAAATGGATTGAAAGGAGTAGAATCTAGAATCTCCATTGTCTTCAAGTGTACCATTGGGCTTCAGAGTCATGCTACCCAGTAATGAAAGGCATCAAAAAGAAAATAAATAAAATAAAAAAGAATTAAAACTATACAAATATACATATATACAAAGGCAATAATCTAATAATTCAAGAGTTGAAGTGTTTCAGATGCTACCCATTATGGGGTAGAGAAAAGAGTGTGCCATCTTGGTATTTCAAGAGAAATCTATTTTCACCCATGTGTTGATGAATTATGAATTGGCCTCTCCAAAGGGAGTCAAACTTTCCATTCATCCCCTTTGGTTCTCTTCTTTTGTCCCACAGCAGGACTTGATCCCCAATCTAGAAATCATGATTTCTGGCCTTCCGATCAAAAATTTTCTTTACCAAACTTTGATGAACAGAAATTGTATCCACCACCATGGTTCTCTATTCTTCCAACTGAGTCAGGTACATGATTCTTTTGTCAAGAGAGCTTTCATAGGTCTGATCTTCAATGGCCTTGCCAATTTCAAGGCTGATAACTCTAAAGTGATCAGTATCTCAACATTAATACCATAAAGAAGTTGAAAAGGGGACATACCAATTACCCTCTTTGACATGATCCTGTTAGCTAACAGAGCATCAACTAATGCTTTGTGCCATGTCCTTTGATTATCATCTGCTAAATTTTTGATAATAGTTACCAAATTCTTATTGCTGGACTCAGCTTGTCCATTCCCTTGTGGAAAATAATTAGAAGAATGAGAGAGTGTAATTCCATAATAAAAATAGAATTGTGTAATTTCTTGAGAGGTGAAACAAGTTGCATTATCAGTAATAATTTTGAGTGGGACTCCAAACTTGGAAATGATATTCTCTTTGAGGAAGTTGCATATAACTTCTAAAGTAGCATGCTTAGTCAGGATTGCTTCTACCCACTTGGTGAAATAATCAGTTGCTGTAAGGACATAATCATGTCTAGCACTTGAAGATGGGTTTATTGTTTCAATAAAATCAAGTCCCCATTGATGGAAAGGTTCCTCTATGATTACTGGCTTGAGAGGCAGGGTAGCCAACTTGGGTTTTCCAATAAATTACTGGCATAGTTCACATTTTCTCACCCATTTATGTGCATCTTGGAAAAGAGTCAACCAATAATATCTAGCTCATAGAATTTTGTGAGCAGTCATAGGGGAAAAAAAATGTCCTCCACAAGCTAAATTGTGGAAAGATTTCAAGAGCTAGGTCTACTTTTCTTTATCTACACAGTGAAAGAAAACTCCATCTATGTTTCTCTTGTATAGGCCATTATCCCAAACTTTCAACCTGATAGTCCTCCTTTTTTGTAAGACAAATGAGTAAGACATTCACCATAAGTTAGAAAATAGGCAATATCTGAGTACCATTCATTGGTAGTGGAGACAAAAAAGACTGTTGGTGTATCTTCCACTTTAGCTTCTTCACGCTGTACATCTTCTAGCTTATTGTCAGCCATTAATTGACAAAGGCCTTTACCTCTAACCAGCTTTGTCAGCTTGATATCCAGATCAAATTCTTAGATCTTTGTAATCTAATTACCTCTCTTTATGCTAAAATCCTATTGAGTTAATATAGACTTGACTGTAGCATCAAGAACTAAAGCAATAGTATGTGAATTTAGAATATAGAAGCAGAAATGTTTGACTGCTTTTACCAAGGCATAAGTGTTCTTCTCTATATTTGAATAATTCATTTCATGAGTTTTGAGAGGGCAACTCATGAAAGAGATGGGGGCTTTCATACCTTCCTTGTCCTATTGAACAAGAATCACTGAATGAGTATGCTCAGATGCATAGCTGTAAATGATGAAATCCTTGTGTTAATCTAGACAAACCAAGATGGGAGCATGAGCAATGGCGACCTTGATATTTTGAAACACTGATTTACCTTCTTTATTCTAGCTGAAGGTAGTTTTCCCTTTCATCATATTCACAATGTGTCTTGTCTTCTCAGCAAATTCAGGAATAAATCTCTGTAAGAAATTCACTTTTCCAAAGAAAGAGTGAACAACATTTTTACTTGCAGGCAAATTCAGCTCTTGAATAGACTTGACTCTATCTGAGTCAATATTTATGCCTTCTTTGGACACAATGTGTCCAAGGAGTTTTCCCTCTGTCACTCCAAAAACAAACTTCTTAGGATTCAAGGAAATAACATTCTGCCGACAGCGCTCCAGTAATTGCTATAAATGGTGTACATGATTAGATCGACGCTTTGAAAAGACAGTTAAATAATCAAGATATACCACTATGAATTTACCAATTTCATCTTTGAAGGACATGTCCATAGCTCTCTAAAAGATAGCACCAGCATTTATTAATCCAAAAGGCATTCTTTTATATGCAAATGTACCCCAAGGCATGATGAATGCAGTCTTGTGTTGGTTAGCTTCAACAACTTCAACTTGATTATAACCTAAGAAGCCATCCAGCATTGATAACATTTCTGATCCTGTTACTGTTTGAAGCACTTGGTCCATGATCGACAAAGGGTAATTGTCTTTTAGAGATGACTGATTCAGATTCTAGAAATCTACACAAATGTATATTTTTCCATTTTTCTTCCTTACAGGTACTATATTCACAATCCATGTAGAATGATGGATTGGGAAGATAATTCTAGAATTTAACATTTTCTATATCTCAGACATAATAGTACCTAAATTTTTTAGATTGTATTGTCTGGATTTCTGCTTGTAGGGCATAGAATCAGCCTTGAGAGGAATATGATGGCAGATTTCATCAAGTCTGAGAGACTTTAGGTCTTCATATGAATACGCTAAGACATCAATGTATTGATGAAGCAGAGAAGTAAATTTAAATCTTTCTTTAGGTGTGTAGCACTTACCAATGTTGACCATCTTGGGATTTTCTTTGTTGGTCAGATTCACTTGGTCAAATCCCTAAGAGAGATTCAAATCTGTCTACTGTTCTTTGACGAATCTATCATGTTTGTTAAATAGCTTCTCAAGAGAAACCAAGTCTTTAGGAATTTTGTTTCTTTTTAGCTATAGGAACTCTTCATTTACATCTGAACTAGATTCAGGAACAAATTTAGACTTCTAAGATTTGCTGCCTTCAAAATACAACTATTTAAAATTGTCTTTTTGTTCCAAGAAAGCAATGATCTGATGATTATCATTGAAAACTTTCCAATGATCAGCATTATCAAGAACACTCAGCCTATAGACCAACTCAATGGTATATTTGTCTTCTTTAAAATCAGAATGAGGAACTAAGAGAGTTCCTAAAATAGCAAGTGCATCAGCTATGTCATTGGACTCTCTTGAAATGGCAGAAATGTTGAAAGCATCAAAGTTTTCAATTTGGTCTCAAACCAAATTATGGTAGTGGCGTAGCCTCTCATTCTTGGTCTGATATAAATTTCTCACTTAACAGACCACTAATTCAGTGTCCCCTTTAGCATGAAGAAACTTGACACCTCTTTCTTGAGTAGCCTTCATGCCTAGCAACAGTGATTCATATTCAGCTATATTGTTTGTGTTGTTGAATTGTAATTTATAGGATAAAGGAAACAAATCTCCTTGAGGAGATATCAAGACAATTCCAGCTCCAGAACCAGTAGAGGAACAACTACCATCAAATTCTAGAGTCCAAATCTCATCAAACACTGACTTTACTTCAAACTTTCCCTCATCAGAGATAGAGGGTCTTTCTTCATGATCTGCATATAAAAAGTAATTACCCATACCTATAGATTCAAAAAGTATTTGAGCTTCAGGCGCTGATGTCTTGGTAACTACATACTTTGCTTCCTTCTCAGGAAGTAATCTTTTCATCATGCCTTGGACAGGGATCCTTGCCTCAGATAAATCCATGTTTAGTTCTCCTCCCACGTCCTTGCAAAAATTATGTCCCAGCAAAATGCCATAAGATGCTAGGACATTAGCCACTAATACATTCATTTTAATCCTCTTGTCTGGAAAGGCTGCAAATTCAAATTGAGCATCTTTGATTTGCCCCAATAATGGCACTTGCTTGTTCTCCATGGAGAAACATTTCCCAAACATCTTGGTTAGTGTGAGACCAAGAGACTCAGTGACTTTAGCAGGCATGACATTGTCAGATGCGGTTGAATCTATTATATAGTTACTCAGCTTGTGGCCATTGATTAACAAGGAAATATAGAAAGGTTCAATTTTTTTAAGAGCAACTAGAGGAGTAACAACTAGATTATTTGGAGTAGACATATTCTTTGGAGAATCAAGAATTACTTTTTTTGCCTTTTGTCCTATAGGGATGGTTTGATTCTTAACATATTGAACCAACTTATTCAGTTGATCCAAATTAGACTGCAAGTATTCAAATTTAGACATCTATATTTTTGTCTTTTTGACATGCTCAATTATGTCAAATGGCTGAATCGAGCTAGGTACAGAGAAAGGTACTTCAACTTTCTAAGTTTTAGGAGGGAAGGGAGGTGGGCTAGTTTGTGAATTAGAAGTAGAAGGGGAAGGTGCAATAGATGTATTTACTTTTTGAGTAATGATCAGATTTTTTGGTTGAAAAGGTAGATTAGTTCCATGCTTGATAATTGTGATTGTTGGATGTGGTTGCTCTTTTATCTTTTCTTTATTAGTCTACTGGACTGATTGGTTCTTAGACTTGGTAAACACTGCATATGATCCATCTGAAACTTCTCCTTTGCTTCCAGGTTCATCCTAGTAATTTAGGAAACCAATGTGGGAGTCGCCAACTGATTCATCTTGACTGTCTTCAATGATATCAACATTATTTTCTTGATTTAATTTAGGCTAATAAGAGAATTCTGATTCTGTTTCAAGATATCCCATTACTGAATTAGTTGGAGGTGCTTCCAGGGCAAGTTTTCCTTGTGGAGGAGGAAAGTGATTTTGTTGTCCTTGGTTTCTGGCAACATTGCCCTGATATGACTAATTTGAGAATGTCCTTTTGTATGTAGGAGTAGAAGACATTCTTTGAGCCATTTGATTTTTGAGAGCAATCAACTCATTTGCTAATTTCTGCACCATTGGATCTGTGGTGCTTGTAGATGTAAATTCAGAAGATGATGAAGCTCTGTTTCTATTTAGATCTCTTCTAATTTTCCCTACCAAGATGAGATCATCTTCTACTTCAGTGGCTAAAAGTAGAGCTACAACAAGGTCTATTTGGCCAGCACGCTTAAGAGGAAGCTGACTTCAGGTAGCTAAGAATTAATGAAAAAGCATTTGAGATTCTTAGCTGTGGGTCTAGCAATGATAGGAATTTTGTTTCTTAACTTGTCAAATTTAGCTATGAAGTCTCTCATAGGCTCATGAGGCTCTTTCTTCATCTGTGTAAGTTGAGCTAGAAGTGTATGTGCATCTTCTATAGATTTGAATCTATCTTCACACTTAGCTTTAAGGGTGTTCCAATCAGTCATAGATCATGCCTATAGATGGTAAAACCAATCTACAGTAGGACCTTGTAGTGTTTCAACAAAAAGTCTGACTGCTACATCTTCAAACTCTGCCCTAATTACTCCACAAGATATACTGAATGTTGCAATGTGTTCATCAGGATGAACTTTGCCATCACCATAGAATTTAGGAAAATTCTTCCTAAAACTACATGGAAGTTCATGTAGAGGAGGAGTAAGATTGAGAGGGCCAAAATCATTACCCTAGGGGCCTTGAACTACCATTATAGGATGCTAAAAAAGAGGGATAACAAATCTCAAAGGGGTAATTATAGGCATAGCTTTATCAATAATGGAAGTAGATACTTCACTTGGTAATGGAGATCTGGCTTTTGTCAAAGGGAAGCTCTTGGTTCATTGAAGATGAGATGGTGAAGGAAATAGATCAAAATCACTTTGCTGTACCAGCTCGAACATAGGATCAACGATACCTTTAGCCGTTTGGCTTCGTGTATACCTTGAATCTACCAGATTGTAAAACAAAAGTGGAAAAGAATTGACCTTGCTTCAGTTAAAGCTTGGGGCTTTGAACTGTGCATTCTTTCTCGGTTGGTGTGAAGGTGAATGGAATGGATAGACTATAAATGGATAATGGGTATTTCCCTAGCAAAGTCACCAAAAATTGTTGGTTGAATATTTTGTCTATCAGTGTACTGGTAAACAAAATTGGTCTTATCAACCAAAGCAAGAATATTAGTCATCCTAATGTGTAATTTTATCACATCAAAAGGAGACTGCTCTCTCCTCTCATCAAGGGGAGGTTCCTTGTGGATAAGATATGTATATGTACAAACAAAAAATAATACTCAAGGGTAGGACCAGACATCCATCTCTCCTTCTTCAGAGATAATGTATACAAAACAAAGGAAAAACTCAAGGGAATGATAGACATCTCTCCTCTTCTTTTAGGAAAAACTATTCAGTCAGCCACAAGAATACTCCTGGAAATAAAATTAGAATGTAACTGAAGATATGGTAACCAACAAATTGAGACAAAACACAAAGTCTCTATCTGAAATGCTCAAGAGTAATATACGAAGGGCAATGAAAGCTCAAAGTCTTTTCAAAGTCCTTTACATAGCAATGAAAAAGAAAACACACTGAAGGTAGCTATAGAGGTGCAAATTCTCTCCACAATTGATTCTTTAGGACACCTTCTTGACTAATTTTACTAATCTTGCTTGTTAAATCAATGGAATAGAAAATAAATCAAGGAAATAAACATAAGAATAGTTTCCTCAAAAATAAAAGATATCACAGCACAAAGTCTGAAAAAGTCCCTTGCTTTCTTATTCCATTAATAGAATATGATCAATAGACTGAGCACAAAGTCTCAATGATGCCTCTCAATTTGGGCAGAGTTTCGTTCAGATTCTCAAAAAAGAAGATCATTTTACAATGAAAGAAAGTTCCTTATATAGCCACTTGAAGAAGGACTCGAGAATAGTAATGCATCATGATGAGTTGGGAAATGTTAGGAAGACAAGATGGAACTTTGGGGCATTTTACCCATTTGATCTTCTCAATGTAGATAAACAAGCCGTGCATTTGAAAGATCACAACTTCCAATGTTTAGCTAGCAGTCTGATCTCATCTTCATCATTCCTCCTTTCTTGATTAATTGAATCAGGCCATGAATTCATCCATTATTCTATCTTTCCTCACTTTTAGCTAGTTTTGTTCTTGGATTTTGGGAATGCATTCGAGTCTATGAATTCAAAGGATCAATGCCTATTTTACTATCTTTAAAATTGATGTTTACATGCCCATCAATGTGCTCTCAATGGCTAGTTCACTATCTTGAATTTGGCGTCTTTGTGGGCATCACCCCTTGGTCTTCTTTTGGTTTTTAGCTTTTCCCTTCCGACTTGGACTTGCCCTTTTAGGCTTTGAGAAATGACCTGTGTCGAATAGTCCTTTATTTTGGTTGCCAAGAGTCCCCCGCAAGGGCACCTGCCTTTCGAGGTCCTTTGGCAGTCCCTTTAGCTTGGCAGTCCCTTTAGCTTGGCAGTCCCCATGGACAAATATTTCCCTGGGTTTTTATCATGAAGTTTCCCATGGACTATCCTTCAGGAAAATTCTCTTAGACATTCGTCCCGTGGGAGTTCCCACAGACAATTTGCCTGGGGAAAATTCCGGTAGACAAAAAGTCCAGGGAAAATTCTCGTGGATAAAAAGTTTGCAAAAATTTGTTCCTTTGAAAATATCTTCGGGTTTTTTGCCCGCAAGTTTCTTCGAATTCCTTCAGACAAAAGTCTGAAGGAATCTATTTTTGCCTTAGTCCTTTTTCAATCTACCTTAAACAAATCTGAATAAATTTACTTAACTGTTTCTTTGAAAAAGGACCCTTTGAAAGGGTGTTTTGATCAATTAAGTGTCCTCCCCAAGGGCACTTGTCCTTCAGGAAGTCTCCTTTTACATTGAATCACCCTTTGAGCTTTGACGTTGAACCAATCGGTTGAACCAAAAATGGTTCAAGCCAATGGTTCAATGAATGAAATAGGCTAAATGAACTAAGCATTGAACTTGCCTTGTTGAACCAATCAGTTGAACCAAGGTGTTAAAGCAAAATGGTTCAAGCCAATGGTTCAAGCCAATGAACCAAGTGAATGAACTTGCTATTGAACCTGTTGTCAAACCTGTAAATGTTGAACCAAAGGATGAACTGAATGAATGAACCAATTGAGTAAAAATAAAGTGTTGAACTGCTTAGTTGAACTGAGCCATTTGAATTGTTCCTTTGGTTGAACCTGCCATTGAACCTTGAACCCGTTGAACCAATTGAAGTGATTGAACTAAAGCTTTGAACTAATTTTGTAAAATGACCAAGTGTTGAAAACCAATTCTTTTGACTGAAACCATTTGCTAAAGCCTTTGAACCTGTATAAATGAACTTGCCTGTAGAGTCTATAGAAACAAAGTCTGTAGAAATCAATATGTAAAATCCATGAACTTGACTTGCAAAGTCTATAGATTTTCTGAGAAACTTTGGAAATAAGGAATCTGAATATGTCTAAGACAAATTTTGAAAATGGAAGATACGATTCTAGTCTGTATGACCAAAATAGTTCAAATGTTGTCCCAAAAATGACTTACTTTTGGGGGACAACAATATCAATATAGAATAATATAGGGGATGACAAATCACTAAAACATAGATAAGCTACGTACAATATATTATGTTCTACTAGTCAAAGATCCCATCAATGGGATGCTCATATGTATGTTTTGTATCATAATGTTGTAATTGTCTAGTATATTTCCATAATAATCTTTTAATTTTGACATGTTATTCTAATCATATTCCATATTTGTAGTAGGATATACATAAACAACTACACCCTATTGTGGAATTGATTTACTTGATCTCTTTTTCTCTTCAATATGTTTTATGTTATTAATATCATGTACCTCAATTATGATTTTAGAATAATTAGATATCATGGCTTAAGCACCAGCCAAATAAATCATTTCCACTTTCTTTTCTTGGTCTAAATATCTTCTCTTTCTTGAAATGATAACATTCCCACATGCATGATCAAATGTAATATAGTTATGATTCCTATCAACCCATTGCTCTTAACCATGATATTCCTATTTAAACATTGTATTGAACCAAATTAGGGATAATATGAAATGTAGAGGAACACATTTTGAGACCAACTATTATATGAAACTCAAAGGATCCAATGCATAGCTTAGATGAAGTAGTTTTTTTATAGATTTTTAGTGTCATATCCAAGAGATTTGAAAAGTATCATGATACACACATTAATTTTTTGAGTGTTATCAATTACAACATAAGTGCACTACTTGCCATCTATGTGAGGGATAATAATAAAAGGATCTAGAAATGAAGAAGGATTTGTAGTTTCCCCCTTAGAAATATTGCTTGAAAAATTAATCTTCGTAGATAAATATATGTTTTGAACTTATTTCTTAGGCACCTCTTTCATAGGCACACTTTCTTTTTTAGAGTCATCTTATTTTTATAACTTTTATTTTTGTAAATATTCTTGTAACTTATCCTATTGTAACTTTTATTTATGTGAGGCTATTTTTAATAACATAACTTTTGATAACTAAACCTTAAGAGATGGAATTATAGTTTTAATAGTTTTTCCATTGTATAATTTATGATTGCATAGAGTGGTGATTTAATAGATGCATCTATTGTAATCTCACCACTATAAATAAGTATTTTTATTTTCAAATCCTAGCACTTATCTGTATGATGTATATGAATTATATGATATGCACAATAACATTTGGATATATTTACAAGACACAAAGAAGGTGGTATGATAAACTTATTTCAAATCATGTGCCTTATAATTTCACCTAGATTATTTTTAATCTTTGATTCGTTAGTTGTATATTATTTATACTTATTAATCCATATTTGAGTTGAAATCCTTTGAGAGGTATAGGTTTTGGATGGGGAGATAGATATGCAATTTACATTAACATATTCATGTTTCTTTGCATGTATAGTATTATATTCAATTGATGTAACCTTTATAAAAATATTTTTTTTCATTTTATAACACCTTATATTTCATCTTATTAGTCATCTCATCATGGATGTATGTATTAGTTATAATATTGTTCGTGGATTTCATTTTGTAGCACTTGTCTGGATATTGTCAATATGGCACACATGCATATGGTGGATAAATCCATCCACTATTTTATAGATATTTAATCGGTGTATATGTTGGTTTATTTCACCATATATAATTATGATTGCATTTCAATAGCGTTCTTATGCAATATTAGAGATTTGGTCCTATGAAAAAATCTAGATTCATCTTCCTTCTACTTAGTCATATTTGTGGTAGTAGTTTGAATATAAAATGGGGTTAGATAGGATGGATTGAGATAAACCCAACCAAAAATTTTGAGTGGTTGTAAAATTCATACATTCCAATACTCTAAGGAAGGTTAAACCATACGTATTTATCCCACTTGGGTGTATGTGTGCTAAGTAATGAAATATTACAATGTATATAACCTATATGTGGCTTTTGAAACTTGAAAATCTATAATGTTAGAATAATATTTATAATTTTTTGGGTAATTTATAATTTGGATTTTAATATTTGGAAGATGTAAGGAAATATGCAAAAGTAGTCCTCAATGTTTAAGTGCAATATCAGATGATTGATATGTAAGTGATAGATAAGAATAAGTGTAGACTTGATTGTTATAAATACCCGAATCTTATGGTAATTTACCTTAAAAATATCATGTGAAATGTGTGGACCAACCCAAATGAAGAGCTTAAATTTATATAATATCCATTGGAGAGCATGCAAATGGGTCTGGCTAAGGAAAATAACTTTGGTAACCAGATTTTTCTGACTATGGCTAGAAGTGTATAGGAAATAAGAAACACTATTTTGGGATTAGAATATTTTTTTATTAAGATGATTAGTTTTTAAGGTAGAGACTATGTAAAAAATATTTTTGAATAATGGAAATTAGATAAGGTCATGCCTATAAATAATTAAATGGATAGGAGAGAAGGTGAGCAAGAGTCATTTGTGTACAAACAAGTAATTATACTAAGGCTTGGTCAAAATTAAATTTTCAACTATCTAATACTAACTTTATGTGTCTATAGTATGCAAATGGAGTAATTTTATAGTAGATTATCTAATTTGTTTCGGTATGTAAATAATTGGTGGTATGTTGATGGACATCTTACAACATGGACATGAGCCCAAATGTTCTTCCATCGAGGGAAAATAAGAGACATGACATTAGGTCATTAGTACATGGTGAGAAGTGTGTTGATGATGAGTGGTAATCCAAAGAAGACTTATAGTTATAATGGGTGTATGTTTTGTCATCCATTTCTCTTCATTGATTTGATTAAGTGTATGATACATTTTTTTTTATTAAAGTTTTGAGCTACATGATATGGAAAAATTTGTAAATGAAATTTTATTTTTAATCCATGTATCCTAAATTATTTAGCCATGACTTGTTGTAAAACCATTTACATTATGCAATATGTTTTCTTCAGTTTTTGAGATAATTTGAACAATAAGGAGAATGTGGAATCAACATATTCTAAGGGAAAGTTTCAATCTAGCCTACAAACATGTACATTGCATAAAATGGGCTAAGAAGACCAACCAAGAGGAGGACTGAGATAAAAAATAATGTAAATAGGTCAATTGGTAGAGTTTTAAAGGAGTTATGGACTCTTAAAAAACTTTGGGTTTTAGTTTTTAGTTTGGGCAGTCACTCTCTAAGAGGGAGGAACAAAGAATAGTCCAAGAGGATGATGAGAAAATTATCCCACTTGAGAAGTTATAAGGTAAATCCTTATGTTTATGGAAATTTTATGGGACCACAATCATTCAAATTTGGAAGATCATACATGATAAGATAGAAGGTAAATAATCATCAATAAGATCATCTAATTTAGTTTTTAAGATAATCGATTACCAAACAAGGATTGAGGAGTTTCCAAAAGTGATAGTTTATATTTCAAGGGATAGATTAATATATGGTTGGAATAAAAATTAATTTTAGAGTACTTATTTATATTCCTCTTACATAATCATGCAAGTTTGAAAAAATGGCATGTCGATATGAGTTTGTATACAAAATTTATGGCCTCTAGAAGGTGAAGGACATTTTAGATTGAGAACACATGGTGGGGCCAAAAACTTTCAAAAAAATCATGGCATTGCCCTCTAATTTTATAAAAAGGCATGGTGCCACCACACTTTTTTAGTTACAAGAAGTTGAAGGGATGTGGAAGAATTTGATGTTCAGTTTATGGCTCTTGGGCTTATGTTTTTAATATTAAGGTATTATTATTATTATATATATGGACTTTTAGACTTCATAAAAGACATTAGAGAATATTGGAAGACATTAATCATAAGAAGGAATTAAATTAGTGTTGAGAAGATTACTAAAAAGATAAGTTATTGGCATAAGTTAGGCATAGTGCATGTATGCGAGTGTTTTTGGTTATTTTAAACTTAAACGATATAAAATAATGTAAACTATTCACTAATTCATATATAAAAAATATGACAATAAATATACTAGTATGAATTGAAAAGTGTTGATTAATATTGCACTATTTTGATTTAAATTTGAAAAATTAAGAGAGAGATAATGCACTTAGTTAATTTTAATTTATTATCATTCACATAAAATGTCTTTGACTTGGAAATGTTTTATATTTTATTCATAAATTTCTCAAACATAAAATAAACTTTGAAGACCTCTCTAGATGATACTAATATATTTTGATCCATGTGGTAGCTAAAACTATCTATAATTTACTAATACTGGCCCTATGAAATATATAGCTCTGAAAATCTTGAGACCCCTATGCATGCCCCTAAAATGGTTCCTGTGTGCATAAAATTTTGGTCTTATGCGATGATGTCTATTTTAATTCTCTTTTTTATAAACCATAATTGTGATTTATTGACCATAAGATGATATGAAAAATGGGTTATATTTTTGGGTTGGACAACCCCAACCACTTTTTGGTAAATGGTTGAGTGTTTCCTACATTTGATTACTTTAATGAGGGCTCAAACCACATGTATTTCTCCCACTTATGTGTGTTTTTACAACATCATGATAATATAGACTTCAATTCTATCTTTTGACATTATGTATTAAAACTTATCTCTATGGACTTCTCTATGGCTTCTTCTTAAATATTTGCTGTGTGTATGAATTTTTACAAAATTTCCAAGAGATTGAAAATTGGTTCCTCTGTTTTCCAAGTGATTTCCCATTTGATCAATGAGTACAACCTTAGGATGATTTGTATTCATAAATGAATATTCATTTATTACTACTATAACCAACCCATTAAACATTTCTAGGCTGACCTGATGGAGACTTCCCAATTTTAAAATTATCCATTGAGTGTGTATGGACATAGCTGGTAGAGGCGGACCCCTACATTACCTGACACTATCTAAGATTATCTATTATGTTTTGAAAGTGTACAAGACTATTTTGAGATATGGATAAGGTTTGAGTATGTCAAAGTATGTCAAATTTGACTTTTACAAATTGTCTAATACCAAATTTAAGTGTCTATAAGGAGTTCCATCTAATGCATAAAAGGCCATCAAGGTGAATACCATAGTGTTTTGAATAATACACCAATGAAATGATTGAGTTTAGTGGTCTCTATTACTCAAGAAGAAATTTATCCATTGAAGAGTGTATATGCCATTAAAAAAGTAAGATCCATTAAAAATTTGGTATACTTGTAAGCCCAAGAAGTCATAAGTTTGTAAACTATAGACCATAATGGAGATGAAGAAGCATGGATTTAATCTTGTAGGAGTTTTATCACATTGAATTTCTCTAGGTTAATGTATTGTGTCTCTATATTTCATGTTGGTTGTTTTTACTGATTTCATGTTTTCAATTATTTGAAACTAGTATAACATAGTAAACACTTAAGGACTCTCAAGAATCCTCTATCACAACCATAAAAATTGTTCTTAAAGGTTAAATAACTTCACATTTGTTTTACATTTCTATATAATCATATTTAATTGTAATCATGTATGAAATAATAACATGAGTAGATTTCTAAGGATAGTATGCAATGGATTTAACACATGAGAAATGCATGTGAAGGGTTGCATAATCATTTGTATGATATATATGTTAGTCTTAAGAAATGGGAAACATCTTAAAATAACATTTTTGGTGTTTTTATATGGCCTAGAACTTGAGGAAAACACTTATTAGAATAAATTTGTGTGGTGAGTCATGATATGGAATATACATGTAGATTATAGATCATTAGTGCAAGAAGAATATTTTTTTTATAGGTAATAGGAGAGTAGGCATAACATTTTGACAAAGTTTTATGAAGAATAAAACTAAGTGAACGCAATTATCAAAATAGTTCATAATTGTTGGGATTTTTTTGGAAAGCATTGGGTATGGTCTAATTTTTTTTCCAAAGTGTTCAAATGACTTAGAAAATATTCTTTGTTCAACATAATTTTTTTGTGTTAGCTCTATCTTATTTCTAGATGCACATTTTCACAATCAATTCCTATTAAGTGTTACCAGATATTAAAATATTCAAGACACATCCTTAAACCTTTCTCTTGACCTCCTTTTTTTAGAATTAATTAATTAGATTAATTATTATTTTATGCATGTATTTAGCCTGGTTAAAATTAATTGAGTATTTGTGTCAAAATTTAGTTGTAATCCATTTATCCATACTATAATTTCATATATATCTTGTTATACTTATACTAAATCATGTAACGTAATCTAAAATGTGCATTATAATTTTTATACACAAATAATTCCAAAAACTTATTTTAATATAATTATAATTTTTGTCATTAGTTTGAGAACCTCCATAGCGTTTCAAATTATTTGAGGCATAAATGTACATTTTATTTAAATTTATTCATTAGTCATGATTTGGAAGTGTAGTCTTAAACATTAATAAATATTTTTTTACCATGAGAGGAGCCAAATTATATATTAGAATTTTTAAGATTAATAAGTTATCTTCTTCGAGACATCTGATTTTGGTATTGACCTTGTAATTGAAATATTATTATTGTGTTTTCATACATATGGATCATTGGTTCAAATTGGGTTCTTATTGGAGATTTTTTTTGGGCATTGTATATCTTTCTCTTTTTGTTATTCATTCCTAAACATGTTGGGGATGTTATTAGATGATCATGTATTCCATTAGATCTAAATTAATAACATTTTGGTCACTTGAGTAGTATTATAATAGTTTTATATTGTCTCACTAATATTGGATTATTATGATAGTGGTCATGCTAGTCATGAGTCCTTTGACCCTTTACTTGATTTTCATCATGTTTTTTTGTGCCTTGATTGTTGAATTTACCATTTCCACAAGGTTGTATTACATGCTTTAAAGGTATTAATTTGATAATTCTATATATATAAACACTCTGATGCATCTAAAAAATCACAAAAATATTTTTTGCTCACTCAATTACAAGGATCACATCTAATGATTTCCTAAAATGTACATTTTATTACATTTCTATCTATTGAATACTTATTATGCATACTTCTAGTAAAATAAAGGATAGTGCAATAGAATATAAAATTTACTAATTAATTGCATCTCATACATATGCATAAGGGATGAGAATATTATATACACAGATTTACTTGTTAACTCACATTGGTGAAGTTTTCTAACTTGTCATAAAATAAGGGGATTGACTAAGGTAGTCCCCTCAAAACAACACCAAATTTTACATGTTATTGTAATATGTATTGGAATGTATTAGATATTTATCAAAGGATAATTATTTTTCACAATTTTACACACAATTCATTAATCTAGGAAAGGTTTCTATCAAGTAGGGGTTACAGGTGAATTAATTCACAAGGTTTCAGATTGACTTGGCTAATTCTGCCATAGTTGAAGCTTGACTACCACTTTTGAGATAAACAACCACTATTAGATAAATTTAATATTTGTCTAATGTTATCAAGATATTTTGATTCTTGTCACATCATTAGATGACATTCATATTTTTGGATTCTCTTCTGCTTTGTTTCTAGATCTTATTCTCAATGATTTTAGCCTTTACTATATAAAAATTGAGTTAGAGATTAGGTATGCATCTATAAAACCATTTTTTCAATTCTAAATATTTATATGTAATTTCATTCAATAACCATTGGGCACATTGTAGGTATTTATTTTTAGTTTTTAGTGTATTTATATTAGATCTACATATTATCCTTATTTTCTTTCTTTAGTGCAATTTTATTTGATCAATATACACTTAATTGATAATTTTTTTTGGGGAATTCAATTTATATATAAAACTCAACCTTTGGGTTTCATGCTCTTTCTCCATCTATGATCCATAATTTGGTGGATATTCCACATACAATTCATCAATATAAATCCTATTAAACTCTCAACAATTCCTTGATTGATTAGCTTATTATTTGCACATGAAATTAATTTAAAATAATAAATAAATGTGAAAAATAATTGAATTGGAAATATTTCATAATTGAATGTAAAAATAAATCAAGAACACACATAAGAAAATGATTGAAAAGAGACAATATTACCCTATAGAAACTCGATTTGGGAAAACTCCAAATGAGTGATGGATGGCCTCCTCTTACAAATCTATCATTATAAAATTAAAGGTTTAATACTTTATTAAGGAAATCATGGAAACTCATTAAATTATCACATGCTAAAATACCCATACATGTTTTGCAACTTTCACACTTACACTTTAATTTTACACTGCCAACCCCAAAACACATACAATCAAGAAGAATAATTGCTAAGCAAAAAAAGAAATCTCTACTTCGTTGAATAATGAATTCCAAATTTGAGTTTAAATATTACACCCAAGTGAATTCAACTCCATACATTTGATGTAGGTAAATCACATCTAAGATGTGCTACTACACCCAAATGACTTTACTTCAATTCCTTATTCAAAGACTCAATTGTGACCCCTCATTACCTTATATAGGTTCATATATACACAAGAACAATATTATAGGCTCAAGTCTAGAATCACTAAGATCAGAAAAAAATGACAAAACATATTTTTTTCCTATCCATCAATTGACAATTCATAATCTTGACCATTACTTTATTTCTATAGCTGAAAGTGGCATTTTTATGCCTATTTATGAAAATAAGTATCCGAAACAAAGGAAAACTATGGGTTTCTTCTAACAATCCAAATCCTAGATACAAGTAGTCATTTTGAGATGTCCTAAAACTAATGGAAACTGTATATTTCACATAAATATGCAAAGTCACGTGTCATTTTTTTAACTTACATAAATTATTGAGAAGAAACCAAATATGTACTCTTAAAGCAAAATTTTGCCACGTATATGTTGTTTTAGTCCTTCTATCAAAATATGTTCATTTTCCAAGACTTTAAATGCCATAAATACTTCCAAACCCAAGTTTAATAGTTATTTGTCTTACCAAAAATGTGTTACAATTATTTATTACATAAGTGATAAAAGTATATTTTTGTTATGACATAACTAACATATGTTATCCAAAATTTAGATTAGTCTAGAGTTTGATCTTGTTGTGGTTAGTTTAGATTTGATTTCTCTAGGGTTGTGATTTCTTCTTGTGTTATCATTAACCTTATCTTCATGCATGTTATTTATTTTTCTCTCTTATGCCAATCAATAAGGTTATATAAGAAACCTATTAGATGAAGTGATACATTGAGTGGTAGACCTATTGATTTGGTTCAAATTCCTTTTTTAGTACTCGTGTTAATTTGATAAATAAAATGGATATTGTAAATGAATTTAATACTTATTTTATTGATACACATCTAAATGATAATATAAATGATATAAATATGAATTATACAAATTTAGATGATTTCATTGACAATTCCTTTGATGATAATGCTATGTATGATAATTTTATGATATCAACTGATAGAGATCGCTTTGAAAAATGGATTTGAAACTACAATATGGAAATAAATGCAATGATATATGTTTTGAGAAATGAGAAAAAGTCTTAACTAAGGAATTTATGTCTAAGGAAACATTTGTTCCAACCAATCATGAATCTTTAAGTGCTTCTATTCTTAATTCTATAGGTTTTCTTTCTATAGTATAAAATAAGGTTATTTTTATGATAGGTGATATAATTTTTTTAGATACCAAATCTATGAACTATATTTATGACACAACTAAGGGCCCAGTCCCCAAGAACTATATAAACTCAAATGACCACCACTGATCACCGATATTACTAAGTCAACTCAAATGACCTACTATACCTTCTAGAGTGGTTCATCAATCCACACCTATTTTAAAAATACTTCTAAAAAAATAGAGTGTTTGTCCCCACATATGGTGTTTTAACTCTAGTTCCCACTCCTAAAGAAACACCCCTTCCATAAATTATTGAAACTATATAAGTGATGTTAAAAAAATTAGATACTTTCCCAAGGATTTCAAAAATCAAGTCATATGGTTAATTCACATGATATATTACTCAATTGTTTTTCTTATAAGGTCCTTGTCTACCCATTGCCTACCTATTTTATAACTCCCAAGTTTGAATTATTTAGTGGCAATCATGATCATTCTCATAATATCAAAGGTTTTTATACTTATGCCTTAATTTTGCACAAAAGATATACTATTGGCTAGCATCTTTCCTCAAAGTCTTAAGGATTATGCATTGGATCAATTTTGGGCCCTACCATCCAGATTCATATGCTATTTCAATTCTTTGGTTGATCATTTATCAGCCCATTTTTTAGTCAACATTATTCAAATGGTCACATTTTCTTAGTTGGCTTAGCTTAAATAAGGACCTAATGAGATTGTTAGTTAGTATGTGCTTAAATTCAGAACAATGCTTATGAATATAAAGAACCATTTACCTGATATGGAATTAAAAAGTGCATTCTCTCAAAGTTTAATTCAACCTATTAAATACTTTTTTTTAACTCATATCAATATTTCAATGAAATTTGTTATACTATTCGAAACTATAAGATCAATATTATAAAATCCAATATGCTTAAATATGGGACTAGTTTTCATACCTCTAGTGAAGCTAAATATCTTGATAAAAAATCATTTTTAAACCTAATAATGAGATAAATAATATATTCAATGTGGTATCTCAACCACCTAACATGTTTTTCCTTCCACCATAAGAGTGAATATAGTTTACATGGATCGTTGAGAGTCCTCACTAAGTTTTTAAATGATTGATTAAAAACAATATGTTATATTTACCTCCAATATGAAAGTTTGACCCATCTCAAACTTTACCTAAGAATTATGATGCTAATCCATATTTTGGTTATTATAGAGTTTATGATCATACTAACAACAAATGTTTATTGACAAGACATAAGATTCAAGACTTGATTAATAACAACCAAATACAAGTGGAAGGACACATTATTACTTTGAATGAATCAATTTCTTAACCAAATTAAAATTTGAAAGTATTTACAAACCCTCTTCCAAATAATTCTACTGAAAATAATAAAAACTAAGATGATGTTCATATGATATCTAACAAATAGTATTTTCTAATTTAAAATGCTCACCCTCTAGATGGGTTCATGGTCAATAAATCACATAAAGATCTTACATTGATTATATTTTACTACCCTGAGATACTAGAGGAAAATTATAATAATTGACCATTGTTTATAAGGGATTTTATTGATACAAATTTGAGGTTAATGAAAGACATTATGGTTGATAATGGTTCATGTATAAACATGTGCACAATGAAATTTATTTCTAGTTATGGATATACTAAGAATGATTTATATGGTTCAACCATTATTATTAAAGGGTATGATTGTATTCCTTAGACACCACTCAAGGGTATCACGTCACCTATTAACATAGATATTAAGACTATTATAGTGTGGTTTCATGTATTTATACGTAATGTAACCTATGTTGTATTACTTAGATACACACAACTTAATAAAATGAAAGTGATCCCATCTAATTTACATTGATGCTTCAAGTTTTTGAATTATAATAAAGTGATTAGTATTTAGGGCACTATTTATGAGTCACCAATAAAATTTCCATATGAATAATTACTTAAGATATAATAAAACAATAAATCATATAACATTGAATATAAACACCTAAATTTTAAGTACCAACTCATCCATGCATTAAGGTAGTATTATTATAGACTCTTTCACATATTGAAGATGAATCACCTATCAAAGTTATAATAATATGAAAGACTATTAAAGCTAAGAAAATTGATCCTTCACAAGTGATATTATAACTATCATAGCTAATCACACTGATACTAATTATCATAATGATGCCAATGACTCTATCTACCAAATGAATCTTGTTTATACTAACAATGATACTAGTGATGATGATATATTGAAATTATTAGATTCACGGTACCCAAGACATCCAAATATTGATCATGAAGATAATATAGCATCTCTATATGCATATTATTGTCACATAAATGATTATATGTATGGTTTTATTGGTTAGAATTGTTTGTTAATCCCATGTAATTGAAATGAATAATATTTTCAACATAACTTATATATTTCTGATTTCTTTTATTTGTTGGGTATCTCTAGTGTTGTTTTATCTCTTGATTCATCTATAGATTTTGGGTTCATCATGTTTTATTCTATCATTCTATCTTATTATTATTATTATTATTATTATTATTATCATTATCATCATCTCTTGATTTTTTTTGGCTTCTATATTCTTCTAATTTTCACATCTATCTTTCAGTTTGCTATGTCATTATTATAGCCTTATGATTTATGTTGATTATTTTTTTTATTTTTTCATTATTGATTTCAATTTTAATTGGACCTTGAATTTAATTGTTGTTTCCCATCCCAAATTCTTACTAAAACTTTCCATTTAGGATAACACATACATATCAAGACCTTTCATCTAAGTGTGCACATATTTTTTGAGGGAAGTTGTAGGCTAGTGGGGATCCTCCTCTTTATTATTCTTAATTTTACCTCTTAGTTTGTTTGATTGATCCTTGTTTCTTGATTATTATCATTTTGTCCTTTTGGATTTTTTATTTCTTGATAAATTTCTTCTAATTCTTACTTCCAAATTATTAAAAAAATAAGAATTACATTGTATTTATCTTTATGAGTTATAATGTTACATAGTTTATCATATTAGGATTATCTAACTATATTCATAGGTTCTATATATACATTGTTTAAATGTATTTTTAATGTTATTATTACATTATATGCAATATATACAAGTTTAGATATGATTAAAAGATCATAGTTGCATAGCTGATTCATAATGTCTACCCTAAGGACATCCTTAAAATGGGGTCATTTTTGGTTATTATTTAGGTTATTGTTGATGCAGAAGATTGCACCCTTGGAAGGAGGCCGAGCTCCTACCTTACTCATGCATTAATGGAAACTCCCCTCTCACCTGTGGGACTGGAGAAGCTGGAGGGGAGAGTCTCTAGATAAGGACTAGCTCCCTCTGATGTATCTTTTAGGCCCTGGTTTCTCCTACTACTAACAAAAAAATGTAAAAAGGGGGGGGGTTGAAAAGGGAGAGAGAGATGCTAAAAATAGAACCTAAGCCTACAAAAAGAAAAGGTGATACACCAGAAAATGTTGATATACTTTGCCTGAACATACACTTTCCACCGAGAACAAACTCCCATACACTTCATTCGACATGAGAAAACCTTTTTCATCAGTGGGCAGGGATCCATGGAGATACAGGGAGGAAATAACTACCAGAGGCATTTTGAGATGCACTGTAGCAGCCTATCTACTTCACCTATACTCCTCTAGGGACACTTCTGACAGACCTATAAAAGGAAACTTAGAAAATGCACTAGACATGCTGAAATCATCCTACGAAAGCATCAGGAAAATGACTTAACACAGAATCAAGGCATAGACACATACTAAAGATGCAAAACTCAGAATGGAGGTAAAAATATTATGTTTCAATTCAAGGTAAAATTTTGGTAGAGCTCTGCCTTACAATCCTGAGAGGTTTTTGGGCAAAGTTTTGCCTTAAGGCTAAGAGTCGATCCTTCTCAAATGAGAAGTTTTACAATAAATAGAGAAAGGGGAAGAGAACTTGGCACCTCTTTTGAAAAGACTTTGGTGCTCTTTGACTTGGGAGGAGGGAGCCATTTGGTTGTTAGTTCTTGTTTTGACTTTGGCATCCCAACATTAATGAGAAAACATGGCCGCCTCTCTTTTCCTAAAAATAGACTGCTTCTTCCAGATATTCATGCAGTTTGTCCCCTTATTAATGCAAACTAAAGAAAAATGGGTTACACAGTTAGCCATTTGTGCCTTCTAATGGTCAATTCATAGACACTGTATCACCTACTGGAGTAACTTCTTGAATCAGTACCTCCCTTTGCCACTTGGACTATCCACCTACTCCTACACTTGGCACTTTCTAGTTTTGTCTCTTTCTACTCCTTCAGCCCTTGGGGGTGATCTCTAGGTAGGTAACTACTTTCCTTGGGATCCTTTCATGATTGGTGCTCAAGCAATTAAAAAAAATGGCTATTTTACTGGCTTAAAATTGATGTTCGCACACCCGTCATTACTTGAAAACCAATGGCTAATCTACCTTCTTAAAGTTGACAGCTTCTAGGACGTCACCATCCTCAACAAATTCCTTCAAGATTTTCCTTTATTTTGGCCTTTTGTTTCTTCAGCTTTTTCTGTGGGCCTTTTCCTGCAGACAAAAAACTTGTGAGAATTGGCCACTTTGATTTCCTCGGGTCCTTTCTTCATACTGGCTCCCTACCCTCCGCAAGGGCCTTTTGAACCTAGAACTACCCTCTGTAAGGGAACTTGTCCTTCGGTAGGGAGGGCTTGAACTTTCATTTGAACTATTCCTTTGAACCAACCATTGAACCAATTGATTGAACCGGTTTAATAGTTTAATACATTTGTTGAACCAACTTTGAACTGAGTGATGGACTTTTGATTGAACTTGATGATGGACTTTGCATTGAGCTTTGTGTTGAACTTAAATATTGAACTGAGCTGATGAACCAATCCATTGAACCAGTTCAATGGTTCAACAGTTCAAGCGATTGTTGAACCAGGCCCATTGAACTCTTTATTTGAACCAAAATCCATGAAGCAAGCAATGAACCAATGCTGATGAACTTGAGTGAACCAAGGCATTGAACTTGAGCTTTAAACCAAGGTGATGAACTGATGTATTAAACCAAGCTAATGAACTGACTGAGTGAACCATATGATGAACTTTGCCAATTGAACTTTGTGTTAAACCAAAGCGTTGAACCAAAGCATTGAACCAAGGATCTGAACTGAAGCGATGAACTTGCCAATTGAACCAAGGCTTTGAAATTGAGCTTTAAACCAAGGCAATGAACTAGTTTAATGGTTCAATGGTTCAAAGATGCTAGCCTTCCTTGTGAATCTCTTTAGATAAAAGCCCAAAAAGCCTTATAAACCCTAGCACTCTTTGAACTGATTCTTCATGTGCCAAAAGACTAACCTGTAGAGTCCATATAAATGAACCTGCAGAGTCCGTAGAAACCCAAGCTCTACAGAGTCCATAGAAATTTCATCCCTACAAAAATGGTAAAGAATCACCTGCAGAGTCCATAGAAATGGACTTGTAAAGTCTGTAGAAGTCTTTGTGAAGCCCGTAGAAAACTTGCAGAGTCTGTAGAAAACCAAGTTCTGTAGAGTCCATAGAAATGAACCTGCAGAGTTCATAGAAATTGCCAGATTCATGCAAAATAGAAAAATGAAATGGCCTAGAACAACAGGGGTATAGGGGGACCAATTTTTGGCCTGTTGCAAAAAAAATGGTCAACAAATTGGTGACTCCCAGGGGAAGCATGCCTGCTATGCTTAGAGACCAGTTGCCTTGAAGTCCATTGGGCACAGAGTCAGATGTAGCTTGAACAAAGTTAGCAGTAGCCCCAAAGATCCAAGAATCAAACATGAAGATTTTTACCCCAGACATAAGGGAAAGTACACACAAGACTAAAAAAAACTACCTGCATAAACTGCACTTAGGGAAAGCAGGAAAAACAATTGAAAGTAAACTACTATGTATAGCTAACCAGGAATATTTGTTTCCCTCCTGGATCAAAGGGAAATTTTTTTAAGTCCCCTTCTTGGCAAGAAGACTTATGGTGCCAGACAAGTGGCTGAATGAAAAGGAGATTTGGTGACTTACTTCTCCTACCTTCCACTTGGGTTGGCTTGCATCCGAGTGGAGATTTAAATTCCAACATGCTTCTAACATATATGTGCTCTATTTGTTCTTAGAAGCTTGTTGAATCCTGGTCCTTTATGTTGGTGCTCTTTACTAAGAAATTTGTGGCTGCTGGCTCATCACCATAGGCCCTTTGATGTGCATGGTCCCTTTGCAGTGAATCATGGTCTGACTCATCTCCTTCTGCTTCTTTAGAGATCCTGTCAAACTTATCCTCTACTTTCTCTTGGTCTTCTTGAAGGAGGGTGACTATTGTGATGTTTGAAATGGAATCACAAACTAATTGCTCATCCCACAAAACATCACCTCTCTATTTAAAGCTTTCTTCTTTAAGGCTTTCCTCAAGGCAGACACACCTCTCCCTCTTTTGCTTAAAGACCAGAGTCTCTAGTCATTCAAAGACATCCTTCTGGTCTTCCTCCTTCTGAAGCCCCATGGCATAGTCATCCTCCTCAATGAAGCAACAAGGAAGTTCATCAAATAAAGGGGGAGAGAGCTCACCATGCTTACATTCCTCTTCATATTGCTGGAACATCTGCATGTATGCATGACCTGCATCTTCTCCATTGCTGATGAAGTCTTCACAAGGGGCATCGATGATGATTTATTCTTCATTGTCGCTCATGATAGCCTCTTGGAGAGCTACAAATTGGATCTTCTATTCCTCACTCACCTCCTACAGAATAGGTTCCTCCCTGAGAAGGGGTGAAGAGGAAAAACCATGTGGAAGAGGAGGCAGTCCTTGAGCTAGAATCGTATGATTCTCCTCCTTCCAACTGGATAGTACTTCATCAATCTTAGGTGTGGCTTGATAGCTCTCTTGGAGGTGTGTAGGTGGGGTATGTTCAGACATGGAATGTGCCATTGGGTCGGAACCATCCATCACACATTGGCTAAGGAATCTCTTTTTGGATTCCAACTCTGTAATTCTTCTAGCCATATCCTCTTGGAAGAGCCTTTCTTGGAGGTCACCAACATTATCATGAGTGGGAGCAGCCTCATCTTCTTCAAGGTTTTGAGAAAAACCTTTCTTCTCCTCCTTCCTGCCCCATGATTCTACTATTTTCTTCTAGTTTAAGATCTCAAAATTGGAATTTTGGTCTTGTGAACAGGTAGCAACTTTGTTTTCTCCAAGGTCTTGGGGCTCCTCTACAAGGTCTAAAAGTTCCACCTCTCTTTCACGAAGTAGTCTCATCCTAGCCTCTAAATCCTCAATTTTCTTGGCTAGATTATCCTGAAAGAGTCTTTCTTGGAGCTCATAGGAATCATCACAGAGATGGGTAGGAGCAGGTTCGAGAGAGATGTGCTGGTTCATAATGCCCCCCTAAAGGAAAATTCACAATCTAAGGAATTTAGAAGGTTCATCTCCATGGGAGGTTGTTTCAGTTCCCTTTGATGCTTGAAGGCTAGGCGCATGGGGTCAAGAGTGGGGTTGATTGATGCATCAGATGAGATAGAATGAGCAAGTGCTATCTGATAGAAAGGATTTGGTGCACAAGAGGGGGCTTTCTTTAGAATAGGAGGGGGTGTGTAAGGCTGATTGCTCTGAATGAATGGATTCCTCCATTTTGCTACCTTCTCCTCCATGGATTGCAAGGCTTGAGCTTGCCTAAACAAACACTCCTCCTTATACATCAGCTCTTGCTGATATCCATACTGCTCATCCAGTCTATCTATTTCCATTATTTGCTTCTCAAACTCCAGTGCCACCTCCCTTATCATTGCAGGGCAACTAGGAGGGCTACTTGGGGTGATTCCCTAAATATCTTGAGCTTGATCATAGTCATATGAAGGAATACAAGGTCCATGATTTTGTGCAAAGGAATTATACATACATAAAATGTGATTTCTTTGATGGCACTAGGCTGCTTAACCAGCTGATTCAACTCAGAGTCACCATTGGTGTTGATGCAAAGCCTCCAAAGGCTAGTTGGCTGAAGAACACACCAAAAATTCTTCAACACTTGGACACAACTTGTCCTAGTTGGTCCCACCAGGCATCCCAAAAATTGTTGACATGCACGGGTGTTGGATTGGTGGTTCTTTCTACTGTAACAAGACCAACACCAATCCTGCAACTTTACTGAGTGTAAAAACTTGGTCCCACTAGGTGTGCCAAAAACTATTGATGCAGAAGATTGCACCCTTGGCAGGAGGCTGAGCTCCTGCCTTCCTCACGCAATAATGGAAACTCCCCTCTTACCTGTGGGACTGATGAAGCTAGAGGGGAGAGTCTCTAGATAAGGTTTAGCTTTCTTTGATGTATCTTTTAGGCCCTGGTTTCTCCTACTGCTAACAAAAAATGTAAAAAGGGGGGGTTGAAAAGGGAGAGAGAGATGTTGAAAACAAAACCTAAGGCTACAAAAAGAAAAGGTGATACACCAGAAAATATTGATCTACTCTGCCCAAACATACACTTTCCACTAAGAAAAAGCTCCCATACACTTCATCTGACATGAGAAAACCTTCTACATCAGTGGGTCAGGGGTCCTTGGAGATACAGGGAGGAAATAACTACTAGAGGCATTTTGAGATACACTACAACAACCTATCCACTTCACCTATACTCCTCTAGGGACACTTCTGACAGACATGTAAAAGGAAACTCAGAAAATGCACTAGACATGCTGAAATCATCTTGCAAAAGCATTAGAAAAATGACTTAACATAGAATCAAGGCATAGACACATACTAAAGATGCAAAACTCAGAATGGAGGTAAAAATACTATGTTTCGATTCAAGGTAAAATTCAGGCAGAGCTCTGCCTTATAAGCTCGAGAGATTTTTGGGCAGAGTTTTACCTTAAGGCTGAGAGTTGATCCTTCTCAAATGAGAAGTTTTAAAATATATAGAGAAAGGGGAAGAGAACTTGGCACCTCTTTTGAAAAGACTTTGGTTCTCTTTGACTTGGGAAGAGGGAGTTGTTTGGTTGTCGATTCCTATTTTGACTTTGGCATCCCAACATTAATGAGAAAACATGGCCGCCTCTCTTTTCTTGCAAACAAACTGCTTCTTCTAGATATTCATGTTGTTTTTCCCCTTATTAATGCAAATTGAAGAAAAATGGGCCTCACAATTAGCCATTTGCACCTTCTAATGGTTAATTCATAGACACTGTATCACCTACTGGAATAACTTCTTGAATCAGTGCCTCCCTTCACCACTTGGACTATCTACTTACTCTTACACTTGGCACTTTCTAGTTTTATCTCTTTCTACTCCTTCAGCCCTCAGGGGTGATCTCTGGGCGAGTCACTGCATTCTTTGGGCTCCTTTCATGATTGGCACTCAGGCAATTAAAAAAAAAACAAATGGCTATTTTATTGGCTTAAAATTAATGTTCGTGCACCCATCATCACTTGAAAACCAATGGATAATATACCTTATTAAAGTTGACAGCTTCCAGGATGTCACCGTCCTTGGAAAATTCCTTCAGGCTTTTCCTTTATTTCAACCTTTTGTTTCTTCGGCTTTTTCTACGGGCCTTTTCTCATGGACAAAAAGCCCGTGAGAATTGGCTGCTTTGATTTCCTCGAGTCTTTTCTTCACGTTGGCTCCCTACCCTCCACAAGGGCCTTTTGAACTTGGAACTACCCTCTGCAAGGGCACTTGTCCTTTGGCGGGGAGGGATTGAACTTTCATTTGAACTGTTCCTTTGAACCAACCATTGAACCAATTGATTGAACTGGTTCAATGGTTCAATACGTTTGTTGAACCAACTTTGAACTAAGCGATGGAATTTTGATTGAACTTGCTGATGGACTTTGCATTGAGCTTTATGTTGAACTTAAATATTAAACCAAGCTGACGAACCAACCATTGAACCAATCCATTGAACCAGTTTAACAGTTTAACGATTCAAGTGATTGTTGAACCAAGCCCGTTGAACTCTTTATTTGAACCAAAAGCCATGAAGAAAGCGATGAACCAAGGTTGATGAACTTGAGTGATGAACCAAGGCATTGAACTTGAGCTTTGAACCAAGGCAATGAACTGATGCATTGAACCAAGCTGATGAACTGACTGAGTGAACTGAGTGATTGAACCATCTGATGAACTTTGCTGATTGAACTTTGCATTGAACCAAAGCATTGAACCAGGGCTCTGAACTGAAGTGATGAACTTTCCAATTGAACCAAGGCTTTGAAATTGAGCTTTGAACCAAGGTGATGAACTGGTTCAATGGTTTAATGGTTCAAAGATGCCAACCTTCCTTGTGAATCTCTTCAGACAAAAGCCCAAAAAGCCTTATAAACCCCAGCACTCTCTAAATTGATTCTTCATGCACTAAAAGACTAACCTGTAGAGTCCATAGAAATGTACCTGTAGAGTCTATAGAAACCCAATCTTTGTAGAGTCCATAGAAATTTCATCCCTGCAAAAATGGTAAAGAAGCGCCTGTAGAGTTTGTAGAAATGGACCTGCAAAGTTTGTAGAAGTCTTTGTGAAGCCCGTAGAAAACCTGCAGAGCCTGTAGAAAACCAAGTTCTGTAGAGTCCATATAAATGAACCTATAGAGTCCGTAGAAATCACTAGATTCATGCAAAATCAAAAAATGAAATGGCCTAGAACAACAGGGGCAGAGGGGGACCGATTTTTGGCCTGTTGGGTAAAAAATGGTCAACAGTTATATATTTGTTTTATTTTTCATAATCATATTGATATTTTATTTTATCATACATATCATTATATAATATATATATTTTTTAATTCATTACATAATCACTTTGGGTTATGCCTAGATTGCTTCATATGTTTTTTTATATTGTGTGTTTTCTTGATTTCCATCTAGTTAATTCGATGGCTTGTGTTTGTGCATATTTATTGGTGTGTCTTCACTTTATTAAATATATGACCCTCTGGTTTTATACTTTGTGTCACTTATGAATGATTTATTGTTTCATTTTAATTATTTGTTTCAATTACCATATGTTGGTTACATGATTGTACATGTTTACATTACTTAATATACCATGTGATACTATATGTTTGGTGCCATGATTTACATCATTCACACTCTTATTTGTAGGATTATATGCTTGTTGCCTAAATTAACTTGGTTTTTACCATGCATCTATTAGGAAATACCATTATTACACTTAAATTCTCATATGTTTCCATTTTAGGCTTGAATTTCCCATGCGTGTATAGATTACACATTGGTTATATCTGGGTAAGCACTTACACTAAGTCCTTTCATATGTCTTATTCACACTGTGGCTTGATAATATGATGCCTTAATTGTTATAACTTGTCCATATTGGGGCATATTATTATATTAGGGCATGTTATTATTGTGCCTTCATTGTTATACCTTATCCACATTGAGGAAAATTGTTACATTAAGGCATATTGGTTACCCATATTTTTCATTACCTTTCTTATTTTAATTTTTATTTGGTATATAATTATTGGGTTATTGATAATTTTTCATTATAAAATATTTATATGATTATATACATGTGTTACAAATGTTCTTTAATGATTTTTTTTTATTGGGGTAAAAGATGGGTTTTGAAAGGACCCAAAAACCTAGTACAAAGTTGAAGGATAAAGCATTACAAACTAAAAAATCAAAAAATAATAGACTAACCTAAAACCAACATAGGATAACAAATGTAAAGATAAAAAATTATAAAGCTATAAATAAATGATCAACTTTCGGTCAACACCAAAACACATAATTCCAATTTACATAACAAATGAATCCTCTAGGAACTTATTAGCTTCTAGTTATATTATTTAAGGACATGAATATTGATGGATATGGAATCACCCATAGTGACCTTCACATTATATTCCTTATTCTTTTTCTATTCCCTTGTACATTTGTTAGACCCATTTAGGGTATTTTTCACTTTCCTTTTCCTCATGTTGACATAGACCTTAGGGGTGCTCATGAAGTTGTTAATTTTTTTTATTATCCCAAAACTTATTATTCATCCCTTGAAACTATTCCCCTAACCTTTCCATCTTGATCCCCAATCTAGTCATATCATTTTTCAAATCACTGGTGTCCTATTCGAGATCCATGGACTCTTAATTATCTTTTTTATGTTCAGTTTATAACTTATCCATTATGTCTTGTATTTTCACCAACATATTCATATTATTATTAAATTCACAAACTATTTATTTGATGAATCTGAGTAGGGTTTTACTATATTGATCTAATTTTACCATCCTTGTCCTTATGAGATCCTCTTGGGAATCTTGCTTCAACTTCATCATATCAAAATAGGGATTACCAAGATTTAGCTTTGGGGAAGTCATTAGAAATTTTAGTTTGTCCTTAGACATCCCAAAATTGTTTATCATTTCATTTCCATGATAAGAGGGGCCTGGGGTTAATTTATTTTTAGACCTAAGAGTCCATTGAACCAATGTTTATTCATCTTCCTCCTTGATTTCCTTACTAGGCACTTCCTCGACCCAAACCTCACCCTTTTACATGGGAGATACCATAGGTTGATTGATGGTAGAGGACCCGAAATAGACTAAAATCATAATTAAATATTGATGGACCAAAAAATCAATATCCCCCAATTAAAATTCCTTCACTAAATTTTCAAGAGACCTTAAAAGATAGTGGGGAAAGTTGATTACCTCACCATGCCTAGAATGGTTGAGAAAGAATATGTGGTGAGAATAAAACTTATTGAACCTCCCCTCAAGTGTTACATATTTCATCAAAACTTTTAATTTCATGAATATAACTTTTACTTTCATATATTTTACACATGGTACGCATAATCCTTTATATTTTGATATAAGTGATATGCAAAAACATCCATCATCTCAAAATGTGGTATATGTTTGGATTATTATATCATTGGTTATATGATTTCAAGAGGTTATATATAGATACCATATTTTTTATTATTCAAAGTGGGAAGGAGATACATTTTACCACTTGGTAGGGTTAATAAGACCTATATTTAAAAGACACTTGGTAGGGTTATTTGGACCCAAAAATTAGTTATTCTCCACTTTGGAAGGTCAATTGGACCTATGTTTCAGTTATTTTGGCCACTAGATAGGGTATTTGGATGCATTACAATTAAATATTTTTTAAAGAAGGAAACAAGGCTTACATACGACTAGGTGTATTCATTAGTACTATTGTTTTTCATTAATCAATTATTTCATTGGGTAAATTATTATCAATTTATATAGATATTAATTTACTTGTAAATATTATGTTTACTTGTAGGTACATTCACAATGTTTACACAAGAGTATTGATGATCATTTATGAACCCTCAGTGGTAGTCAATACATTCATGAAAATAATTAGGAGACACATTTTTTATATTTTGCATATTGCTTGAACTAGAATATAATATAAAATTAACCTCTCTCCTCATTTTTAATTAGATAATTTTTATATATGGTATTAAATTTGAGCATAAATTATAATATTCAACTCTATTTTATTTCATTAAATCCTCCCAAGTGTACTTGTTTATTTTAATTTAATGTATATATACACACATTAAAGTGGCAAATTATGTCGACACATAATTTTGGTACAATCCTTGTAATTTTAATGTTATTATAATGTTTTCATACATATTATTTATATTTGGATACTAATCCTACACAATAATCTAAGACCAAGATGATTCACACTCAATCATAAGAAAATTAGACATAGAGAATAAACAATATTCTATCATATGCCAAATGCAACACAAATACAATGGAATTAAGTGAGTACCAAAATAAACTTAAAAGGGGGTATTTATGGAAAGTATATCCCACCTACCATTCACATTATTTTGACATGTCATGATCATGTGAGGTGAGACAAATACTCAAAATACCTAAGTAAACTTAACTTGATTGAGTGTGAAAAGAATTTGAGATTGAAACTAGTTAGGGAAACAACCTTGTTCATACCTAAGAATGGAAATAGATAGGGAAATAACTATGTTCATGCCAAAACCCTAACTTAAATGAAATTTAGGATAAATAGAAAATGAAAATATACAAAACATAATGGGTCCCGACTACAAGGCTTGATGAGTTACCCATGTATAAAATGATTTCCTCAAGCACAACAGATAAGGAGAAAACCCATAAGAACAAGACTCTTCTCTATGAGAGGTTAAAAGAATAAGATCATAGACTCTCTCTTAGGTAGTAATAAATCTAAGTGTCCTTATGTATTCCAATCCATATTACCAGAATATATGGATATCAAGTTGTTGTAAGCATCAAGTGATGTAAGAAATAGTGTTGAATACACAAAACACTCAAAATAAACACCAACCACCAAAATGGTGGGTAGTGAGATTAAATTGAGGAAAAATTGCCTAAACACCCACCCCACCCATTACCATTCCCGCCCCCCCTCCCCTCCCCCGCCCCACTCCCCCCCCCGCCTCAATACTGAAATTAGAAAAGTTGGCAATGGATGTCTCTATTGAATATGCTGATGAAAGTGGTGACAAGTGAACACAAAGATGGTGTCACTAAAAAAGGTCACCAAGATACAAGTAAGTAATTCAAGGGGAAATGGATCCATAATCTGTTTAGAGAATCTATCCCACAAAATCAATCATAAAATCATATGAATTCTAAGAAGTACACAAATATAATAAATGTATGATTAGTCATAACCATTAATTGAACATCATCTTGCAGATATTAGAGCATACCAGAATGGGTTCAAAACTATGGGATACTATTGGTAGGTGATATAGATTCCAAAGATACAATCAAAGAGAATATGCTAAAAATAGTTTAAAGTGTGAGATGATAACACACTCATATAGACACACACTATGGCATTATTTCAGTCTAGTTGAAAGATATGCCAATGATAATGAGACATGAAATAGTCCTAAAATAGGTTTCGGTAAACAATGTGCTTGATAAGATACCCATTTAAAATGAAGGAATTTTTTTTTATCATGAGAAAAATTATGAAAAAACTCAAGATGCTAATAAAGGAGTCTTGTGATGTCTCCACAAAAAATTCAAGGTGCTAAGAAAAGGGCTTTGAGGAGATAAAATCTATAAAAATGTATTAAATGGAAGATAGTTTGACAAAATGTGAGAATACTAGAATAAGTTTTACAATGAAAATTGGGAATGTAGATTAATTAGGATTAATGAAGTGGAAAAATACAAGTTTTTTGTGAGGGGGTCTGACCACCTATTAGACTGGGCCCCACCTTCCAATCTTTGTCAAACAAAATTATGACCACATAGTGTAGTGGTACTTTCCACCATGTTTTAATGATACCATCACCAAAAAATTAAAATGTCCAAGTGTAGAGGTCTACCAATGATGAGTGAAATATTGGACATGTCTTCGTGTGAGATTTTTGGGTGACCAAATGAGGGGGACACTTATGCAATTATATTTTTATGTGAGAATAAATCACATAAAAAAAAACTCAAATGTATGGCCAAGTGATTTTGTATATGTTCAATTGTTATTTTTTGTTAATGAGAAAAAATGATTAAAAAACTAAATTTTGATAGATTTATGGCCAGACAAATAATTTGAGCACATGTATAATTTGACCACATTTTCAAATTTTATGTGTTGAGAAAATTAAAAAAAACTCCATTGTGGTTGATTTTGACCAAAACTTGCTTAAACCAAGTTGCAAAATTTTGAGAAATTTGTTTGTTTTACCACATGTTTAGTTTTTTGTGTTCAGAAAATGAAATAAAAAAACTCCAATTCTATCCAATTTTGTCCAATAACTTTTATGTTTTTTGAATGGGAGAGAATATTTATTTTAAAAATCTTGGATTTCTATTTTTGACAAAAGTTTGAATTATATAATTTAAGTGGTTTGTATTGAGAGAGATGGAAAAAAACTCAATGTTTGGAGGTTTGACCAAAGTGGTGATATAAACCATAGATCTCAATGGAAATAATAAAGTTTATTGACCAAGGCATTTGTTTTTTTAATTTATTTTTTATTGTGTTAAAAACATTAAAAAAACACAATTTTTAAAAAAAGATTATAAAATAAATGTTTTTTATATATAAAAAAATAATAAAGTTTTTTTTTTAAATTAAGTTTTTTTTTTTAAATAATTAAAAAAAGAAGAGTTGAGGAGGTTATGGAAGGCCTCATGGCCTATGATAGGGTCAAGGCCTTGTGATTCAGTTGTGGGGGGATATGGACCCTCCAAGGGACTATACCCTTGGTGGGTGGCTGAGCCACCACCACAAGTTGTGCCCTATGGTGGTGGTCATGACCACCACCAAAGGGATGTTAGGCCTAGGTTTAGGAGTAGGCCACAACCTATGTAAGCAGGATGTGACCCTGCATATAGTTTTTTTATTAGTAAAAACAAACAAATGTAAAAAACAACAATTTTTTTGCATATTGGTTTTTTACTTTATTTTTTTAATAATATCAAAATATATTTTTTGAATTATCAAAAATTGATATGTATTTTGGTTTAAATGTGTGTTTTTTATATTAATTTTTTGATTTTGTAAAAATAATAATAAAAAAGCAATGATAATATTTATTTTTTTGAAAAAAAGACAAAAAAAAAAAGATTGGTGGAAAATCAAATTGCTTGAAAAGTGAAAACTAAGAGTCATTTTTTTGACTGTGTACAAGAAATGTTACATCCTAATTCCTTACTAAGAAAAATATTTGATTATCTATGGATATTTATAGTTGACAAATTTGATTTGGCTATTTTAACTAAGCTTTGAGATATATGCTATTATGGGAAAGTAGAATATTGCTTAGGTTACATGATTTCATTACTATGAGTTAGTTGTAGTGTATATGTTTACATTATGAAAATATTGATTTGTTATTTCAGCTATATTTTATGATGTATGTATATATACTATTATGGTCTAACTACCTACTTGTTGTGAGGTTGATGCAGGAGAACTCATCCCTCAATTCATGATGAAGGGATAGCATCATCAGAGAGGGTGATGTAGATTGAGATGTCAGAGGATGAAAAAGAAAATGGCTAAAACCTTGCACACACTACATTAGTTAGCACATATTAGATACATAATAAAGTGATTAACATAATGTGTTTTGATGTCATTTAGATTAGATAGTCATTTAAACATGGTTGTTAGCATAGTTTAGATGATTATATAGAATTCATCTTGTGTGACATGTGTGTATGTCCATTAATGTTTTGAGATTTACGTGATTAAATGTGTGATCATTAAATGCTGTTAGAAATGTGATTGGCATAGTTAGATTAAATTTGGGTTATTGATTAATAGATGTATCATTAAAACCATCATGACATATGGAGATGCTAATTTAATTAGTAAATATAATAATTATTGTAATTGGAATAAAAATAAAAAAATAAAAAATTCTAATTAAGTGAAAAAACAAGAAAAAGAGGAAAAATAAAAAAAAGAAACAATAATAAATAAGATAAAGTGGAAAGGGTTAAAATAAATAAAGATATTGACTAAATAATAAAAATAGATAAAAACAAAAAGGATTGAAATAAAAATGAAGCACCATAATTAGGCATGAAAAAGAATAAAGGAGAGTCACAATAGGAGAGAGAAGACATCAGAGCATAGAGAAGAAGAAAAGTGCTATAAAAAGAAAGAGAGGAATGGCAACACCATAGGAAGGAAGAGGGGAAGAAGAGGTCTTGTCTAAATCATAATTTTTCTAGGTAAGATGTGTATTAACATTTTATGTGATATAAATATTAGCTAGATATATATAAAAACAAAAATCTAGAGATGGTGAATTAGGTAGTGTTCATGAGAGAGAAAGACTTAGACTGTGTTACCTTTCATTGATCCTTGAATTATGTTTTATGGGATGAGTTATTTTAATCCATATTTTTTTTGTTTAGATGAACTATAGTGATTTCTATACAAAGACAATATTTTCTTGAATTATAGCGATTTCTATACTAAGACAATATTTTCTTGAATTATAACGATTAGAATATAGGTGTATCTCTATGGGTGTATGATCTATTATAGTGATCAGAATACAGGTGTATTTGTATTATTTATATTTAATATATTACATATGATTTATGTTTAATAGATTACACATGCATTAATATGTATGATTTCTATTATAACGATCATATGAAATTTTAGATTAAGAAAACACTATTATAGTAATTACATGTAACGAATGACTTATAAATAGTAAGTACATGTCATCCTCATAACTAAACACTACTATGAAATATTACAATGGATTGATTTAAAGCTAGATGATAATTTTGGAGTGTTTCTTTCCTATTACTATTATTTTATAATCCCTTTGGTAATTATTATGAATTATACTTTAGCTTAATGAGATGGGTATTTGACATATCATTTCATTTGGGTGAGTCCACTTTTAAGTTTAGGCCATCCCATGTTCAATTTGTGGTCAATGTTTTACATACATAATGATTTGATTCCAGCTATGCATGGTTTGTTCAGTGTCGTTTTTAATATACTACATAATTGAGTGTCTATCGATGGAGTTTTGGATATCATTTGGTATGTACTTCATAACTGAGTGTTTATTGATGGAGTTTGTTGGAGGGGTCGTTTAATGGATCAATGCTACATTTAGTCATATAAAATAGATTTACCCATATAAATAATGATATTATATGCAAATGTTGTATTATAATTGATATTATAACATGTTTTGCTAATTATCTATGGATATCTATCACAGATCCTCTATACCACAATAATGGATTATAACTTAATAAGGACATCTAGTTGATTCTTGATAGTTAATGTGGACTCTATATGGTTCTTTTGATTATAACTTAAACCATGATGTTACATCTACTATAAATAGATTATAGATCCACTGCTATTGTGTATGGATTATAACTTAATAAACATGTGGAAATATAGTATCATGGCATATCTAGGAGAGTTAATATAGGATATTTATATCTTAATGTTTGATGTATGGTGACATAATTTTATATATAATGCTTTACCAGTATAGAGTGTGGGTAAACCATATAACTCTTTATTGATGATTGTCATCAAAATTAACATATTGATATTATAATATGGTTTGGGTAAAGCATGTGAGACATCTATAGCTAAAGCATAGTATTTTTTTATATCATGATAAGTTTTATGATTTGGGATCGTTTATTATATATAATATGTCAAAAAAATCTATGATGTGGATATAATAGGCTACGTATTAAAGAATAATTAATTGTATGATTAAAAGAGTATATAAGTACATCTATGCCTAGTTAGCTTATACTTGTGCATTTGAATGTGTACCTCTAATTATAGTTCCTTAGGTGGTTATCAATTATATTATAGATTCTGCATAATAGAACTTTGTGAATATGTGCATAAAACCCCTTGAGAGTATAATAAAAGCTATAATAGAGTATTCCATGTTCATATGAACTGATACTTTCTTTGTTATATCTAGTTACTTGATTAGAAGCTTATGTTTCCATTGATTTATACTGCTTAAATATGACTAGTTGTGGTATTTAGTAGTTATGCTTAAGAACACCAGACTATGATAATATGGGTTATTATAGGGTGTAGTATATTTGGAAAACCTAGTTAGGTAGCGATAAAAATATGAAGGAGTATTAGGTTATTGAACCCCTTATCTTATCAAATCATCAAAATATTTTGTGATCAAGAATGTATAATGATTGTTAAGATCACATAGAGTTCTTAACTTAAGAAATATAGTTGTACATTGATATTGAATTTGTATATCATTTGTGTGTTTATATACAGTACATATTAAGTTATACAATTATTCATATATAGAAAACATAGTTATTCATGAACTTAAGCAATCATATGAAAATATTTCATATATAAATATATTGGGTCATATGCTTAAGCTTGTAGCTAAATGGGTGGTTATATTAAGTCTTAAGGTGTCTGAGGGACCAAAAATATAACCATAAAAAAGAAATCTCTAGAAATAAAATTAAGTTATTTAAATAAAATATTATAGTATAACTTTGTTGTGAGTTATTTGATGCTTCAAAAATAACATGATATATTGTTGTTATATATACTTACACTAATGTAAACTTATGTGTAGTACATATTATGAGTGTATTAATATATACAAAATGTTTAGACATATATAACATATAATAGTGCATCATGGTGTGTGTCTATAATTTATTTTTCTTTTAATGTTAGTATATAATTTAAATGTAGGGTATACTCGGGTGGTATAACCCGTTCTTGCTTGATTATTATTATGAGACTTTTTGTTCTTAAAATTATGAGATTGTTTGTTTATGATTGAGTGATATGTTCATGTACAATAAACTATGATATTATGGGATGTCTTAGAGGTTATTTTATTTATAAATTATAATCTAAATGTATGTTATACCTAGATGGTACAAACTATAATTAATATGGCTAGATTTATTCATACATTTGACAGACTAAATGTATGCATGTTGGACATTTATAGGAATAACATGTTTTATGATAGTTAATAACATGTACTATTTTGAGTCTACTTCTAAAAAATAGAGTGTGCAGTCTAATATATATTATACTCAGGTGGTATAAACTAAATGTGTTGTTTATTATTTCTATTATGGAATAGATTTAATGTGAGTTTCATTCATATGTTTGATGGAATAGATGTATGTTGCTAGATTATCCTATGCTTAGCATGTTATGTGATATTATTGCTAGTAGGATGTAAATTGTATGAATCTTTTGGTTATATTATGTTAACCAATCTTGCATTGATGATATTGAGTAAGTAGTGAGATGGACCTCATTGGCTTACTAGCATCATAATGATAGATAAAGATAATCTGATAAAGTGGTGTGTATGAATTTTGATTGTTCTATAGATCTCTATTATTTATTATTCTTGAAAAAATTGGTCAAAGTAATGTTTAATGAGACATTGTCATTTCATGATTATGATTTACATGTTTGTGTGATATTTTGTAATATAATGAGTTATCTATGATATATCACATGTTTAGTTTTAGAAAGCATACAACACATGGGTACTAGCTTGTCTCTCTAGATTCATGTACCATCACTATCTACTCATCTATGAAGGGAAAGATATTTCATGATGGGATTAGTTTGGGGGATCATTGGTTTTTGATTGATATGAAAAATCACTTAGATGATGCTCTACCTCCCCATAGTAGTACTACTTTTGAGATGACACTTGAGATTACCACATATACTAAAGAGTCCAGGGAACTCATGCTATGGTAGCTATGCATCTTATATATGTACATTGTATTTATTATTAGAAACATTATAATGATGAGCTATGATTACTTATTTATTGTACATTGATAGTAGTGGTTATAGGTATGTATTGGCTATGGTTTATTAATTGTAATTATTTTCTATATTTGTACTATGATGGGTTTATATTGATGATAGTGGTCAATAATGTATGATGTAACGACTATTTTATATGATCACTGATTAGATTTTTGTGGTGTAATCTATTTATAGTATATGTGTTTAATATAATTTTTCATGTATTTATAGGTAGATCATAGTGGGGATGTTATACAAAATAAATTACTCTAAAGGCAAAAAACTATAAATTTCAAGAAAAAACCTTCAGATATTCTTAGGATGGTTGCAACAAATCCTTCCAAAATGAGAGAGCCTCCATTGTCTAACTGGGACCATATGAATCACTCCTTCCCTTATCAAAATATATTAACATGATGGTGAGCTCTGTGTGCTCTAACAAGCTCCAAAATGTACTTACAACTAAAACTCTCAAGAACAAACCCAACCTAATTGATAGATTTCCAAAACATTCTATTTCTTAGGTTCATAAAAAGGATGCAATAAAAGAGCATAATTAGTTTGGAAATGATATCCTAAGAGGCTACCCAAGGTATTCAATCTGTATTAGTACCATGATATATTTGTATACTAGTCCTACACAAGAATACAAGACAAAAATGAAGCACATTTCCTCACAAGAATATCAGACATGAATAATAATCATATTCCAAATGCAAAACACATGCAATGAAATTAAGTGAGTACCAAAATAAGCTTACAAAGGGGGTATTTATGTAAAATACATCTTACCTAATATTCACAGGATTGTGACAAGTATCATTATCCTATGAGGTGAGACAAATAATAAAAACACCTAATTAAACTTATTTTGACTGAGTGTGAATGAAACCCAAGACTAGAATTGATCAGAGAAACAACCTTGTTCACATTTAACAGTGGAATTGGATAGGGAGATAACCTTGTTCACACTAACACATATTGATCATTGGTTTAAATTGAGTTATTACTTTCACATTTTACTTTGTGTTGGGCATTATATAACCTTCCCTTGTCACTATTCATTCTTGAACACCTTTAGATATATAATATGTTTTCCTCAAGATGCTCCTAAATGATTGTGCAATCTATTAGATATACGTTTATATGGTTTTTGTCACCATACCAATACCATAATATTTGTCTTTCCTTTATCAAATTATTTTGATAGTGGCCTTATTAGTCATGGGTCCCTTTGGCCCCTTCCCCCATGTTCATATTTTGTTTTTCCCTATTTGTTAGCTTTTCAATTTACACAGGGTTGGCTTGTGTGATGATAAGGTCTAACTTTAAAATTGAGAATTATATATATACATAACCACCCTAATGAATTTAACACATTATATTCTCATAAAATTACAAGGATCAAAACTAAGGATTTCCCACACTCTAATTTTAACTACATTTATATCTATACAAGAGTTATAGTTTCGTATAGGTACTAACATAAGGACTAGTGAATGAGATATAGAATCAAATACTTGTTTTCATATCATACATAGAGATAAGAGTTGTGACTATCATATGAAAATATATACTTGTTGACTTGCAAATTTTGTTTTCAAGCTTTTCATTGAATAGGGGATTAACTAAGGTAGTCCCCTCAAGATAGTAGTAAAAGTTGTATATTATTGAAATATATTTTTGAGTAGATTAGGGCATGAGAAAACGTAAAGGAATTATGACATTTTGTACACTAATTCATTGATTTGATAAAGGTTTCTATTGAAAAAGTGTAGAAGAATGGATTCATAGAGTTTCAAATTGATCTCACCTTTTCTAACACTAAATAAATTTGATTGCAATTTTATGATAGCCAATCATTATAGGAGTAGTCTGATTCTTGTTTGTTGCTATCAAGACAATCTAATTTTTGTCATGTTGTTACATCAAAATCATCTTTATAAATTATATTATGCATAATTATTGGATATTCTTCTCAATAGTTTCAACCTTTATCATAGTATAGGTGAGTTATAAATATGGTATGCATCTATAAACTTTGTTTTTAAATTCTCAATATTTCTAGGTACTTTCATTCAATACTCCTTAGGCCATTATATGTATTTTTTAGTATTTTTATTAGATTTTACCATTGTGTTATTTTTTGGTTTACTGTAGTGTTATTTAACCCATATACACTTCATCAATAAAATAGTACTCTATAGAATGTGTTAGTTGGTTCTACACACTCAATTAATGTTTCTTAATTTCAAATGTAGGCATCAATTACAAACATACATAAAAAAACTATAATAATATTTATAATTTGAAATTAATCGATAAGATGGCCTTATATCAAATGAATGGTGTTCAATATTATATCCTAATTTATCATGGTTATAAAGTTCTATTAATTATTTCACTGTCCAACTTAAATAAGAGGTTTTTAAATGATAATAGCATATTATAAATGGAAATAATGATTCAAATGTTGTTCACCTAATTAATTAAGTAACATTTAATTTGGAATTGAATAACATACATATCCCAACAAACATTACAATCCTTAATGATTGAATGTGTCTAAAAAATAGTACAATTAGTATCAAATTAAAATTTTGCTATGCATATTTAGAATTGAATATGATACATATCCCACTAAAAAATGCAATCTTTAATGATTGATTGTGTCTAAAAAACTACAATTAATATAAAACTAAATTTTTTCTATGCATACTTCTGTATTCAACCATCCACATCTATGTTATGAAATATGTAGACATGTAGTAATGATTATAATTTTTTTTTTAGGTGAGGGAAAATTTTTAATTTTTTTTATAACCCATAAATCTATAAGTCATTGATTTAGAGTATAATTAATTATTAAATATGACATCACATTATGCTTTCTCTTAACATGGATTAAATGGATCAATTTAAAAAGATGAATCATATTGTGTATCTTGAGTATGATGTAGTTTCCTAAAAATGGAGTTGAATTATAATAGTTTCACCTCAATATTTTATAAATTTTTATCTTGGAGTTTAAGAAGACAAGAACATTCTCAAAGTGATTTACATACAATATAAGCTCTTTATAAATTGTTATATCCTCCATCACATTACTAAGAAATATATCAGTGACCTACCCATATATCAATTGAAAATGTGTCAAACAATGCCACAAATGTTAGAATCACCTATGTTTCCACATGATGCTCCATTTTTATGTAGTTTAACTTATTGTGAAACAAGTTAAGTAAATAAATGACTCTCTTGCGACTATAACACCTCATAAACCATTTTTTAAAGAAAATTTCTCATGATAATCTAAATGTCATTTCATATAACATAATAAGCTATGGTTAAATTCCTATTATATTATCAAGTAAACTCATGACCATCATTAGGTTGGTGATTGATCATTCTCTTGAAAAATTCTCCATTTAGATTCATGTTATATATCCCATATAATGAAATAAAAATTTTATATATAGATATCATTCATGATTGCTGAGGAAAAAGGTGTTTGAAGATAATGACACAACAAATCTTTGATTAAAGAATCAATGAAAACCTTTATTCTCATCACAATTGACCCATTATATAAAATTCACTTACAATATGAACACATAAAAATTAGGTGAATTTAATATTCCTTGATTTTTTCCCATAAGTTACACATCGAGGGCCCATTAAAACCTTTATGAAACATATATTCCTAAGTATTAAATTTATTTTAGACCAAGGTCCAAAAAAAGACAAAAATATAAGGCTATGAAAGCTTGTCCCAAATCTAAATTTACCACCTTCTCATGGGATTTTTATATATTTTAAATTTAACTAAACATCCATACCCTTATTAGTTATACATCCAGATGATGAAAAATCTACCCATGTTATCCTCTCTTGATAATCGTTATTCATTATCTTTCATTATGAGAATATTTATGAAAGAGCATCACCTTGTTATGTCATCAACAAGAACACAATTGAATGGGTTCTAAATTTACTCAAAGAAAGGACATAATTATACATATTAACCCAACCATTATCCACCAATTATTTCATTGAGAGAGTAAGCCTTCCTAATGTGTTAAATAAAGATATACATTTCATGATTTGTCCCAAAAAAATCAATATCTTAACCATTTCCAACCTTACAATATAATTTTTTTTTGGATGAGTGTTTTGACCTTGAGAATAACCTACCATAAATAAGTGCATTACTTAGCTTGATATAATGAAAAATGTTTATGAAATCTTTCATTTTGAAAATAATTTGAATACACACATATATCTAGTAGGATATTTATTTAAAATAAACTTAGAAAGCAATAAAAGATCCACTTAAATTCAAAAAATAAGTGTATAATCATATATATTGGCCACTTAAGGGTAAAATTATAATATAAATGTAATAATGAAATGAATTTTTGAATACAACTTCTGATTATTTGGGAGAATCATACTCTAATTTATTTAAAGATATAATTAGGCTGGGTCACAACTCTTTATCCTAATTAAGTTGGCTTAAAGAAACAATTATAACAATAAATGAAAATATCAAGGTTAAAAATGTCACAAGGTGGTCATAAGTAAACTACCCATAACATTAGTACACTTATGAAAAAATAATATTAGGGGTGTAACATGCCTTTTCCCTTAAAAAAGTGTTTCCCTCAATGTTTTGCAACTCCATATGTTTTTGAATGAATTGACCATCTTCCTATTACATAACTATTAGGTCAAAACCCATTATATATCCAAACTTTTCATAAGGCTTCCTAGGCTTGGTTTAGTTCCATGGTCATTAATGAGGTCAAAAAATATGTTTTATCTTTGTCATTTTTGTCTAAGTTGGTCTTATGTCATCTAAGGCCACATTTTGATTCATTTAATGAAATTGTATGGTTTTACATGAAAGACAAAGGTGTCAAGATGAAATATAATGTCCCACATGTTAGCATATGTTAGAGATTGTAGTTTTGGAATTGGATTCTATAGGTTCAACATCCATCCAAGAAGAATCATTATAAAAAGAGGAGATTCAGGCAATTATAGGGCATGAGTGACACACTTGGCACATGAGAAGGCTTAAATGATGTCTATTTATATCCCCAAAACTCACTTCCAATATCAGGTGGTTCTAACTGGTCTAAAAATGGAAAAATTTGACCTCTCTCTCTCATTACTCTCTTATACAAGTCAAAAAGGTCAACCAATTTCCACTTGGTATAGACAGGAGGAGCATAGTTAAAGTAGGTGCACTTGGTGGGTGGTAGTAGTCCATTTATTATTCCATATCATGGAAATGGTTTTTAGATTAATGGTCTATGCTTCGTAAATAATCACTAAGACTATTAGTGACTCTAAACTGCTTGTGCATCCCTAATGGCTTTGATTTTCCTATCTAGTGGCATTGGTCTATACAAATAAAATGTTGTACATGGATTTTTAAAAATTTTTATTCCTTTTCATGTTGGATTCAACTCAGTTGGTACATGTGAAGATGAAGATTTTGGTAGGATCACCCTAATTATGCTAGAAATGAGCATTATTAGTATGTAGAACATTATTTTCATAATTTCAAAGATTATCTTCTTATATTGGTATTAAACAAAGGGGGATATATCATGTCCAATATCTCATTGCATGGTGATCAGTTTATCCTTTGAAGGTTTAGTCTCAAAATTAGCATTGATTGAGTGAAAGGTCTAAGACACAATCATAGTCAAGAAACCCTCCAATAGTCACCTAAAAGACTATGTGAGAATGCTTAGATAGGGGTATTAATGAGTTTATAACTTATAAAAATTCATAAGATCTCATGTATCATCATCAACATGGTTGAACCATTAAGAGACCCCATGTTGTCAAGGTAGGACTTAAAATACAATCATAATACACTCACATTCATATCTCCTTGTGACTTTCACTGACAGTCAAGTGGAACTAAGCCTTGATCAATCATGTTAATGAATCAAGAAGGTTTCAAGTTTATGAGAAAACTCTCAAGGTGGAAATAGTAAGACTAAGATATACAAAGTATTATATATTAGTTATAAGAACCAATTCAACATACATAGTCATATATAGTAAAACCTATATGTAGCTTCAAATAATGGTCTAAAGCCAACATCATAGAGGTTTTAGTAAAGATGAAATGGATTTGGAGATGTTTGGGATTCAATTGAGACTGTAAAGAAATTTTGAGAGCATATAATATCATAGTGATAGTGGCAAAGTCACTATGTATAGTCAGGCTTGGATCCATGTTCACAAAGTTAGGAAAGTTATAAATGAGACAACTTACCTTAACTTATCCAAAATAGGATTCTACCTCACAAAAGGTCATCTCATGATGGAGTATCTTGAAGCCTAGGTAGACTTAAAAAATTCTCTCTTATAGCCCAATACCATAGATAAAATATTAACACATGAAGTGGTTACTAAGTTAAAAGAGATTAATATTTGGATGGATTTTAACTCAGTCAATTTTCTACTAAAGATACTTAGTGAAAGCTACAGTGCTATAAATCCCAAATGACCTTGTCGCTTATAGTGGCATATGATGCATGGATGGTATAAGGATGATTGTAGAATTATCATGGAAAATTGAATTAAATTAGACATGGAATGGTCTTAGTGACCTCAAGAGTAACTTAGGGAATGAAACACAATGTTCAAGCATAAACATACACCTATAGGAGTCTTATTTTCCTAAGATGAGTATCTACAATCTGCTAGAGTCATAAATTAGCCCATGCTAGTGAAAGGTCTTGATAACATATTAAGATTTAAGATGGATGAACATGTGGAGACAAATATAAAAATGGTAATATAAAATTCATATAATTCTTAAATGAAAGAGACAGAGCAAAGACTGGGTTTCAAAACTCAACCCACAGTTAGCCCAAAACCCTACACAGTCACTAGGCTTGAGAATTAATTTTAGGTTTTAGAGTGTTGATATATTTGAAGATGTTATATAGCCTTGTAAGTTATTACATATGGTTTTCATGACCTAATAAATCCATCCATATTCTCACTTTAGTCAAACAAATAGGGGAGATGCCCTCTATTTTATCTGAGATAGAGGGCACTCCACAGTTATGGCCACCTGCAAGTTTGGTATATGAATAATAAGAGGATGAAATGAAGAGACTTGAAACACTATATAATATTCTTTAAGGTTTATTTGGATATGAAACAATGTGAATGAATACCTACATTCAATGGAAACTCCTACAGGTGGCACAAGATAGATTATATAGTCTAGGCCTAAACCCCCATGGCATCTAGCTTTCATTAGATAGCCATATGATATTTTAAAATATTTTTATAACATTCAAGGGAGAATATATGATCAACTAGAATCACTAGTTTTCAAGAAGAAACACAAAGTTGGTCACTCAAGCCTAATTTCCTCTTATGCCTACTCACAATACATAGAAGAAGCTCAAAGACCACTTTCTTTTACTCAAATTTGTACAAAAACTATGCATGGTTCCCCAAGGAGTTGGAATAGTTGAATGGTATCCTTAAATATTTATCAGTGGAATTTTATTGAAATTTAGACATTATGAATCATTGATAAAGAGCTAAACCACCAAAAACCCTCCCAAAACCCTTGTTTAGACTCATTGGAGAAAACATAAAGAAATATGCATCCAAAAAGGGTTATTTAGTTATGAAAGTGATCCAGATATATCTAACACTCTCCTAATATCCATGATATCTATTTGATCTACACTGTCACTTGCACAAACATACCTAAATCTAGGTTTTTTGTAAATTTTAAGGTGTTACATAGGTGCAAAAGGGAATAAGCAGATGGAATTTAATAAGGTAGGTTTGTAGGGTCTTGTTATAACTCCCCATACTCATATATCACCTTAGTTAAGCATAGAAACCTCTTTGCTACACTATTCATTGTAGGTAGTCTTAGACAGACAGTGAGAAAGAGCATGATTGTCTAAATTGAGAGGTGAGAAGTGTTGTATTGAGTTTCATTGAAGTATATATGATAAAATAGAAGGAAAAGAGAATATAATGAGTTTTATATCACCACTTAAATGAACCTCCATGAGTAACTACAATTCACCTAAATGATGAATGTGAAGATTGAAGCCAAGAGAGCTAATGAGTGGATGCTAAAAAGTGAGTAACAATTAACAAAGAGAGACTTATCAGTTGGAGAGGCATAGATGATTGTCACCATCAGGATTCCATATTCTTAAGATAGTGTAAATGTGTCAAAGAACCCTATGTTAGTTTTGGGTAGTCAAGTGGACTCATCATCAAACAATGTAGTTTCAAGAAAGCTAATTGAGTCTCTATGCCAATTTGAAGGAGAATGATGAAAGTATGATGGACACTTATCCATGACAAATTACTAATTTCATTCCACTTCATTATATTGAAATTTAACTATTTTACTAGTCTTGACACTTGGCCTTGTGACCCTTACACTTCTCTTATTCCCTCTCCTCTCCTATGCTCTATATATGAAAGCTTTTTTGGCTTTGTAATGGATCCACACCTGGTATGGAAAATACATACTACTTTGAATACTATATTTTCCTTTGAAATAAATATTTACAATCTATTTTTGATTTCATAAATTCTTGTCTAAGTGTGTAAAGTGGTGTATAGTGGGATGACAAGTGATAACTATTTATCCTTCTATTATATTTGTTATTTCATGTTTGGTGCAAGTAGTTCTCCCTCTAACATGTCACATGAAGTGTAGTCAAGTGTATTTGTTTATCTCTAAGTGTAAGGAGTAGCATTAGTGTACACAATCTTACCTTTTTTTTTCACTCACCTTGATAAGTAAAATGCACATCACCTCTATGTTTGAAACACTTATGTTAGTGCAATCTAGGATGTTGAGACTAGAATTATGAGTCATATTTCATAGTGTAAGTGTATGGTAGTCTAGTAGAGATCAATTTGGTTTATCACCTCATTATTATAGGTTAATTTTTTGTTCATTCTATCACTTTTTATTTGAGAAAATAGGTAGTGTAGGTTATAAGGTATCAAAGTATAATCTAGGGAGCTAGACCTAAAACCTAGATGTTTATCTCTATTATAGGAAATATATATGCCTAGAGGTAATCCAATATTTCACTCAGTCTAGAGAAGGATTGAAAAACCTACATAGGGTTCAATATTGAGTGAAAATAGTTCTAGCATGCCTAGTGGGACTGTTATCTCAAGTAAATATTGTCAAGGCATACATGTGTTCTACTCAACATTTGGTGACTCCATTGAATGTAATATCTAGTTTTAAACCAAGTTTTATCATTTATTTTATTCAAAGTTCATGGTCCTTATTAGTTTAGCTACTAGTAGAGGTATCAATCCTATAAACCTACTCCTTCAACTTGAAATTGATCTTTAAGTTCAACATCCTCAACATATCTTGACATTTGAAGAGTAAGAAAACTTTACAATCCAAGAAGATAAAGAGAGTGAAGAGGAACTTGAGGAAAACATGTCCATACAACATGACTTCCCAACATTTAACATTGAAAATTATATACACCTCAATGTATATGATAATATCCCTCCCAATGCCACCAAGAGTGTTCCCACTTTCAATGGGGAATGTCCTATCACCCAAAGTGAACATATTAGGGACATTTATAACTTTTAAAACTTTCATAATGTCACTAAAGTTAACATTGAAATCAGACTACTTTCTATGTCTCTTAGGGGAAAGGCCCTTGATTGGTATATGACATTATTGGGAGGATGTATCACCACTTGGGATGAGTCTAGAGAGTTTTTAAGCCAAAGGTTTGAGGCTAAAAGTAATCACACATCACTCATTCATCAATTAAATGTGATTAAAAGAGGTCCTAAAGAAACTATGCATGAATTCAATGAGGGGTTTCAAATAGCTTGGTTTAGTATGCCATCTCTCATGAGACCCCATACAATATTTGTTTTCCCTACACATCTAAGGGATATTGTGATTGATATATCTATTATGTTGTAGTCTATGGGTGGTTATGCTTTGTTTGAAGCCTATGACATAGACATTAGAGATGAGAATAGTATAATACAAGATAATAAAATTTATTCAAAAGTATCTATGCCTATTCTTTCCAACATGTCTTCTACTTCCCAAAATTTTTCTCTAATTCTAGGTGCAAATAACAAGTCTAAAACTTCCCCAAAGAAGTCAAAAGATATTGTTGATTAGGAGGTAAGGTATAAGGACATAAAGGCTGAAGTTAGGCAATTAAATCTAAAATATGGAGTCAACCAAAATCCCTACCCATATTCTCCATAATCAAGTAGGTTTCCAACACAAAAATATGTTCAAGGGAGGGGGTAAGGACAACCTAACTTCAATAGGCCACCCAATGCATATAATCCAACCTCTATTTAAAAAATAAGAGATATAGTTCCAGTCCATAGGAACTTAGTTCAAGGAAAAGAATGGAAGACTCAAGGATAGTATATGGATGCCAATGAAGGTGAAGGACAAGTTTTGGTAGTTAAAGGAGGACTTACTCCTCAATTGATAATAGAAGATGAAAAATTTAGGCAAGAAAAAATAAATAAAGGATGGTAGACCCAAAGAGTGAGCTTGAAAAACTTTAAAGTGGAAGACACATTTGTCCTAAATCAAGGTACTTCAATTGAAAACAAAAATAAATCAAAGAGTAAAGCTTTTGGATATGTTCATGGTGTTGATACAAGTACAAATAACCCTCTTATAAGGCATCAAGGTGTGAATGCAAGTGAGACAACCCCTACAAGTTTTGAACCTATTCAAATTAAATGTGTGGGAAGGGTGACTCAAAATGATCCATTGCCTCAATATAAAGTAACTTATTTGCCTTAAAGAATATAATAAAATGGGAAATGTTCCTTCTTTGAATATCATTGATTATTTAAAGAGAACTAAAACATATATATCTATTTATGAAGTAATCCACATGCTTGGTCAAAAGGAATTTATTCAAGAGTAGCTATCCCAATCTACATCATCCTTCAAACATAAATACATGGTGATGTAGCCCTCACTAATGATCCTAATCACATTGTTAAATCCTCTATCAAATATGAAAATCCCCCACCCTTATAAGTCACTCTCATTATGGGAGACAATCTTGTTCACAATTGCATTGTGGATAGTGGGGCAAGTACCTTAGTTATGCCAAAACTTGTGGAAAATAAGTTGGTATTAAAATGTGAGCTATATAGTAAAGGAGTATTGAAAATTTATGGGAAACCAACTAATTTATTAAGGCTCATCAAGAGTTTGAGAGTTTTCTTGCATGATTGTCCAAGCTTTTTTATCCTTCAACATATAGCGATGGTTGATCTACCTGCTCACTTTGATATATGCATATCAAGGGAATTTAACACCAAGATAAGAGGATATATCTTAGTTGATTAGTATTTATTGTCATTTAAAACAATATATGGATCAAAGGTAACTATTATAACATACCCATTGGCTAGTTTTCATATTGAGCCATAGTGGAAGTAGCTCTAATATGAATTATACCATTAATGATCAAGAAGAGTATGCTATGGATGATGGATCATCTTAAAAAATTTAAGGTATATATAATATTTACCTAGATGAGTATGGTGCTAACACTTATGGACATGATCCATACACTTTCATTAAATAGACTGACCTAGAACATACATCATCCATGATGAAGGCGATGAACATTCTAAGGTAAGCATTGATAATTATTTTCAACAAGCTACTGAGGGTAATTACCTTATTCATATGCATGATAATGATTTTTTTCAAAGTATTTTAGATTAGGATAATGATGAAGATAATTCCATTCTACCTACCTAATATGAAGGAATCTATGAATGTGATAACCATGAAGAAGAAGATGATCTATGGTAACAGTTATATGCCATAGTTCAAGAGTTTGAACAACTAGGTAAGTCAAATCCCCTTCCTAAGAATCTTGAATATAATAGTAAGGTTATTGATGGATATTATAAAAATGAAGGAGAGTGTCTGATTAAGCATGAGAATGAGTGTAAAACTACTCTTAATAAGGATGAAATCATGAAAGAGTCTAATGAAACCAAGGTAGAAATATTTGTGTTTGAAGAACAATCTCAACCTAAGTCTGATATCAAACCAATTTAATACATGTTGGAGTAGAAAGAGGACAATATTGATGTTTTTAGACATCAAGTGAATCATGTTCCAAAACAAGGTAAAGTTGAGACAACTTTGATGACTCCCAAGATTCAGTTTGAGAGGTGCCAATTAAACATGATAGATTTCAAGAAAGCTACAAATCCAAACAAGACTCTTGAAGGGCTAGATGGAGTATTCATGAGATCTATAAGTGACATACTTGTAATAAAAATAAGATATAAATATGGTAAGTCATTTGAATATCTACATAAGTAAGTGTTCATTGACAAGTATGCATCAGATGAAGATATGTTTTCTTGGAGTAGCAATGATTCTAAAAGCATTGTCTTTGACCCTGGTCAAAGAAATGATAAATTTGTTCTTCAACTCAAGTGTTTGAGGTCTTGTACATACTAGGATAGGTGTGCTTTCCTTTAGTTTTTGTGTGTGTTTCCCCTAAGTTTTCATGAGAACACAAGTGTGTTTTCTTTGGTGTGTTATCTTATGTATTTGTTTTCTTTTATTTAGAGTGGTTTGGTGTCCTTTCAAAGGCATTTTAGTGTTAAGTAAAGAGTATAGGTGAATCCATAACCCAATGGATAGGAGCATGCAATTGTTCCTAAGCATATTAGGCATGCTACCCCTAGGAAATCGCCAAAATGTTGATTGATTTGACCCTAAGTCAAATTAGGTAAAATACCCCTATATATCCAAACTTGTCATAAGGTATCCTAGTCTTGATTTAGTTCCATGGTCATTAATGAGGCTAAACAATATGTTTTATCTTTGTCATTTTTGTCTAAGTTGATCTTATGTCATCTAAGGCCACCTTTTGAGTCATTTAATGAAACTATATGGTTTTTTATAAAAGATAGATTGTGTCAAGATGTACTCTAATGTCCCACATTTTAGAATATGTCAGAGATGGCAGTTTTGAAATTAAATTCTACATCTTCAACATTCATCCAAGAAGAATCACTGCAAAGAGAGGGGTTTTAGGTAGTTATATGACCTAAGTGACACACTTGGCACATGGGAAAGCTTCTAGGAAGTCTCTTGAGATCCCCATAACTCACTTCTAAACTTAGGTGGTTCTAATAGGTCCAATGGCAAAAACCAACCTCTCTATCATCGCTTTCTTAGACAATTCAAAGAGGTCAATTGGTTTACACTTGGTACGGATAGGAGGAGCATAGTTAAATTTAGTGAACTTAGTGGGTGGTATTAGTACATTTTTATTCAATTTCATGGAAATGGTTTTTGGATTATGGTCTATGATTTATGAATAATCACTAAGACTTTTAGTGACTCCAAACTACTTGTGCATCCCCAATGGCTTCAATATTCCTATATGATGGTATTGGTCTATAAAAATCAATTATTGTATATGAAATTTTAGGAAATTTTATTCCTTGTGATGTTGGATTCAACTCAGTTGGCATGTGTGAATATGAATATGCTGGTAGGATCACCCTCATTATGCTATAAATGAGCACTATTTGTCTGTAGAACATTATTTTCACAATTACAAAGATTATATTCCTATATTGGTCTTCAAAAAAGAGAGGATATGTTATGTCCAATCTCTCATTGCATGGTGATCAGTTTCTCCTTTGAGGGTTTAGTCTCAAAATTACCATTGATTGAGTGAAAGGTCTAGGACACAAGCACAATCAAGAATCCCTAAAATAGTCACCTACATGACTATGTGAGAGTGTTTAGACAAGGTTATTGATGAATTTATAACCTATAAACATTCATAATATCTTGTGTATCATAAAAAACATGGTTGAACCATTAAAAGACCCAATGTTGGTAAGGGAGGACTTAGAATACAGTCAGAATAGACACATAGTTAGATCTCTTTATGAATATCACCTAAATTCAAGTGGAACTAAGCCTTGATTAGTCATTTTGATAAAACAAGAAGGTTTCAATATTGTGATAATAATATCAAGGTGTAAATAGTAAGACTGAGATATCCAAAGGATTAAATATTGGTTTTGATAACCAATTCAACATACATAGTCTTATATATAGTAACACCTATATGAAACCTCAAAAAGTGGTCTAAAGCCAACACCATAGAGGTCTGAGTAGTGATGAAATGGATTTGGAGATGTTTTATATTCAACTGAGACTATTAGGCAAGTCTGAGAGCATAAAATATCTAGTGATAGTGGTAAAGTCACTATGTACAATTAGACTTGGATCCATGTTCACAAAGTTAGGAAATTTTCAAATGAGACAACTTACCTTAACTTATTTGAAAGAGGATTCTACCTCAAAAAAGGTCATCTCTTGGTGGAGTGTCTTGAAGTCTAGGCAGACTTAACAACTTCTCTTATAGACCAATGTTAGAGACAAAATATTAACACATAAAGTGGTTACTACTTCAAAAGATAATGATGGTTGGATGGATTTAAACTCAGTCAGTTTTCCATTGAAGATACCCAATGAAAGCTACGGTGCTATAAAGCTCAAATGAACCTGTAGCTTATAGTGGTACATGATGCATGGATGGTAGAAGGATGATTATAGAATTATCATGGAAAAATGAGTTTAATTATTTGTCTAATGGTCTTATTGACCTCAAGATTAACTTATTCATTAAACACAATGTTCAATCATAAACATACACCTACAAAAGTCCAATTTTCCTAAGATGAGTATCTATAGTCTACTAGAGTCACATATTAGCCCATGCTAGTGAAATGTCTTGACTAACATACTGAGATTTAATATGGATGAACATGTGGATACCACTCTCATAATGGTAATATAAACTTCATATGATTCTAAAATTAAAGAGACATATAAAATATTGGGTTTCAAACCTCAACCCATAGTCAATGCAAAACCTTGCACAGTCACTAGGCTTAAGAAGCTGATTTTAGGTTTTAGAGTGTTTAGAGATTTGTAGATATGATATAACCTTGTAAATTTGTAAATATGGCCTCCATAACCTAATAAATCCATCCATAATATCACTTTGGTTATAAAAATAGGGTATATGCCCTCTATTTTATCTCAGATATAGGGTACTCCATAGTGAAGGCCACCTACAGGTTCGGTATATGAATAAGAAAAGGATGGAATGAAGAGTATTGAAACACTTTAGAATGATGTGAAAGGTTTATTAGGATATTAAAAAAGTGAATGAATACCTACAGTTAATGGAAACTCTTATAGGTGGTCACAAGCTCAATTATATAGTCTAGGCCTAAACCCTCATGGCCTATAACTTAATTCATATGACCATATGAACTTTCCAAATAGTTTGATAAGATTTCAAGGAGAATATAGGATGAATTAGAATTACTGGTGTATAGGAAACAACACAAAGTTGGTCATTCAAGCCTAATTTCCTCTTAATCCTACTCATAATGCATAAAAGTAGCTTGAAGACCACTTTATTTTGATCACATATGTAAAAAAAATATGTATGGTGACCCAAGGAGTTGGTAATAGTTTAATGGGGTCCTTAACTAGTTCTCAATGTATTTTTTTTAAATTTAGATGTTTGGATTTTATGAATCATTGTTAAGGATCTATACCACCAAAAACCCTCCCAAAACCCTTGTTTAGATCTGATGGAGAAAACATAAATGAATATGCATCCAAAAAGGGTTAGTTGGTCAATAAATTGATTTGGACATGTCTATCACTCTCCTAGGATCCATGACATCCATTTGATCCATACTATCACTTGTATAGACATACCTAAATCTGGGGTTTCTATAAGTTTTGAGGTGTTACATAGGTGTAAAAGGGAATGAGAAGATGAAAGTAATTGATGGAGGTTTGTAAGGAATTTTTATAACTCCACATACTCATATAGCACCTCAATTAAGAATATAAACCTCTCTTCTATAGTATTCATTATAGGCAATCTTAGATAATTCGTGAGAAAGAACATGACTATCTAAATTGAGAGGTGCTAAGTGTTTTAAAGATTTTCATTGAATTCTAAATGCTAGACTCGAAGGAAAAGATAATATGATGTGTTATTTATCACCCCTTAAATGAACCACCACGAGTAACTTCAATTCACATAAGTGAAAAATGTGAAGATTGAAGCTAAGAGGCTAATGAGTGGTTGTTAGAGAGTGAGTAACAATTGGCAAAGAGAGAGTTATCAATTAGAGAGGCATAAATGAATGTCACCATCAAGATTTCATATTCTCAAGATAATGAAAATGTGTCAAAGACCCTATGGTAGTTTTGGGTATTCAATTAGACTCATCATCAAACAAGGTATTTTTAAGAAGGTTAATTGAGTCTCTACACCAATTTGAAGGAGAATGATGCAATTCTGATTGGCACTTGTCCATGACAGCTTCCTAACTTATTTTCCACTTAATTCTCTTGAAATATAACCAATTTATAAGTCTTGACTCTTTTCCTTGTGACACTTCCACTTATCTTCTTCTCTCTCATTTCTTATGCTCTATATATGTAAGCCTTTTTGGATTTATAATGGATCCATCCCTAGTATGGTGAAGCCCTATTAGTGTGAATACTGTATTTGCCTTTGAAATAAATATTTCCAATTTGGGTTTGAATTCATAACTTATTGTCTAAGTGTGTAAAGTGGTGTATAGTGGGATGATAAGTGATAACTATTTATCCTTGTGTTCTACTTATTATTTCATGTTTGGTACAAGTAGTTATCCCTCTAATAGGTCACTTGAAGTGTAGTCAATTATATTTGTCTATCTCTAAGCATAAGGAGTAGCATTAGTGTCTACAATATAACCTTTTGTTCACTGACCTTGAGAAGTATAATGCATATTACCTCCATGTTTAAAACACTTATGTTAGAGAAATCTAAGACATTGAGACTAGAATTGTGAGTCATGTTTCATAGTGCAAGTGTATGGTAGTCTAGTGGAGATAAATATGGTGTATCACCTCATTAGCATAGGTTAATTTTGTGTTCCTTCTATCCATTTTAATCCAATAAAACAAGTAGTGTAGGTGATAAGTTATCAAATTCTAATTTAGGGAGTTAGCCTTTAACCTAGAGGTTTACCTCTTCTATGGGTAACCCACATGCCTAGAGGTAATCCAATGTTTCACTCAATCTAGATAAGGCTTGAAAAACCACTCTAGGTTGTAAAATTGAGTGAAAACACTTCCCTTATTGCATCTTCAACTAGTAGATTCTTCCACTTGATTAGAAACTCATAAATGTCTTAGTTTCATAACTTTTTCACTCATTTATTGATGACTACTTCAAGTTCTGTAATGAACTTCCATTCTTCATCTAACTCAAGAAATTATGAATATATTGGAATCTTATTATCAGTTAATTTATTTAGGTATGAGACATGAAATATATGATGCATTTTGAATATGGTGTAAGTTATAACTTTTAAGATAGTTATTGATTTGGTGGAGAACCTCATAAGGTCCATAAAATTTTGGTGCAAGCTTGAGGTTATTATACTAATTAAGTGACATTTTATATAGGGTTGAAATTAAATGAGAATCCAATATTATTCTAAAAATTCATCTCACTTTGGTGTTGATCTACTTATTATTTAATCTAATTTTTATCCACATCCAAATTCTTTTTAAGGACTTGGAGCATTTCCTATTTGTGGATATGTTCCTCCACCACTGGCATTTTTGGGTGACCTTATAAATAATAAGTAGTTGATGGTGGGTGATAAACACAAAGAGCATAAAATGGAGTAATATTTGTTGATGTGTAAAATTAAGTGTTACATCACCATTTTTGTAGTGAAATCCATTTGGACCATTGAGATTATTTTTTTGAGGAAAATTAATATAGATACCCTTCCAAACATATATTCACAATTTTTATTTACCCATATGATTGAAAATGCTAAGATAAAGTGTGTTCTATTTTTTACCCCCACACTAAAAATATGTCAATCCAAAATATGCTAGTGAATATAGAGTCAAAATGCTTCCCAATGATTATAGGCATGGCATGGAGTTTTTACACCTTATCCATGAAAAGTTTTTCTATTGTACCATCTTCAAATGGATAAGAGAGTCCAAAAAAGTGTGAATTATTAGTTATTATATTTATTATTACTAAGAACACATCTATCTAGTTTTATTTTGCTAATCTTGTAATAAAATCCATTGATATTTCCTCCCAATGTTTTACTAGAATGGATTATAGCTGTAATAGGCATGGCATTTTAACATTTTCCCATTTATGTTGTTGGAATTCCAAGAATTCAACCATATTTTTTTATGCAACACCCTAAGGCTTTCCCTAAATAAATCCTCCTTTGTCAATGATATTATTCAATAACCCACAATGTTATTCTAATAGTGAGTTATGCATTTGAGATAAAACACTAGGTTTTAATTGAGATTTTTTTCAAAGAAAGAGTTTATATTTACATCATAATGAATATAAATTCTAATCATACTTATACAAATAAGAATGATATAGTAAAATTTTATGAAATAATTTCCTTTCTACAAAGTCATGTTGCCACTCTATCCTTGGTGATTCTACCCATTATGGTTGAAGTAATGAGATGGAAAATACTGTTCATGTCTTGAGCTCCTATTAAGAAAGAGTATCAAATGTTATATTATCATTTTTTGGGTAAGTAATCTCAAATTCATGGTCTAACATCATGGTGATCCATTTTTTAATTATTTGAGGATCATCATTATTCCAAGAAATACTTAATCCTCTCATGATGATATGTTTTAACCTTGAAATGCTAGGCCATAAGATATTGACACTACCATTTGACTAAATGAATGATAGCTAACATTTAATCTTCATATGTGGGTTGTAAAAATTTCTTTCCTTTAAGTTTTTGAATATAAAATACCAAGGGAAACCTTATTACATCAATATTATGATAATGACATATCCTAAAACATCATATTCTACTACAAATGACTTATAAAAACTAAGGGTAGATAACATATGTTGGTTGTAATAGATTATTTCAGGTTCTTGAAAGTTTGTGTGGCTACCTTAGATAAATTAAAGGAACCCTTAATCAATAATTTTATTAAATGTTGTGTTATGATAGCATAGTTATGAAAAATATTTTTTAGTATGTAGTCAACCCTAAGAATCCTCTCAAACCCTACATGATTTTAGATAGAGGCTAATATTTGATAGATGCACTATTATTCAGGTCCACCTTAACACCTTCATGTGATAATACATGACTTAAGTTTAGTAGATTATGATGTTGTCAAAGAAACCCAATTTGTTTTTAAATAAATAGACAAATACCAAATTCATGAGATTATAAGTAGTATAGGGGGCATTAGCGAGACAAAAATGCATAACTAAGTATTAATAATGACCTCATGTGCCATAAAATATATCTTACAAATACCCTCCTACTTAACTTAGATTTGATGATAAACCAAATGTATATCTAACTTAGTAAAAAAATCATACCATTAACCCATCCAATAACAATAACATAAAACTTATCTTTGAGAGTGACTTTGTCGAGTTCCTTGTAATATGAATTAATTTTCCATGATTCATCCTTCTTCTTAACCATGACCATTGGAGATGAATAAGCACTTTTACTAAGTTGAATAATTTGTGAGTCAACATTTCTTAGATTTTTTTTTTAATTTTAGAATTTTAAATTATATAAATAATGGTAGGGCCTAATGTTAACCATAATTATTCCCAAACTCAATTTAATGGCATTTTCATGGTATCTAATAGGGGTATTCCCTTGGGTTCTTTAAAAACTTATTGATGATGCTAAATGACATCTTGAAGCTCTAGTGGATTCTAAAATTTTCCACCTCATGTTTCTAAGAAATGTAGTTATGTCAGCCATAATGTAAGATCCTTTTTTGATCAATTTATCCATAATATCTTATTATTTAGCTTGGTGGTAATTTCATCTCAATAATATTTAAACTGTGTTTATTTGCACAAAAGTCCATGAATAATTATTCAAAATTAAATCATATAATTTTTAATTATTTAAGTCAATGTACTTTTAAAATTACACCCACTCCCCCAATTGGGATATTTTTTTATGAATCCAAATGATAATTCCCAATTAAGAGTTTGATATGATGACATTTACCCCCACAAAATTATTTTTTATCAGCTATCATGACTTGAAAATTAGAGATTGGATACATATAGCAATTGAGATTATTAGTTAATCTTTTATCAATGAAATTTGTTACTTCCTATATCAACCAAAATTATCACCTTCCTCTTCTTGTTGGGTCAAATAATAATAGTGTGTCCAATGGGGTAGCCAAAAAACATTTAAAAATAACTATAAGGTAAAAGTCAATTTTTTAAAACAAACTTTAATAATTTTTGTAAACTAAAAATGCACTATGTATCTATATATAAGCTAAAACACACATGTTTGTATTAATTTAATCCAAACAAACACAAGTTTTTTGGGAGGGATATTGGAGTTTCTATCACCTCAAAATATAAAAAACTAAGACACTATTATATTATGATATAACCAATTAATTTGAGTGTTTGCATTGTGATTATCCCATTAAATGTATGTAGGGACATGATAGGATTTTCTTTCTCTCTAGGATGCTTATTTTTGTGATCTACAATTGGTTATTTCAAAACTATGTCTTCCTCTTCCATAACCTCATTCTCAATAATAATCAATATTTTCTCATGAATTGAACACTTTTGAAATTTAGACCATTTTTTGTTACAATTTAAACATATTCTCTTTTCTCTTTTATTTTCTTCTTGTTAAGGAGATAATTTTGTAATTTTCCTTGGCTTAAGAAAATTGGTCACAATTTTGCTGACAAAATTGGTCACATTCTATATTTCCATCCATAGTGAAATCTAGTGTGAATATTCTAGTAAAAGAGTTTCTTTTCTAAATGTGTAATGCTCTCTACATAGATTTATAAAATATACAAGGCTACAAAAAATGAACATTGTGCTTAATTTAGTCCTTAAGTGCATTGATTTATAATTTAATCCTTCAATAAAGTTTTACATATATATTTATAATAGATAATATCAAATGTTAAACACCATATTTAACTATATATCTTCTTTATTTATTATTTTTCAATGAGGTGAAATAACTTCCCTTTCAAGTTTTTTCATAGTGGGTTGATAATTCATTAGTAAATTCTTTCCAACTAAGCACATGTCCTTGCTTGCCACTCATCATCCATTGGTACCACTAATAAGGCTCAAATTCTAAATATAGTGAGGTTATTCTAACCATTTTAATATTTGGTAGATTATGAAGATTAAAATATTTCTCCATGAGACTTAACCATGAAGTTAAATTTGTAAAATTAAACTTATGGATGATTGTTTTGGGTAGGTTAAATTTTGTTCCTTGTAAAGGTTTCCCTATACTTTTATATGGTATGCTTAGTTTTTACCTTCTTGGGTGCAAGTTCCAATGTGTATGTATGATTGGCACTAGCCTTTATCCTTTAGGTTGACTATTTTGGAGATTTAATTTGTATAATAGTTAATTTTTAAACCTATCCAAAACCTCATTTAAAGTTGTTGCAAATGGGGAAAAAATATTCATGATAAAATTTATCACTTTTTCATATCTTAAAAAAATGTTTCCCTCAACTTTACATGGTGGAGAATAAAGAGAGTCATTTGTATTAGTGGTTATAGAAAATACATCTAGTCCAAAATGTGGGGAGGATGATATTACTTCTAATGTGGTCTTATTCAAAATTCTATATATGTGATCAGTTAGGGGAGAAAAGTACCTAGTATGAGCGGTATCCATAAATAATTTATGTTTTGTTGATAAACATGAGCTTTATTAGTTTTGGAGATCTATGCCCTAATTTTGTGTTTGAATAAAATCATACAAAAAAAGAGATTCAAAGTGAACTTTACATAACCATACCTCCTTCAATATTACTTAAAAAAATTGTGACCACTAAAATCTATTATAAGTATCCTTAAAAAATTAAGGAATAGACTCAAGAAAGAACTTTTATGAGGATATTTAACCTCTACAAGATATATTTAAAAAAAATTGATATCAGTTGTTAGTATATTTCTCTAAAATAAACTTAAAAAATAAAGAGAAAATCTAATTAAATGCGATAAATAAGAGTATAATCGAATATATTGTCCATTTTGAGTGGGAAACTTCCAATATACAAAGTGATAATGAAATTAATTTGTGAATGCAACTGATGATGATTTAGGAGAGGTTTACTCTTTATTATTTATTGATATCATTAGGTAATATCACACACCTTCATCCGATTTAGGTCAATCTAAATATACAACTAGAACTAATAAATGATAATATAAGTTAAACGTGTCACAAGTTGACCTCTCATAACCTTAGTACACTTAGGAAAATATAATAGAATGGGCGTAACACTAACCTATGGAGCTTAAAACTTGTCTATCCATTGTCAATATAGTTTTATCATGAGGGCCATATTCTCTAAGTGAGATGATATTAATCTAAGACCTCCCATCACTAAGGATTAGGTGACATTATCCCATCTAGAAAAATGTTTGAGTTTACTATTTTTCAAACCCCCAATAAAAAATACATTAAATGTTGTCAATTTGATTATGTACCATGTGTAGAGATAAAACCACCATCAACTAATTGACCATGATTGATTACAAAACATTTTAAATGATAACCAATCTACCTACTTTTGAAATCCATTTATGAGATAAATGTTTTAATTTGACCTTTACCCAAGATACAAAATATATCCAATCACAAATAAAATATTTATGAAGAGATATTTTAACACCAAAATACTTGAAATAAAAGTGTTGAGAATAAATCACTGAGCTTCCTACATTATTTCTAGACTGAGAAATAAAAAGTCATCTACAAATTATAGATGTGAAAATGACTTATTCCTTTCAATAGAAAAATCATGTATTAAACCCAATACCTTGTTCAATTTATCAGTGGATCCAAACCTTTTACATATAATAAAAATAAAAATAAAGATACTATATCTCCCTACCATATTCCTTTATAAAATTTAAAACACTGGAAGAAAATGTCATTGAAATACAATTCATAACCTATTCAATCCACTAATACTAACCCAAAAAAATAAAGATAAATAAATAAATCATTCTCAAATATGTCTAAAATAAAATCACTAGGAGTTAGTATATACCTTTTTTAAAACCCTAATTATTAAAATTGTTCAGATTAAGGTAACCCCACATTTGACTGGTGTGGAATCTAGCTTAGACACATAGGGGGTCTAGGTCACCCAAGTAATAAAAAGCAAAAGGAGCCAATGTTCAAGAAAAAAATGATCAAACCCATCAGGGGCCTAGAAAACCCAAACCTCTGAGGAAGTAATGAGAGATGAGATAAGCTAAAAAACTAAAGGGGGACCCACTAAAAACCATCAAACCCTAAAAAAACAAAGAAGAAAAATTAAGGAACCACAACTTATCAATATTTATATATTTACCATTGGATATATGGTCTTCATTAGGAAAATCTAAATCACTCATTTCACTCTTTATAGAAGCTATTTCACCACCCAAATATTTCAAAATTTTGACATTTCTTGTAATTTCTTGCACCTTAGTACATGAGTCTCTGGAATATCCCAACAACCTGAAATAGTTTCAAATCTCTTTTTCTTTATCAAATTGAATAGGTTGGTTCCAAGAGTTAATTTAGGACCCAAGTTAAACCAAAGTGGTAAGCATGTTACCCTTTTCAATTAGGACACACATTCTGGTTGAGGTCATTCTTTTCCTATTACTGGTCACTAGGTCAATGATAACTAGTGTGCCAATAATTTATACAATAATTTGAAGGATTCTACCACCATAGAATTAATGAGGGAGACCATGAGATACATACACATAGGGATTCCATCCATTTTAAATTTCAAGTAATTAAAATTAAATTTCTACTATTGGAACATAAGGAATAATTTTCCCATGAACCAAGGACATTAATTTAGGATTTTAAGGTAGTTCTCCTAGCTATCAAAAGAGAATAACAAACACCCATTGGCCATAGCCACCATGTTGAAAATTACATCATCTTCCCACTTTATTTTATTCAAGTTCCTAACAACATTTATGTCATGCCATCTTCCAAATAACTTCCTGATAAGAGAGTTATTATATTTGGCCTCTGTTTCATCAAGAATCTTGTTGGTGATATAGAGAGTCAGGATATTATTCGACTATTCATTCATTGGGTTTAAAAAACTATACTTTGACATATTCTTAAAACTTGTTGACTCAACCTTTTCCATCCTACTGGTGAGAAAGAATGAGTTGTCACTATTCTTTGCATCTTTTCTAGCTCTAACAATCCATAAATTATACCTAACCCATTTAAAATATAAATTCCTCCTATGCAGGGAAGCTATTGAATGTGCCTCCCACAAATTTTTTTTATGAGTGATAAAATCAAAATTAAAACTTGAAATGAGAAAGAAACCATAATAAATGATCCAATAGCTACTATTGTGAGCACTAAAGAGATCAAATGGATCTTTTTCAAATGGAAAGTCCAACTATCATAAATATCTTCCATACCATGAGAAGATATGTCAATAAGAAGTGAACTTTTTTCATGATTCTAAAACCATAATTCCTAAAAAAAATCACCTAAAAAAGGGGGGGTCCCAAGAATATCCCTAACTATAGTATAAGAAACCATTGAGTTATATAATTTTTGACTATCTTAGGATCCTTGAAGATCCTAGTCGAGTTCTTTTTATTTATTCTAAAGTTATTTCCTTGTCCTTATGAGGTTTTATCCCTCTGTTAGAAACTCTAGGGTAGTTATATATTTTTCATTTCTCAAAGTTTTGACCTCTGTCTAATTTTCCTCTCCCTGAATGGGAGTTCCTAGTGGGGTATTTTGGTATTTATGAGGGGAAGAAATATTACTAGAAAGGATATGACCAAGTGGTACTCTCGATTGGAAGCAATGATCATGTTGATCCTCATTCTTATTCTTTAGAGGGGGAGACCTAAAAGAATCTATAAGATTCATTTTTACCAAAAGAGGAGAAATATTGGGATCTAGCCACTTTTTGGGGGACCCCTTCTCAAGATGAGAGGCTTGCTTTGAATTCCCTATTGGATCAGTGGATCCTTGGGTTTTTTGATTAAAATTCATTGGTTATAGATTGAAGTCTTATTTCATTACCAAATAGGTTTCCCTATTGACTTTAGGATAACATGTTTGAGCTTTACCATTTCCATTTTCCACCACATTCATTCTAACCTTTGAACTAGGCAAGGAGTTGTGTAAGATTAGTTATTCACTCTCTTTCGTAACACCATCTTATTTGTTTGGTGTTGTGTAAATATTCAATTTTTTCAAGCAACCACTTCCTCCATGTCCCACTGAGTCACACTCTTTACAAATGAGATTATCTTTTTCATAAACAATCTTTTGGGTCTATTTGCCAAATTTATACTTCAACCAGATACTTCTAAGGACCGATTTATTTGTCTGGACATAAACATTGATTCTTGCTTCAACTAATCACCTTTTTGAAATTGTTAAATTTAATTTAATTTATCTTTATGTCTCACTTCAAAAACATCAAAGAACCATATTTTATGCAATAACATCACTCTTTATGTATTTTTATAATCAAATTCACTAGTGTTTCACCTTTACATGCCCTTTCCTCTTCATCAAAATTCTTATCATCAACACCTCAATGATGTCATAATATGTTATATTTTTATGTTTCAATTGATATTTCTTAGTCAAATCAAAGGAGATTATCAATAATACCATGAGTGATTGGTATGTTATAAATCATCCTAATTTAATATAATATAATAATTTTAGAGTTACATAAAATAAAATAAAAATGAAAAGTCTTTTAGAGAGAGAGAGAGAGAGAGAGAGAGAGAGAGAGAGAGAGAGAGAGAGAGAGAGAGAGATGGGACTAATCTTTATATTTTATAAGTTTACTACATACATAAAGATAGATGAAGTAATTAATACTATTAATATAGATATAAGGTATTCAAAATTCTAGTTGTATAAATTTGCTTGTGATGAATATGAAGCTAGACTACATATTTTGTTCATGATGTATCACATTATTAGTATAATAGGTTAACTGATTATGTTTTTAATAGAGACAAAATTTTGAATAATGAGTACGAATAAACATTATACCAATATTTTAGTTTGTTGTCATATTAAACTCAAAAATTATAATAAACAAGATTAATTCATATAGATTGAGAATATAGAGTGATATTCTATTGAAAACAATTATTGATGATATCATTAAAATCAAAATGAAGATCTATATCTATCTATTTTGACCATATATATTTTCTCTAACCAACTATATTTATCTATCTATTTGCTTTGTCCATATATATTTATCTATTTACTATGTCTATCTATTTATCCATATATAAAGACATGTTCTTGTAACATTCTAGTTCACTCCAACCTATAGGATCTACTTTTTTTATAAACAAAATTACCAATAAACAAACTCCTCTACTATATGGTAACTAAATGTTCTGGTTCCTTAGCCTTAAATGCATAATATATAATTTTATCTTCTAATATTATTTTCTTTAAAATTATATGGGAAAGGCATGAATATTAAATTCAATAATTCACTTGATTTGAAAAGATATTACAAATAAATTTTATAAAAGATTTAATGTTTTCACAATACATGTTTTTTCCTAATGATGAATCACAGATGATGATTCAAAATGTGTCAGATCTCAAATCACACATAATTTTTTTCCTAAAAATCATTACGGTCAAATATATTTTATATTCCCTTATTGAAAGTTTCTAAATAAGAATAAGTTATTCTAACAAAACCAAAGTACAAGAATCATTCATAAGTTTGCATAATTATACATTTTATATATAAGTCAATATCACTAAGTAATAATGAATAAAAGTACTTACATTTTTTATGAAAATTAATTGATCATTAGTATGTCCCAAAAAATGAACTCTTAAGTTTGTAACTTTTTACTTATAATTAAAATGAGTAGGGGGATGGTGGTTTTGATGTGTCCAACCATAGGATTGTCTGACCCTTCCTTATCATTGAGGACCAAGATGGAGGTTTTAGGTCATTACCAAGGTAAAGTGCAAAGATTAAGTGTGGTGAGTAAAATTTAAGGATTCATGTCCAATGACATGTGATGGTATTAGGTATAATATAATTTTAATAACATATTATTATAAGAATATAATTCACTTTTAAAGGTTCCCCTATGTCCAACCTCAACATCCCTCAGCTCACACTCTTTCATCTAAATAAAACCTTACACACAATTCTACCATAGTTATCTAGTAGATATGTGCATGATACTGCACTACTAATTATCAGAGTAGATTTGTCTTGGCACTCCAATATGATAATAATTGGCATGTCATTTTGTTCCTAAGGGCACTCCATGGTAATATTAACTTGTAAATGGATTTATACCTAAGGGAACTTGACACATTTTTAGATTTATGGCTAGGTACTCCATCGAGATTGTATTATCAACTATTCAAATTTATACTAAAAATCAATTGATGGATATGTGTATAGGTTATTATAGTAGGGGATTAGGTAGAAATCTAATTATTCCCCAATGATCGAATTCCCTAACATTATTATACCTATCCTGTTATCTCATTTGATTTTATATTCCACTAAAAAATTAGACTGAATAGTTTAAGTGGTTACTATTGTCACTTGAAATTTCACCCCTTGAGGAGATGAAAAGTATCTCCTCGTTCAAGTGGCACAATAGAACCACCTCAGGGTTGTGGGTGACCCCAAATTTGAGGTGGATCTCTAGATTAGGGCTAGTTTGAAACCTACTACTGACTTTTGGGGGTGAAAAGGGAGAAGGATAACTAAAAAAATATATAATATAGGGGAGGTGATACACCAAATAGATGGACTACATACACCACTTTCAATGCACTTGAAACCAAAGAGAAGCCTACACATACACTTCATTCAATTAAACACTCTTATTCTACATCAATGTTTTAAGCACGAGGTCTTATAGAGAGTCTAGGATAGTAAGACTTAGACAATAAGCCTTATAGAAACACCAATGAATAATCTACTCACTATACTTGAAATATATATCAGACACTTCTTTCTGACTTGCAAAAGAGAGCTTCAAACTACACAAGGCACTAGGAAGAGTAACATGTGAAGGTAAGTAAAATACACTTGCATAAGACCAAAAACCATAATATGAACTTATTTAAATATTGAATGAGGCAAAAAAACATTATTTATTAGTTTAAGGTAAAAATTGAGAATGTCTTCACCATACTCAAGTGGAGAGATGTCTATAACAACCAAAAAGGCTAGTATTTATAGCTATTATGAGAGGAGAGAGAGAAAGTGAAGCTCAAGAGTCACTAAGACACTTTTAAAGAAATATAAAGGAGTTAAAATCAACATGGAATCAAGCATGAGATAGGTACTACAAGGACAATAAGGACAAATGTCTCACAAACTTGTTTAACTCCTACATATGTAGCGTAGATGCTCTTTTCTTGCATAAGAAATTGCCCTTCTGAAATGTCTTTATTAGACTACCTCATCACTAATTAGGGTTAGGTATAATGGTTGGTATGAAGGGTAGGGGTTACTAACAAACCTATACATGTATTGGAATAGTCTGAAACCATTTATAACTTTCTACCCATGAGCAATCACTCCAAACTTTACAAATGACTCATTCTCATGCACCTCTCACACTTGACACCCAAAATGCTTCCAATTATGAAATATGATCCATGAAAAATGAGGGATGATGCTTGTCAAGAGTGTCCAAGTCATCAGATTAATGAATTAAGCCTTAAAAAGCTTCCCAATTTGAGTTTTTACCATTTTCACTAAGTCTTCATTGTCTACCCACTAGACTGGCTGAGATGAGGAAGATGGTAGGAAAACTTGGGAGATTAGATAACTAAATATATGAAAATGAGGACTTATAAAAATTACTAATCTCTCTCCCAAAGGTGGTTTCATATTTTGAAAGTTCTCCATGCCTATAAAACACATAAATTTGTCAAATAAGCCTTGTTGTACCTCTTTCGTACAGGTAGGGTATAAATCAGTTGCATGGGGTAGGTATTTGGAGAGTACTTTAAAGCTTCAAATAAGTTTCATGATCACCTTACCCCATTTGGATGCTCCATTTTCCTTCTTTTCTCCATTGGGTCCTTAAGGGGGGTATTGTGAGGGTTTCTAGTCTTTTCAAGTCTTAGGCATTATTCATAGAGTTGGCACATTAGAAATATCAATTAATTCCTTTGAGATAATTTTAGGGACCTTACATAACATCTATAAACACCTTAGGCCACCATGAAAAGTATTATGAAAGTTCTGAGCTTTCTAAGATGGCCATTTGATTCATTTATGAGTTCTACATAGGCCTTGTGAATTGTAAGCCAATAAATGGATTCTTAGTGGAAGCCACTACATACTAGAATATTAAACACATCCAAACACATCTAAAAAACATGATTACATAATCATAATAGCTCATTAAGATCTATAAATTAAAAGACCCCACCTTTTGAAACTAGGCCTAGACCTTGCTCAATAGGTCTGCCTGCAAGCCTTATTGCCCAAACCATCCTACTTTTTTTCCTTATTATTTTTAAGGTTATTCATTTTATTTAAAATTGATTTAAACTCATCCAATAATATTACAATTTCTCCCAGACTTTTGGTCCATGTTTCATCCTTATTTCCAAAACTTGTAGGGTTTATGAAAAGGGAAAGGTGCCCTACCTCTGAGACATAATAGAGGCATGATATCCTATTTTAATTTTCAAAAAAATAATTGGAGGGGATTATTTGAATCCAAAGGATTATTTTCACCATTTTTAGCACTTAACACCAAGTATAGGACCTTTTTCTTCCTCAACTTCTCAAACATACCTTGTCAATGACCTCTATTTGCAGGGTTTGGTAAGACTGACTGTGTTTCATGAAATTGGAGGCTCTTTGTTTTTCCGTATTCTCATGTAAAATACCTATATATTTTTATAATATCATATATAGTGCCTCAAATCTTTCTCCAACACCCTAACCTCTCAAACCATCTCTATGCTCTTAAAAGCACAAGACTAGGTTTGTCATCACTGACTGTGACAATTCCTCTTCTTCCCCTACTTGTAGGTGTCAATGCTATTAATTAGCATGTTCATAATTAAAAAAAACTCTTATTAAATCCTTTTATCAGTAAACATGCCTCTCTTCATTTTTAAATAACTTAAGTGCCCTATAAACACACTACTCATAAAAATAGTTCAATGTCTACTTGACTGAGACATGCTTGCTAACTCTGCTTGTAGGTTGCATTAGGGTTGATCATGGTTTAAATGACCAAATTGAACCTATATCATGTCAAAAAAAAATACTTAAAATTTGAAATTCATTTAGAACCCTTGGAACATCACTAAAACATCAAGAGTAGCTCACTATTTACTTTGTCTCAATTGACTGAGACATTTTGCACCTTTTAACCCTGCCTATAGGTCACCATGAGATTATTTAGATCATGTGTTAGATATAGAGAATATTCACTTAGGTTTGGTGATAAAATAGTACTTTACCTCAAATTTACTGGTTAGAACTCCATCTACACACCTTGCTTGTAACCTTGTTCTTATGCTCAATTGTAGGTGTTGATTTTGCCCTATGTACGAATAGGGTGTGAGCTTGCGGAGGTCTCAAAACATCTACCCTCTCTTTTGATGATGTCTTGAGATTTTAAAAGTACTTTATCCACCATAAAAATTATTCAATCATGAATCATGGTTTTAAATTGAACCATTTGGGTGAAAAAATGTCTTTTTGGGTTACGTTCCTATAGATGTTACTGACTATACTCAATGTGTTAGTAGGCAACTTTGAGCATTCAAATGACTGTCTTCTTCTTAAAACCTTGATCTCACAACTTGGTGGAGGTCTTTTCCATGGTAGAGGATTTAAAATCACTCACTTATATGTCTTGATACTCTTGCCAAACATGTTGTATATCATATTGAAAAATCTCTTAGGCCTCTATTTAGTGTTTTTAGGGATAGAGAAGCCAAAAATAGTCTTATCATATTTTGATCATGGTTTGTCTCTTTTATTGCTCATGATATTGGAACTAGGTCTACTATAATGAAATTCAATGCATTAAGACTTTGAGGGTAGCTTCTTTGATTTTTTCACATTCCTCAAGGGTTCCCTGTGCCTTGTCAATGGCTTTCTATAGGTGGTGATGAATTGTAGCAGGCAGTGAATATAAGAATGGAAGGGAGCATTACTATGATCATCTCCATGAAATGTGAATCAACTCAAATTCTCAAAATGCACTCTTAATGTCTCCAAGAGATTGAAACCATTACCAAGGTTATTATCAAAGCATTTCGTCATCATGGAGACCCCTGTAGGTGCACCTTTTTGAATATGTAGATAGTGAAGGGGAAAGTGGACAAGGTGCATGGTTGAGGCCTCATGGTTATTACTTTGGTCATCAAGTGCACCTTAATATCTTCAAAACATCTAAGACACATTCAATGTCTTCATCTCAATTTGTAAAAATTCCTTCAAGTCACATGTAGTTGCATACTTCTGAGTATAGAGTAGTGAGGGTGAAATTAGACCAAGAACAAGCCTAGAAAAAGCTTCTTGAATTCTTGAGACTTAAAAATCCAAGATAATGATGGAAAACTTGTGGAGAGGCCCTAAGACACATATGAAACAATCCATCTTGTCAAATCAAAGTAGAGAATTCAAAAACTAGCTCAAAAGGAGACCCCTCATGGATGATTAAGCATAAAAAGATGCATAACTTCTTAATGATGATTCATAAGGGAGAAACTATGAAACTAGAACTTGTTACCATGAAAATTAATCTGACTCAGAGTCCTTTCAATCCCAAAGAGCATTCTTCTTGACCCCATCTATACGTAATGTACTAAGCATCCAAAGTGGACCCTTCTTGGCTTGTGAAGGCAAGAAAGAAGGAGCAGAAGTAAAAATTGATCTATCTGATGAAATATTTGCACACTAGGCATGGAAGAGACCTTAGGGAGTCAAAGAGACACTTTCCCACATTTTTAGATGGAGATGAACTTCCCAAGTCTGTACAAGTGCCAATAAGGGCCTATTTTTATGGAAAAACTACCTCTTTTTGCATGAAACTAATTATTGAACTAATTTTGGCTACCTCCTAACATTATATGAGCTTCTCTACATTGAAATACAATTTGGTGACAAATATACTTCCTTTGAAAGTCTGTACAAGTCAATAAATGAGCCAAAAATGTGACCAAATGGCATTTTTTGCATATGAAACATAGAAAAGGGAAAATTCATGAATTATTAAAACCTTAAAACATTTAAATGAAAAAATTGTGACATTTTAAAGATAATTTGGACCTTTTAACATGTTTGACTAGGGTTGACCAGAGTTGACTTTGGTTGACTAGACAAGCACAAGGAAGATGGACTTGGACCAAGGCTAGAGTAGGGATAGGTAATGTGTTTAGACACACATGAGACCCTATTGGACATATGGGAACTTTTGAAAATTTTAAATATATAGGGTTTGACTCAATTTAACTAAAAGTCAAATTTGGTCAACACTATAGCAATTCTTTGGGGTAACATGCTTGCCTATGTTAAGGATCAGTAGCCTTATCATATCCATTGAGAAAAGGGAGTCAAATGAAATAAAAAACAATAATATCAGACCTTAATTTGACCAAAAATACAACTAATTAACCTCAAAACACACAAAATAAAGGCAACACACAACAAGACCAAGCAAATACACAAAGCAAAGGCACACTTGTGATAATAAACACTTAGGGAACACAAGACACAACAATAAGAAAACTAATTATATAAATCTAACCAAACATACCTCCCTTCCTGGATCAAAATGAAAGTACCTTGAATCTCCTTTCTCATGACATGAATGAAGGTGCCAAGCATTCTTAATTTTGTATGTAGTACTAGGTGACTCATGCTCCTTTGTTGCTCTTTGGTTTGCCATGTCTTATGATGTAGTCATCTAAAATAAGTATCCAAGGTAAATTAAGTTTTCTTGGCCTTGGAAACATGCCTCATACTACTATCCCTTTGTCTCCTCATGGTAGATTTGCATTTCTATGTATGGAACAACTTCTTGAATATCTTTGTCTTCTTGAAAAGTGTCATTTTTCTTCTCTTTTGTCAAAACCTCTTCAAGCCCTTCAAGAAGTGTTGTGTCATAGATTTATAGTAAGGCTTCTTGTTCAAAATCATTATTGATGTTGGTAGGGTTAGTTTCACACATAATTTTAGAATCAAAATTTAAGTCATCTTCAAAAGACTCATAGTCATCATAAATTACTCTTTCATGGTTTAGAATATCTTGGTAGTGATGCCTCTCAACACATACCTAATCTTCAACATCTTAGGCTTGTTTTATTAGGAGATTTATCTTCTCACAATCCTTATATTCCTTGAACATCTGTAAATAGGTCTTCCTCATGTCTTCTTCTTGAAATAAGTCATCTTGCTTACCATCTCTTGTAGTCATATCCAAAGGAATTTTAGGCCCCTTTAGTCTTTCAACCTCATTGAAAAGGTCTTCAAACCTTTGCCACAAGTCATCATCCTCTTTTTGACCAGCATCATGAAGAGGAAAAATAATAGAAACTTCATCCTATTCCTCTTTGGCATATAAAAGAACCTCTTGAAATGCTTATTTTTCACTACAAGTAAGGGCCTCTTCTGCATCATCACAATCTGAACTCTCCTCACAAGAAGGCAACTTCTTTCCATCCCCAACATCTAAAATTTCCATCTCCTTCTCCCTCTTAGTGATGTCAATGTTAGGCATCTCATAACCAAAAAATTTAGCTCAAGAAGGCTTCCAAGGGGAAATGTACTCCTCCCCATTTGAAGGGTAGAATGGATCATCTAGAGGAGGTGGAAAGATGGGTTCAATGGATTAGTTAGCTTCAAGTTTCTCTTGGATAGATGAGAGCTCCAACATTTTGAGTTCTAACTCCTCAACTCTGTTGGTAAGGCCTTCTTGAAATAGCTTCTCTTGGGGGGAAATATGATCTTCATTAGGAAAGGAAGTAGAAGGATGATATGGAGGGAAAAAGGTTTATTGAAGAGGGATGGTAGGGAGTTGAGTAGGTTAATATTTCTCTCTAATTCCAACTTTTCCATTTAGACATTCCTTTTTCTTCCTTCCACAAGCTTCCACCACTTCATTTCACCTTGGGAAACTAGGCTTAGAGATTTCTTCATGGGACTAAGATGTAAATGGAGAAGTAAATGATAGGCTTATGAAACTTGGGGTCATTTTGGGTTCAACATTTTGATTTTCTACTGCCATGATGGATTGCATTAGATGTTGGTTTACCAACTCAATCTCCTTGTCAATATGGGCTTCCAACATCAACCTTATTCTCTCAAAATCTTCTCCAATTAGGGTGTGAGATGATAAAACTTGATTAAAAATGGTGTCCTCCTTCCTTTTCTTACTCTCTTAGATGGAATTGTAAGAAGGGAAACTTTGGGGAATGCATAAAGGGTTTGGGGCATTTTGGAGCATGATTGGATTGACATTTTGAATAGGTATAGTTAACACACTTAAAGGTTGTTGTGGGGTGTATTGGAGCTACCAAGACTAAGCTGGTTCATGAGATTTAAATTGCTATTATAGGTGGGAAATTAGACCATAAACATTAAGCATTTCCTCTATAAGGCCTTTGTAATTAGATCTCTAAATGGGCATCCATTCTCTCTTGACTAGCTCTAAATCATCCCTCACACTCTTAATACAATCACTAGGGATGACTTGACCACAACCATTTATAGTATCAAGGTATAGCATATAGTCCTTATAGCCAATGGGAGTCTTTTTGAAACTTTCAATGGATTGACTTGGAGAGGAACTAGGTAAACTAGGTGAAGCACAAGCTTGATAGGGCTAATTATAAGACTGATGCAAATCATAGCAGGGCTACATATGGTCATATTAAGACTGATAAGACTAACCAAAGACTTTTTCATATTGACATGGGATAGGCAAAGATGGATATGTCTCACTAGATTATGTTAAGATAAAGTCAACACAAAAATAATCCTCTTTGACTATGACATTCCTCAAGTGTTCCTTGTTCCTTGTCAATGGCTTTCTAGAGGTGGTGATGAATTGTAGCAGGTAGTGAATACAAGAATGGTAGGGAGCATTACTATGATCATCTCCATGAAATGTGAATCAACTTAACTTCTCAAAATTCACTCTTAATGTCTCCAAGATATTGAAATAATTACCAAGGTTATTATCAAATCATGATGTCATCATGGAGACTCTTGTAGGTGCACCTTTTTGAATATGCATATAGTGAAGGGGGAAGTGGACAAGGTGCATGTTTTAGGCCTCATGGTTCTTACTTTGGTCATCAAGTGCACCTTCATATCTTAAAAACATTTGAGACACATTCAATACCTTCATATTAATGTGGAAAACTTCCTTCAAGGTACCTATAGGTGCATACTTTTGAGTATAGAGTAGTGAGTGTGAAATTAGACCAAGAACAAGCCTAGAAAAATCTTCTTGAACTCTTGAGACTTATAAAACCAAAATAACCATGGAAAACTTATGGAGATGCCCTGAGACACATATGAAACAATCCATCTTGTCAAATCAAAGTAGAGAATTCAAAAACTAGCTCAAAAAGAGACCCTTCATGGATGAATAAGCATAAAATTTTGCCTAGATTCTTAATGATGAGTCATAAATTAAAAGCCATGAAAATGGAACTTATTGCCATAAAATTGAATATTAATCGTATTCCTTTCAATCCCCAAGATAATTCCTCTTTATCCCATCTGTACAGACTGTACTGAGCATCCAAAGTGGGCCCTTTTTGGCTTGTGAAGGCAAGAAAGAAGGAGTAGAAGTAAAACTTGATATATCTAATGAAATATCCTCACACCAAGAATAGAAGAGACCTTATGGAGTTTAAGAGACACTTTCCCATGTTTTTAACTAGAGATGGACTTCCCAAGTCTATACAAGTGCCATTAAGGGCCTATTTTAAAGGAAAATTACCTCTTTCTGCATGAAACTAATTATTGAATTGAATCTAACTACCTATTGACATGATCTGACCTCTTCCACATTTAAATCTAACCTAGTGACAAATATACTTCCTTTTAAAGTTTGTACAAGTCAATAAATGAGACAAAAATGTGACCAAATGGCATTTTTCACATATGAAACATACCAAAGGGAAAATTCATGACTTATTAACACCTTAAAACATATAAATGACCAAATTATGAAATTTTAAAGATAATTTGGACCTTTGACCATGTTTGACCATGGTTGACTAGAGTTAACTTTGGTTGACTAGACAAACACAAGGAAGATGGACTTAGACCAAGGCTAGAGCAGGGGTAGATAAGGTGTTTAGACACACATGAGACCCTATTGTACATATGGGAACTTGTGAAAAGTTTCAATATGTCGGTTTTGACCTAATTTGACTAAAAATCAAAATTTTTCAATAGCTACGTTGCCATAATTGATAACAATGTTCATGCCCATCGTTCCTTAATCTAAAATTTAACTTGCATGTTATATAATCATGAATGATGTTATGTCTTATATGGGTTCCAGATTAAGATGAGTGTAATTAAAATTGATTACAATACCTCTAATACAGATACACATATATCACTCATGCAATCCCATTAAATGAGACATTATTAATTAAGGTGTATAACCCATGGATTGGCAACAACCTAAACTTAAATGTATAGTTTGTGGTTTTTGCTTACCATATATAAGAAAATAAATATAAGATAGGTTAATTGTCAATTATCATTTATTAATCTATCAAAAATTTCACTGGTATTTTCAAGTATACAAGACAATTTAATGGTTAATTATTGTTTTTTAATTTGTCAAAATTTTGGCTGGTATTCTTAAGGTATTTAGACAACAAACAAAACAACAGCAACAACTTTGAAATCATAGTAGATGTATATAATTATGCATGATATGATTACACCATTTTATTTTCTATTATTATACTATTCTTTATTTATTCAATACTCTTATAATTTTTATGACTCTTTCTTTGAATATAGTTCATATATTTTTATTACATTTAAAGGCATTCTACAATAGCTTTATGGAGGAGAAACCTTTGAGGTAATACCCATGAAAAATATTAAAAATCACATTATTAGTCCCTGCCAAAGTAGGGTTATAGGAATCATATTTAAATTACTCTATTATTTTTTCAATCAATAAAATGCTTAAAATGCATATTAATTTAATAAATATAAAGATTGTATAAAGTTTGAGGTATAAATTTTAAAATATTATTTTAATGTTATTTAGGCATATTATTTCTTCTATTATATTTATTGGTGAGAAAATATTGACATATTAAAACTGATAGCCACATATACAACCTATTTTTTGGTTGTTAATATTTAAATTATGTCATGTTAGAGAAAAGTTTTTTAACATTTACATTGGAAAGATCTAACTTTTTAATATTTACTTTGGTGGATTTCACTTTATAAAGCTTTATAAAAATAAAATATTTATGTTTATGGGAGATGCATATTTATAGTGCTTGTACTCACCATAGTAATGTGGTATTTCTAACACTATTTTAAGAATTTAATGAAACATATCATGTTCTTAAAATTTTGTTTTCTCCTCTTTTATGGTGGAATAGGTTAGGCACCATCTCCATATGCCATAATCCTCACATGCCATATCTAATCATTTTTTAAAACTTGTCACACTACATGATAGATATATTTCTAGCACTTCAATCTAACTTTAGTTCTAAAGCTTGTATAGGAGAGCCAAGAGGAATATATTCTCCAAATAGCTAGTATATTTTTGTCAAGTTCCCTTTTTAATATATTTTGGAAAATATTTAGCAAGTCAAAAGATAAGAGTGAAGGTTATGTTTTGGTTTCTGTGTATTTATGCATTACTGTGTGTAGTAAATCCCAAATTTTAAGAGGTGCTCCTTAAGTTGTATAATGGTTTATCTTCGTAATAAGGATTTAGGATTGAAGCTAGTAGTAGGGTCTAAAATGTTAGAGGAAAACCTTAGTACACATATGAATCCAAAAAAATATATAATACATTGTTATACTAGGAAGAAATCAAACTTTTGGTCATTATACACACATTATACCATTTTGATGTAAAACATAAATGTAGGCTATAAAATAACACGTAGTCTATATATTAGATGGAGATCATTTCTTGACTAAAAACTAATAATATTTAAAACAATGAAAATTCTGGCTAGTAAAATTAGTTGACATAACCAATTTTCATTCTGAACCCAAAATGTAAAACATAATGATTTATATTTATAAGTTTGACCCTAAACCTATTTTTAGTTAAAACTCATGATTTTATGGTATTATAAGAAAACATAAGAATTTTACATTAGCAAAGATGGATCTAAGAAAATGCATTTTAATATTGTAAAGGATTGATCTAGTGAAAGAGGACTAACTTGGATTGTGTTTGTGGGTTAAGTCAAAAAATACCTATTGTCGTGATTTTAGAATTATGCTATTTTGGAAGCTCCTTATCTAAAATGGACAACATACTATTCTTTGCACTTCTATTGTATTAATCACATTCACATCTTGTTTGTACATTTCACATAGTGAGGTCCTAGTTACACCTTCCCGTTCTTGAGGTACATCCATTTTGTTGGAATGACATGAATTCTGCAAGAGCTCATCTAATATTTCTTCAATTTGATTGGAAGAAAATTTAACATTGGAAGTAAGATATTTAAAACCTTATATCTTGTTGATTTAAGGCTTCAAATTTTCATCATTTTCAGTCATTCCATTCAATGCTTCCTCAGTTTACAAGTTTTTTTGGCTTTGTACAACTTGATCTTTCTTTTCCAAGTTGAGGGTGGCTATGTTTATTTCTTTATTTTTAATGTTGAAATCATGTCCTTTATCTTCATTTTTATATATAGAAATAAAAAACTCTGTAACCATAATTTGTGTTTGTTGGTTTACTGCATTAGCTGATAATGTGATAGAATTTTTGGATGGGTATCCTTAGTTTCAACTAAAAATGGCATATTTATTTTTTCATTAGTTTCTAAATCTAGTAGTCTTTCCATTTCTTCAAGTGCAACAGTGTACCGGGACTGTGCCTATATAAGGTATTAATACACATTTAGGTTTAACATCAATGTCACTATTTCATGCTCTTCTTTCCCTTTCCTAGGTCGTATCTCCTTAACAAATTCCCTAACATTGCCTTCCATTTTCCTCTTAACCTCTCACCTTCATTCCATTTCATGCCCAAAAATTGACATCAAACCTACATTCCAAATTTTAAATTGGCCTATAAAAAGCTTAATGGAAACTAGAAGAAAGAATTATTCTTTAATTTCAAATTTGTTTTAGTTATGTAAGTATTTGATGTCAAGTTTGTCTCAGTTATCAATTTTTCTAAACATTGATTTAGTCAGCTTGCAAGGTTGTTGCAAGATAAGGCTAGCCACAGTTTAGATATAATGCATATATGAAATGGATCTCTTAATCATTAAATTCACCACCATATGCAATAGTAAGCCAACATGTTCAAAGGGTCAGGAAGATTACAATAAATAGTATACTATAAAGACAAAAAAAATGGAATATCACTATAAGAACATAATTAGGGTGTAGAAGGGCTTATTACATCAAAAGTGTTATTGATCAGCGTAGTCAATGATAAATTATTACTATGAATATAGAGAAAATTAACAAAGACCATATTTTAAAATTCTTATAAAATTTGTACTAAGTCAATTTTATTGCATTTGACTGCTTGCTCAATTAGAACAAAGCCACGCTTGCACTTCCTTTATTACACACCATGAATTATATGAATGTAAGTAATAATAATATTAATGTAGTTACAAAATCATCAAATTTTATTTCAAAATATTTTAATGCCTGGTTAGACTTAAAATTTTGGGTAAATACAATAGTTTGTTAAGGAAAAAATCCATCAGTATAATCATAATTTCATACAATGGACACTAGGAACACCATTTTGTGGACATCCTATATTTACCACAACCAATAAGATCAATGTTTTGACAATGCATTTTTTCAAATATTTTGTGCCTTAATGCATATATGTATCTATAAATAAACAATAAATAAATATGAAGACATATATTGTATCCTTTTAAGGCTTGTCAAGAACATCATTTTATGCATATTAAGTATTCATCACCACAACAAGACTTAAGAGCATCATTATGTGAATCATGTATTGATCTAAGAAATTTTTTGGATTATACATTTTTTCAAACATTTGCATGAATTATGTGTATATATGCATATAATCACAATAATGATAATTTGAAATGTGTGTACTGGAAATACAAAATCTTTGATGAGATTGTGTATTTTATTACCCTATGAAATTGTGTTCTTGGCAATGTAGTCCTTCTATAAATGAAGGCATGAAGAAGAATTTACATGAGTGTTGCGTGTTGCAAGCAAATTGTGGCTTAAATTAATATTATTGTGTGGGCTAATACTGATATTTGTGAATTTTTATTTGCCTCCATTCAATATGTATCAATGCTAGGGATTTTCTTTGGTTATTTCATTTTATAGCAAGACAAGACTTATTTAAACTCTAGTTTTGGTTTTGGTTCTCTTATGATAGTAGTATTTCTATTTGTTGAAATAACCATAATATAGCTTAAGTACTTCATTCACTATATTCTAGGTAATGATGTTGATTTTAATTTGTACCAAGGTTTGTGGTTAGTTCATTAATTAGTTTTTGAATCGTATCATCACCAATGATATTCATGTCATATTGTGAAAAACTTTTCGATTTAGGGCCCACTTGTAATGAATAGTAAAGTAATAACATAGGAGATATCAGAGTGATATCCTCATGAATTACATCAGATATAGTCAAATTTGTTTTTATTTTTCCTTAATTATCTTGAATTGGTTTTGAGTTAGACTGCAAGCAATTGGGATTTTTAATCCCTCTAGTTTTTGTTTTTGGCACAATTTTGTCCTTGTATTCCATTTCCTGATGTAGAGAAATGAATTACACTCCTATAGAAGCTCTGAATAAGATTGTGATTTCACATTATTTTTCATCAACTCCATAATAGTAATACCAACTTTCTATTTCTCCTATTTTTTTTTCTCTGAGGACACAACTAAGGATTGACAATTTTTTGACTGCTCATGCCATTGTTTCCTATTATGCCTTCATGTTTTTGTCATGTAGAAATACATTTCTCATCTTTGAATTAACTATTTTTAAATTTTCATTAGTAATATTTCCTTTCCTGATTTCCTTTCTTATTATGAAAGCTCCATTGGGTTCTTTGATTGATTCTTTTAAACCATTTTCTTTAGTTTCCATTGTCTTCTTTAGTAAGTGTAATATATTTGCATCATGTTTAACTTCTAAAATGGATTGCAAGCCAATTCAGTTGTAGATAATGGTTTACATTATGTGGAATTCTCTAAGTGCCCTTAGTGCATAGCTAAATATCTCTTGAATTATTTAAGTACCCTAAGTACCTAATTATCATTTTAAATATAATAATTAATAAGTGAAAGGATTAGATAAGTATCTAATTTTATCATAAATATAAAATCCATCCTCATATTGAAAAAATGGGTTTGGTGTTTTAAGTTAGGACAACGAGAGCCCAAAATCTCATAGCGACCTGAGAACTTCACCATAACAATATAAATGATGTTTTTGGTAGAACAACTTATCTAAGAGTTCATTTGTGTTATCTGCCTAAATCTTTTTACAATTCAAGTGGTCATTGTTCTAGTACTCAATGATTCACATGTTAGCTTTTAACTGGTTGTGTCAAATTGAAAATTATTTATAGTTCCTTAAATAATGCCCCTGAAATAATTACTGTACTTAAATGGAGTAGATAATCTTGTTGACCAACTATGCTTAGCTAGAAGCATTTGCCATGGGTTTGAAACTTTGTTAGATTCCACTCTCCATTCTCATAATCAAATTATTTTTTATATGTCAATATAGATCAATACTTTTGATTCAGCGCTGTACATGCAAGTCAAATCATATTCAATTCAAATATGTAGTTAGAACTTCCCCAAAATAGTACTGGACTAGGTACATATATCAAGATTTATAAAGGCCTCTATTTTGGTTAAGATAAGTACCTTATTACCCTAGACTTCATTAGGGAGAAATTTATTTGTAGGCCTGTATATTATTATACTTTCAATGGGACCATGGAAAGATTGTAAATTCAAACTTATTTCTTAAATATGCATATTTAGCTAGTCACACTAGCTAAGTTCATCATTTTTGAACTTACTAGCCATAATAACTATCTAGTTATCTAAGGGTCATTACTGAGTTTAGTTGTCATTCATATGGTCAATCACATAACACATGATAGTCAAGCTAATTACACTTTATGTTTAAATAATTATTAAAAATTTTCAAATAATAAATTATCCTTCTAATTTATTTGTCACTCAAATATATTCTCATCTCTCATTTACCATATTCAACACAAAACTCATAAAATAATGTATATTTTGTAAATAATTTGCACTATCAACAAATATCATATAACTTTATACAATCCTATAAAATTGTTTTTCAACTAAAATGGAAAGGAATAACTACTAAGACACACTTTTTTATGAATTTTCATTTTTAAAATTTAAAAAACAAATTACTCACTAACTTTTACAATACCATAAAAATATACCTTACAACTGTCTATACTTTTTGTCGTTGTGGAGATGAGCTAATTGTGCTCCAGTATTGTAGGGCAATTCTCCTTCTACTCAATGTTGTGTGTTAATCATAAGTGCAGATAACATTGATAGTTACGTCATCCAAAACTGTGACAAAAATATCCCTCATCACACTCGATGTAGCAGTAACTACTATTATCATTACTCTTTCCTCCCCTTTTTTCTTTTCACTAATTGTTTTTTTACTTTTTTTCCTTTTATATTTTATATTTATAAAATATTGCAAGTATTTTAAAGCCTTGATGGAATCCAGGCAGTGGTCAATGGGATCTATGAATACAAGAGTTTATTATTACAAGCTTTATAAAGCACAATCCTACTTGATTAATTAGGTTGCATTGTAAGCGCTTCCATTAGTTTGTGATTGTTACTTGTGATGACCAGGTAATAATTTGTAAAATATTTTTTATTTTGACACATTAAGGCTTTTATATGTATAACTCGCGTATGGAAGGAATTAAAAATAATTAGATATAGGATAATAATTTATAAGCTATTTAATATGATATTATGTTTTTGATGTGAATATTTAATATGGTTTTTTATATTTTTTTAATGAAATTATTTAATATGGTATTTAGTTTTTTAAAAATGAGTTATTTTTTAAATTTATGTTTATAATTTTACATTTTTAAAGATTTTATTTATATGGGGATGAAAATGTATAATGGCGTGAGTGGGTTGATAGTTAATTAATTGGAAACTGACTTTTAATTATATATTTATCACATTGAAATATAAGATGAATTATATTTGTTATTGTAGAAATTTTATTTACTTTAAAATAAAAGAATTTATTTATTTACCATACTAAAATATATGATAGCTAAATTATATTCATTATTGTGATAATTTTATCTACTTTAAATTTAAAATAAAAGAATTTATTTATTTATTTTATATTTATTATTATGGTAATTTTTTTTACTTTAAAATTAAAAAAATTATTTATTTATTTAAATTTGTAATTATTTAATTCATTAAAGTTGACATTATAAAAAACAAACAAAATCAAAAAAGATAGTGAGGTCTAATTGAATCGTACAACATATCCATATGAGTGCTTCGATTTATTTTACATAGATTTATCTAAGATATGCATGCTAGTTTAAATATAATATCAATAGCCATTATTCTAGAGGTGTTTATATTAGATTGACTTACTAAAATAATTGCTTTTAGACTTCCTTCAATATAATGAGGTTATCTAAAATAACTTGGCTTCACATTTTATTTTGTTATCATTAAGCTTTGCTATCTTTATTATAATTAGTCTTTAGCTCATTCTATTTTAATGAAAATTGTTAAAAAAAAGTTATTAATCATATTAATCTTATTTTAATATACAAAACAATTCTTTTATCAAAATAATAATGATGATAATAAATTTTAACAATATTTAAGTTAAACTAGTCTTTAAATTTTATTGAAATAAATCATTTACCTATTACAATAAAAATAAATCTCATTATTTGTTATTATTATTATTTATTTACTTCCACGTAAATATTTTGCCCAATAAAATCCCAAAACAACTTATCAATGCAACTCTTATCATAATATACTTATATGTATTGTAAGTATATAACAATAATATAAGTGTTTTCCAAGAATAATAGTATTCATTTTATTATGTTTGAGATCTAAAATTTAAATTTGACAATTGTATGAAGGTTTCTTTTACTGTTAACAATAATATATAAACTAACATATCTATGTTAAATAACTTTATATAAAAGACTTCTTCAAATATATTAATTTACTCAACTTTTTTAATTTTCTTTTACTTTTATTTACTCTCATTTATATTTATATAATTACTCATTCTTTCTATCATTCTTATAACTTTTTATGATTACTTTTTTAATATTTTATTTCTCTAATTATTTTTATACTATTATTATTTCATTTTTTATATAACTTTTTTCTTTCCTCTTAGCAAAACACACACACACACATATATATTTTCTTTTTTTATGTATTTTTAAAAATACACTATCATCTTATTTTTCCTTTATCATCAATTTTTAATTATCTTTAATATTTTTCTCTTATATTCACCTCATTTTACTCATCCATATACTATAAAAATAGATTCTTTCACAGCCTATCACAACAATCAAATTTAATAAAATAATCAAAATTATTTAAGCTCTCTTACCAGCCTAAAAACAAATATATTGTGGTAAATGTACAAAGCAATATAAAGAATAATTACAGTCAAAGGGTGGCACCCAAGAAATTAAAAAACATCATGAAATATGTAGGGAAACAATTACCAAACCGGGCCCTAATCACTGCCTATAAATTATATAAAAATTAAGAAGTAACTCATATATAATCTCAATGACTCCTGTAATACAGAAGAATACCAAACAATGACAATTTATTACTACCAACTTAATACACCAACCTTATAGCACAATTATTTGAAGCATTCTGTCAACAATTCACTGACTACATTATCCTTAGCGGTTGAAAAGGAGTCGTCTACCACCGTCATGCATGGAATCTCAACAAACACATAAAAGGTATATGAAGATCATTCTAAATTTTTAAACGTAATCACAATGATGAAGGGAATTATTCAGTGCAGTCCAAGGTGTAATATTTTATAAATATTTAGAAGTGATTCCTCTCTAATTTGTCTCTCTTAAAATAAAAGTATTCCATAAAAATTTATTTACCATATGATTAATGGGCGTTTCACCACCAGGGATCAAGGTAGGGCGTTTCACCACCAGGGATCAAGGTACTTACAATAGGGAATATTAAATTTGTTGAATGGTTTAATAGAGGTATGGGAATTGAAATATTTTCATCTAATTTAAATTAGATGTAGGAGTCAATTTCATATTAACATTCCATGTCATTATCTTAAATGTATCAATTAATTTTCTTAATAAATTTATTTAATATTATTCTAAATATATCAAGCCTAAATTACATTTGAACTTCTTAACAAATTTAAGTTTATTTTAAATAGTCATTGGGAAGAAGACATCACAGCTCTACCTATCCATATGTATATGATTAAATGCATAAATGCCTATATGTAACCTAGAGGAAAGACAATAGAGGTTGAACATGTATTAATTATTAAACACCCCTGTTGTTAAGGTGTGGTGTATTGACAGAACATATTGGTATAGATGTATTATATCATGTACTTGTATGACATTTACCTAATCACAATATAAATTCACCAATCACTTTGTGTACAAGTATTGGATCAACATTTTTTAATACATTTCAAACTTATTATTTTAAATCAATTTAAAATGTAATTTTTTTTTTGAATTACAAAATAAAATATATTTTTTTATATTAAACACATATTAAATCAACTATAAGATAAAATTTAAACTTTATGTAATACCACTTAATTACCATGTAAATATTAAATTAAAGTAATCAATGTCTGATTTCTTTCTCATATAACCCCCATTTACCACCAATTAAATGGTAAATAGAATAACAAATTATGATGAATTAAAGCTATTTTAAGGGTCTCTCATCTTTTTCAAAGAAAAATTATGATGATTTTATCAAAGGCTTCAACAAATTATTTTGATCCCTTGAAAGCATGTATTTTTAAAGGTTTATATCTTGGTGTAAGAAATCTATTTGGAATATATTAAAAAAAAATCTATAGATCGATAAAACACAAAATACAAATTTTAAGAAATACATTAATGATGAATCACAATTTATAAATTACAATTTTTAAACACTGGGATTTAGATAGAAGTGAAATGGTGAGATGATAAGCTGATAATATTGCTAAGGGGAAAATATTGTTGAGATTACTTATGTGAAACATCGGATTACAAATAAACTTAGTAATATCTATGATGAATTAAGAGCCTTCAATCAAACAAGAATCATGTATACAATTTTTTAGATTATTAAGAATTTAATTATGTAATATCGATCTACATATTCCATGAATATGTTTATAAAATAAATAATTTATTGTAAAATATGTTACAAACACGAGTAAAATAAACTCTTAACCAAAATATTATTCACTTAAAATTACTTTTATATCTCAATATAATAAATCATTAGTTATGTGTACCACATATTAAAATATCCATAATAGTTTCCATGTATATCATAATAACATGGGTGTAGAGGGATGATATTCCACCCCTTATTACATAACATTTCACCCCTTTATAATATTTTTCCCTTGAACCATGATAAAATACTAAGTAGCAAGACTTTTGTAAGACTGTGTACATTTGATGTCGTGTTAAATAATCCATCCATCGATATGTAATTTTAATAGGTGATTATCCTCAATGATTCTAAGATTTTACTACACTACTCTAATTCCATACTTTTCCATAGTTGTTTCTCCTTTGATGTTGTGCATAACTATTGTCATTACTTTTTTGATTCCATATAGATTTGATTGTTGTCTCTTATGGTGGTGTGGATACCTATATACCAAAACCTTTATAAAATTGAAATTCTTATTAATTTCAACCATTCCTTCCACTTTTCCCTTGGCTCTTGAGTATGTGAATGGTTTGATCTTCCTTCATAATTACCCAAGTCATTTTCATGCTTTCCTTCCCGATATTTGTTTTGCTTTACTTGAGAATATTTTAAGTATGCTCTTATTTAACTACTTCCTTGTGGTCTTCTTTGGATTATTCATTGTTACCCTTTTGAATATATTTCTTATGATCTTATTCAACTTTTTCCTTGTTCTCCTTTTGAATTTTTTTCTTGCTCTCTTCTTTAATTTATGTCGCACAATATTCTTTTGATTCTTCTTGTGCCTTTATTTGTTTCCTTGAATGTGTAACATCATGTAATGTAACCTTATTTCTCTTACATAATTTCATAACTTATTTGTCACATCATTATTAACAATTCCTAAAGTTTGTAGTTAAGGATACCTAAGAAGTATATCCCAACCATATATAGTTAAATCATTAAAACCAAAATGCAATGATTCTTCTTACCATGTACATGTGTCTCCATAATATCCTTTTTTGAACATGAAACTCTTTAACAAAATAAATTTTGATGAAGTTATAAATGCTACTAGGGTATATAAAGACAACACCCTTATCATTTTGGATGCATCTTCAAACTTATAAGATTTAACCTTTGTTAGTTGAAAACTAAGATCTTAGATTAATTTAACAATTTTCTGGATTCAAGGGTAGGGTTTCCTTCTCCTTTTACACAACAAGGTCTATGTGGAAATCTCATATTTTTTATATGAAACTTATTTTTGTAGATTTCATTGTTCTTCTTCATTTTTTTAAATATTTTTTTGCAACTCTCTTTTATAGGCTTCATTGTTCTCCTTCAAGTTGGACATCTCTTCATATTTTTTCACTAATTCTATATTAAACTTACAAGTTGTGATAGTTATATTATTCAATAGTTCATCAAAAGAAAGAATTTTATTTATCATATATCTTATCTATATTTTATATGATTGATCAACTCACTTTTGTAGATTTATTATCCTCTATTTAGAATAAGATTTTTATTATCATACCATTTTTATAATAACGTTTGTTTCACTTCATCTGAACCTATAAAAATACCTTTCCATTGATTTAAGTTTTACAATAAAATAAAATCTTCCCCATCCAGGTTATTGGTGAGAAGCATATAGTCAAAGGGGTTACAATTTTTTTTAATTTAAATGCATACCACCATCGTCTAGTATCAAAACCATCTTTTCTAGAATACTTTGGTATCTCCTTGACTCAAAATTCATATAAAACTAGGGTGTGAAGAAAAATGAATTCAATTAATCTTTCTTCTTAGCACCATCCTAAGTATTAAACACATGTAACTAAGTATATATAAAAAAATCCTTCACCTTGCAGAAAAAACTAGAACTTGATTTGCTTATCTAATGTAAGCCCAAACCTTTTTAACTTTATTTATTCAAGATGATGAGAACCAATTCTTTTAATTGGTTATCTAATACTAAAAATGATGATAATTCAAAAGGAATCTCATTATCTTGGTGCCAAACTAATGCAAACAAAGGTTTCCATATATACCTTGTAACCACTGGTTCTTTGATCCTCCAATTAGGGTTCAATTCATTTCAATAGAATTACACCAAAAATCTTGATTTCCTTATTAATGTTCTTGTAAGACTCTTTCATACTCTTTATAGTGTCACCTTATTATATAAGATTTGACTATTACTTGAAAATACAAATTTCTAGACCTTTAGATTGTTCTAAAATATTCACAATGTCTCTTATGTCTTTCAAAGGATTCTAAGATTCCTTGAGATGCTATAAAATCCATAAAATGTTTCTCAATTCTTCACAATGATAGTTATTTGTAATAAACATAATAATAATAGATTAAACACAATCTTCTTGTCCTTTATTATGATTGTTACCTAATGTTTAATTGATTAGATAGACTCAATAGGCCTTATAAAATATTCTTTCATCCAAATTGAAAATCTCACCACCTAATATACAACCTTAACAAATGATTATTACTTTGAAACATCTATCAAACAGACTTTTATCTTTTTACCACAGGTCTGCTGTCTGAGATTTGGAAATAACATCAACTTTTGGTACTTTAAAAATATTATTATCACCTTAAACATGTCATAAATATCCTTCTATGCCTTTATATCAAGTTCTTGCACCTTTTCTAATACTTCTCTTAATAACACTAAAAATAGGCTTGTCTAGGTTTGTGTACAAGGTTATAGATTAGTATATTGTATATATATCCTCCTTAAGATGGTTCCAAAATTTAAAATTAAGTTAAAAACTTCATAAATAAAATACTAAATGATTCTACAAAGTTTCATGCACTTTTCATGGCTCTATCAAAAAATATAAAGGTTTTTGTTGTTATATCCCAATTTCTCAATAAGCAAATTTACTTGTTTATCCATGGATTAAGATGGTTGGTAATTTGATTTGATAATTATTAACTAAAATTTAAGTCATATAATGTTATGGGACAAATGTATGTTATTTTTATTTCATGATTACATTGCTATGAGTTAGTTGCATTATATATTCTTACATTATAATCATGTTGATTTATTATTTCAGCTGTATTTTATGATATATGTCATGAAGTTATGAACTAAATACCTTCTTGTCATGAGTTTGATGTAGGAGAGATTCATACCTTAGAGCAAGATGAAGGGAGAGCATAATCAGAGAGGGTGACATAGATGGAGGTGTTGGGGGATGATAGAGGAATGGCTAGAACCCATGCACACACCACATTAAATAGTACACATTAAATGCATTATTTGAATTGTTAGAGTTATTACATTTTTTATGATTGTTTGAATTTAGATGATTGTTTATGCAAGTTAGTTGTGTTAGTTAAGATTTATGCCTATGTGAAATTAATCTTGTGTGATTGCATTATGGATATTAAACATAGATTTAGTGTAGAATGTTACTATGTGGTTATGTTATTATATTCATGATTGTTAATGTTTTATAAAATGTAAATTTGTTTAAATAGTGTGTGAAATACCAAATATTGTTAAAAAGTATCATCGACCTTACATTATTCATATTATTTATAAGTCGTTATGATTATTTATTTATTATTAAGTCATTAGAAAATATAAATAGGAAAATTGAAAGAAAACACAAAAAGGAAATAAAATAAAGATTTAAAACATGCTTTATGGGTGAATTAGAAAAATTACGTGGATTATGGAATTTTTTATAAAGATAGAATAAATAATGACAAGCTTTAAAAAAATAGAGGAAAACCATTCAATAAAAAAAGAGAAAGGTGAACTTTAAAGAAAAAAACATATTCATACAATGGAAAAAAGAATAAAATAGAGGAGTGGCATGATGTAGAAGAGGATAAGAGGAGAAGAGGAGGAGAGAAGAAGGAACATGAAGTGGAAAAGATGATATCAGCACAAAGAGGAGAGAGAGAGAGCAGGGCGAAGGGAGAAAGGTTGATGGAGTATACCATTTCAGCATTGGATGCTTTGCCATGTAGGTGAAGTTATTAAGATTTTGTATGGAATTAGGAAATTTTTTTGTGTATATTAAATTGAAGAGCTACATAGGACTATGTGTGAAATGTTATGGCAATATGTGTATATGTTCATCCTTTAAAAATAATGATGAAGTTTTGGTATGAGCCATGTGTATTTGCAAATCAAACCATGAGATTATACCAATCTGAATATGAGTGTGTGATGTTAATCAAAACAATGATTTGAGTATAATATGATTCATATATAACAAACTAGATATAATGTACAACAATTTTGTAAATATGATCATTGATATATATACATGCAATGAACTATGTGCAAGTACGAACAATGAAATATAGATATGTTGTATGCTTTTTGGACATAAAAAAAAACACAATGATTTATATATAAGTATGATCTGAGGAATTATTTATTATTCAAAATATATGTCTTCATTTAACAATATGAACCATATATATAGTTCGTATTGTTATATATATAAAATGAATAGTGAATTATATATATAAGGTGATCTAAGTATGATGTATAATATATGTATGTATCTATATATGTATGTATATATGTATGAACAAAAAGTGTTATTCAAACCATGGAAATATATGAACACATAAAGAGTACAAGTCCATCAACAACCATTACATTTTCCAATTCACAGCCTATTTGATCATCATATATGACTAACAAGATGAGCTTCACTTCTGATCATAAATACGAAAAAATATAAATTAATATAGTATAATCAAAATAATTAAACATGCATGCACCATCTACATCCATGTTTCTTTTTATTCCTCTGTCTTTCATCAATGTTTTTACCTTTTGAATATTGTCCCACTTATGCATAGATGTCTAATAGAAGAATATAAGGCACATCATTTTTAGGATCTAGCTAAAAAATGAGGAATGCTATAAATACTCCTAGCCCTATATTCTTATTTGATTAATCTGATGTAAGCTATATTGGGTCATGGATTCTATTAACTAATTTGAGGTAATTTGATTATTTGTAATTAACAAATCCCAATAACTTATCCAATTAAGATTAGTCATCGGGTTAGTTATTGACTTGAGTTAGTTAATCTGATTGTCTTCATTGCATATTGATTAACACATGTAACACTTAAGAAGTAGATAATTAATATGCATCACTTAAATAACCTGGATGTAGAGCATTACATATTTGTATCTTGCCTTTTTTATGTTTTCACATCTTACATGCCTATCAGGGCATTTATGACTACAATATCCATTCAAAAAAAAATGCTTTCAATTATTCTTTGATAAAACTCCATACCATGTTCCAAAGTTTCGATAAGCTGGAATATACTCCATGGAATGCCTTGAGTTGCCTTTGCATCTTTGATCTATTAGAATGTGTTTGCTTTCAACATTTCCTGTACTTGTCTTATATTTATTAGAAGGTTCTCACCATCATGACATGTATCCTATTTTTGTCATAAATGGACAATGAATTGGAAAAAATTGAATAGGAAAAAGAGTTAGAAAATGTTAGATTTTGGTGATAGACCCTAATTGTTAATTTATGAATAGAAAATAGAAGTTACTATTAGTGTGATAAAACAATATTTATATATTGTTTAAGTACTTATAGGTGTGGTATATTTTGAATATATTTAATATGAACAAGTGCTCGCATAAATGAAAAACATCAATATGAAGACTTATAAACTCATATGCATATACAACATATAGAGGTGTGCTTATATATGTATAAATAATAATAAGTCATAGGATTCTGAGGGACATGAGACTATAACTATATGAATGTAGTCTACTAAAAATATAACAAGATGTTTAAATAAATGATTATGTTTTTTTGAGAATTATGACTTTATTTATTATGATTGACTATTTGAAATTGAGTAGTGTGTATATAAATAATGGACTGTGTTATTAGTGTTTATCATAGAATATACTATATTTGAATCTACTTTCAAAAATTAGAAATATGCAATCTAAATATAGATTATACTCAATTGGTATGATATATTGTTGTTATGCTTATTATTTATTTGAAAAATAATATAGGAGATATTCATTCATACATTTGATGTACTAAATGTATGCATTTTTATTATTCCCATGTTTAGTATATTTTATGCCTGCTAGTAGGAAGTAATTTGTATGAATCTATTGGTTATATTTATAACAAATAAATCTCATATTGCTGGTACTGATTAAGTAGTGAGATGGGCTTCACTAGATTACTAGCATCATCAATGCTAGATAAAGGTAATCTGATCAAGTGGTGTGTATGAATTTGACTGATCCTAGAGATCAATAACTAATGAATTTTTTGTCAAAAATAATTATTGACCAAATTTTGACCCCAAGTCAAAATAGGTCAACCTTTATAAATTGAAAGTTTTATAGGGTTTTTATATGGTCTTGTCATGGCATATAATGGTCTTAAAGGGTTCCATGTGGTCATAGTTGCCATTGTCTAACATCCCCAAGTTTTGGTCTTATATTCACTTATCTAGTCCTATGGTTAAATACAAGGTCTTGGAAGGGTCAAATAAATTCAAAGTTATAGTATGGTCTAAGGCCCTTTTAAAAAGGTTATTAATGTGTATTTATTGTCATATTATCAATTCTCTAACTTTTATTTGACTCCTACTTGCAAAAAATCACATTTTGGCCACCTTTTGGCTAGTGAAAAAGAGTTAGACATGCCAATTTAAGGAGAGAACATTTAAAGAAGATTAAAAACACCCATAGTGTCATAAATTTTTTTAGAAGGATTAGGAATAGTCAGAGTCTGATAGAAGTTTTAGTTCAATGCCTAATCTTGGTAAAATGACACTTTTCAAGCACTTGTATGGACTTCCAAGATCATTTTTCAATTTGAAATGGTTTATAAGTGTCTCTTGGACTCTCTTAGAAAATTTTATATTTATAGACCAAGTTTTATTTTGAAATGACACTCCAAACACTTTTTCTCCTCTATCACTGCCTTCACAAGCTCAGGAAGGCAAATTTGCATTGAATGGTACAACTAGGAGAGAGAGACTTAGGATATGAAACTCTAGAAATTGTTAGGGGTACAAGTAATGTTGAAATTAATTATATTGGTTGCCTCTTATTTATGAATGATCATTAAGAGTGACAGTAGGTCACTATAGCCTATTCATCTAAGAGGGGTCTATTCTTGCATATATTTATCCATATCATAAATTTATAGAGAGGAATTATTTTGAGATTGGTTTTCATAGGTATTTTATCTTTCTTTAATGGTGGTTTCTTTATCCAATTCATATCTATGAGGTTCTTTCACTTGAAGGAATAAGGTCTTAGTGTACAAACTATTTTAGTGAATTATGTTGTAAGTTATTATTTCCTATTAATGATAGTGATTCTTAGAGGTTTATAATGCTTAATTTTTCATATAAACTCCCTTAGTTTCATGGATTCCTTGTTACTTTGTCTGAAAAGTGTTTCGGTCCATCTTCTTCAAGTGTGATGCTCTTTAGAAGACATGGTCTATGTTTGCACAATCCACTAGAGGTTTAACTTTCAATTTGGTTAAAATACTAGTAATCCATCATGATATGAGATTCTAAAATATCATTTTCATTATTGGAAACATGAGATAATCAAGATGTTAGTCTAACACACCCCTAAGGAGAAGTCATGAATGTTTCTTCAATACATAAGCATGTACGGATTGGAGAAGTAAATGTGATATGCTCAAATTTATAAAAAATATATAACACATATCCTCACTCACTCACATGATCTTGATTGCCTCAATACTATCATCAAAGTGATACAATTTGACTAAATTCTCAAATTGGACTACACATAGGCATTGCATATAAGAGGGGAACATACAGGTCAATAAGGACTATAAAATAAGTTTAGAATGGTAGGATTTTATCATAAGGTCTATAAAATATATGAGCCTTAAAGGAGTAATAACTAGGCATGGAATGGGCTGATAGTGTCATGAAAGCTCAGAACTTAAAGAGATTTATAAAGTGACTTCTTATCCTTAAAGCAAGTACATGAGACCTACATGCCTTAAGCCTATAGGTCCTTATTTGGGCCAAGATCAGTATCATAAGTAAGTTTCATGCCTAAAGATCCTAATATCATTGCATTTGAAAATAGGATACAACTCCTTGAGAGGCCATTAGGTCTCTTGCAAGTGAAGATGACAATGAGATTATGTTGACAAGCTTCTTTTCAAGCACATAGAGTACCCTGTATGGAGTAGGGAGAAGTGGTGTGAATTACTGAAAGATGTGTTTGAAATAATTCTAAGCCTATTTGAATATTACAACTAGGTTCATGAAATCTGATAAGGTGAGTGAAGACTTGGGTGAAGGCCTAAAATCATGAACACTCTATGAACAATCAAATCACCCTACAAGCACATACATGATTATTAGAGGGTCAATTCACTATAGGCTTGAGAAAAGAGGCAAAGTAGTGTTTAAAGGGGTTTTGAGCCCAAATTAAGATCTTAAATAAGTTCATATCCATAAAAAATACCACTATCTAAGAGTGAGCTTCAAAACACCAAGAACACAATCAAGGATCATGATCAACACCTATAGGTGATTATATGAAGAGAACACAGGTTAATTCAAACCTAAAGTGAAAGAACAAAGGTCATAATAAAGGCTCTAAAATTAATTTAGGACCTCAAACAAAGTTTAAGAACCTATGGAAAAGGGCCACTGAGGAAAGTTAGTGGTAAGGTTTTGAAGCATAAGGAATAGTCATAAGCCTAATGAAAACACCTATAGGTGGCTAGACAAATAGTTGGTCTTGAGCCTAGTAAGGAAAGAGGGAAAAGTTGTTTTATAGATGTTTTGAACCAATCTGAGGCTACCAATAGGTTCAAGACCATTGAAAAGTTCTAGATGTTAGTGGAGAGGGTTCTAACTTAAAAAATACAATCAATACCTAGAAGACACCTATAGGTTACTCTAACTATAGATTTAATGTAGGTTTGAAAGAAGAGCAAGGGTGTTAGGAGATGATGAAACCTAATTGAAGACTATCAACTTAGATTTCAAGAGCAATGATAAGTATGTGATGATAGGGGTAGGGTCTCAAACCCCCATGCATAGTTAAAACCCTACATGCATCTATAAGCCTGTTAGTGGAAGGGACTAACTTCAAACCTGAAACAAAGAGGTAGAGCATGTATGAGACACTTTTTAACCTATTAAAAAATTTAAGTAGGTTCAATAATAAAAAGGAGGCTATATCTAAAATTGATATTTCTAAACCTTTATGGATAATCAAGTGACCCTAGAGGAAAGTTATAGGCCTGCTCCAAAGTCATTCCTTTCTTCAGGCCTAAAGATAAAGAGATGAGCTAGAAAATTAATATTGAAAGGTTGTTTTTAAATCAAATTAGAACTTAAAACTAACTAAAATTAAAAATTATGTTTAATAATGAAGAGGAGGGGTCTCAAACCCAAAATAAAGAGTATAATCAAGACATTCATGAATGCCTACAAGATATATGAACATAGGCAGGTCTCAAATCCTAAAAGGGAGAGTAAAGTATGTTTGAGATATTTTGAAATCCACATGAAATTGACACAATATTTCAAAATGTGTATAAATATTAAAGTAAAACAAAAATAATATTGAACAAACTAAGCCCCAAACTCCATACTCAGTCTAGCTCTAAAGGACACACATAGTCAACCCTACAATCTAACCATGACAAAAATTTAAGTTTTGAAGGTCTTCTAGGCATGACCATGATTTAAAACTTGGTATAGAGGGTGATAATGACATTACAAATATTTACATGGTATATTTGAGGTCAAAAAAATAGTGTAAATACTCACTATTTTGTCTCAAACCTTGCCCATTCCTTGGGTGAAGGGAAGCCATGAGACCTAAGAGATCTTCTTGGACTAAAATCATAGAAAAGTTTCCATACCTCATGGAGGGAACTTGATGGTATCACATTGGATAGTTGTCATTGATATCATGGAGGTGCCCAAGTGAGTGGATGAAGTGTATTGATAGTCTAAATGTCAATGACAAAGTCTGTAATTGCTTGTCCTAGTATGCTTGAAGTAGGCTTGGTTAATATTCAGAGTTTGACTATTTACAAATGATTAGGGATGAATATAAAGTATTGATAATGTGTGAGGGGTCATATTAGTGGTTAAATATGATTGGAAATCTTATGGAAGTAAGTTTAATTCATCTTATTCTTCATTATGTTCATCTAGATATTTTGGGTCTGTGGAAGAAAAATCTGAGTAAGCATTTTGAAGGAGTTATATTTCACACGAATGAAGGTTATAAGTGCATATTATTATATGTATGTATTACCATATGAAATATGATCACATGGTTAAAATTTTAGGTCATGAGATTGAGTGAAATAAAAATTATAATGGTGCAATGTTGGCTTCTCAGATAGATTTCACTAAGTTCCTATACTTAGCCAAATTTACAAAGGTAGATCTAATGATCTACGTTTAATCACATCATAGATCAATGGTGTGAAATTGATATAAAATTTAACTAATTTTTTAAAGTAAAATTGATTAAACAATTTGATGATGTCATATCTCACACATATGAAGGTTTCAAGAGTAGCTTGATACATGAATAGATTCCCCTATGTGAGGAGATCATATGGTCCGAGTTTCAGGTCATGCAATTTAGCACATCAAAAGTTATTAAGGTGAAAAGTTAGACTTCCAAGTAGATTGAAATGATTCCCATACTTGGCCAACTTTTTAAAAGGTAAATACTAGGACCAAATGGAGATCTAATGGTTTGTGGGTGTTCGTATAGTTGAAGATCTGCAATGCATATCGAGTCAATGAGGTCAAAGTGATTGATGGTTAAAATGTTAAAGACTGAGATATTAGAAGATATAGATAGAGAGTGTTTATTACAAATTTTTATGAAATAATGAGATGATACAAGTGTTTTATATTTAATAGTAACTAGAGGTAAAGACTGAATTACTTCAAAGAGATCGATGGAGCATATTTGGTTAAAGTTGTGAGGATGCATGAGATGATGTCAAAGTGATAGATGTTTAACATAGATAAAGATTGATCTACTTAAAAAAATATTTATTGTGTTTATTTTATCTAAGATGAGAGGACACGAGATGATAATAAAGTGTTCAATGTTTAACTATGACTGTTGACATTTAAATTTTGCAAAGGGAAAAACTAGTCTGTAGTATTTGAGCCATAATGTTTGATCTTGGATGAATTTCTTGATAGATTAAAAAAAACGTTGAAGAGGACTCCATGGAACATCCATAGAATCTATTTATATGGTTTTATTTTTCATACAGTCAAAGAGATCGATCTCCAAATTTGATTATGTTTTTGACCATGGTTTATAAGTGACATGAGAAGGATAATTAAGCTTGTTTTGATGGTGTTTAGATGTTTCAAGGTGACTTAGTTATTGGAGAGTGTTTTAGACTCCATGAGGATCATATATATGAATTTTAGACATCTTATGAATCCATATTGAGTATGAATAATGTTTCATAAGTTGATTATGTGTTCGTTCATGGTGTCCTTATGTACAAGGCTAAAGTTTGAGTTGATTGAGCTTACGCAGAGGAGTGTAATAATGAATGTAATATTTTAAGTATGTAAAAGGGGTAATGTGGAGTGGACCTATGTATTTGGAAGTGGTATTATGTTTCTATTTTTATTGTTTAAGTGTTAAAGGGGTGATGAGGTCTCCATGAGACTTATAAGGGATATTAAGGCCTAATTGAAAGGTGTAGCTACTTAAGGGTGACCCATGGATTCTATGGTTGACATATGAAAATTTTATTGATATTTGTATTCATATGATAGATCCTTAAGGGTTAATGGATGTCTAAATGGATGACTAACAAGTTGATTTTCATCAAGGCTCTATAAATAGTGAAACCAAAGGTAGTGGTTTCTAAGATTGTGTGTGTTGAGTAGAGCGAAGAGTTGAGAGGTGAAGGAGTGTAAGTGTGCCCAGTGGATGGATTAATGAGTAGAACATATTGAGGATTGTGTGTATGATCTTTAGGTCATATTTTTAATGTCATAATGGTGCTCTTGTAGGTTTCCTGATTGAGTATGTGTAGAGAAATATAGAGTGATCCAAAAGGTGGTTTTAGATGTATTGAGAGAGTGTGTAGAGGTGAAGAGTGTAGACAAAGGTGATCATCATCAGTTGAAGAGTAAAAATAAGTGTTTAAGATGATCTTTTCAAGGTATTTGGGCAAGTTCTTGATTTCCTATGGGGTTGATTCCTCCTTGCAAGGGGAAACTTAATAAAAAGTCTTAGGTTAGAAGGACTTGACCAAGATCTCGGTCAAAAGGACTTGACCAACATGTGGTCAGAAGGACTTGATCATATTAGGGATAGGGATGCTTGTGAAATAGGTGTTTCACTAAAAACCTTAGGTCATAAGGACTTGACCAAGGTTTATAGTTAGAAGGACTTGACTAGTCTCATATTTGTGATCATCTTATAAGATAAGTATTCCATGTGTTTGTAGGATTGAGGGTGATTTTTATTCCCTAAGAGGGTTTACCACATAGATCTTGTGTTGTGTGTGTGATATTGAACTATCTATTATTCATTGTTATGAATGACTTGTATATTCTATGAATGCTTGTGATAATTGATTAAGATTTTAAATGGATTGGAGTTAAAAGTTGGAATATATTACTTCACTGATTCATCCCCTCTCAGTGATTGTACCTCTAATAATTGGTATCAGAGTAGGTCCTTTGGTAAAGTCTTGATATTTTGAAGGTGATCCAAGGTATAATATGGGTAGTCATAAAATGCAAGGAGGTTTATCTACTAATCAAGAACTGATGTTCAATGGATGTAATTATGCTTTTTAGAGTGCAAGGATGAGGACATACATCATGTCCCTAGGGTTTGACACTTGGCAATCTATTATGAATGGTTATTCTACACCTACTATTCCTCCATCCAATTTTGTAGATAAGAAGTTATTTGAGAACAATTTTAAGGTAATGAATGCTATCACTTGTGGTCTTTTAGAGACTAAATACACAAATTAATCCATTTCATATCTTCCAAGGAAATGTGGGATAAATTCAAGACTATTTATGAAGGAAATTCAAAGGTTAAACTAGAAATTTTTTAGACTCACCAAAGATAATTTGAGAGTCTCAATATGAAGGAAGAAGATTCTATGGCATCTTTTATGCAAAGAATTGATGAGATTGTGAACATCATCAAAGGTCTTAGAGAGAAGCTTGAAGAAGCCAATGTAGTTCAAAAGGTATTAAGGTCTCTCTCTTGAGTTTGACTCTAAAGTATCTATTGTAGAATAAAGTCATGATCTTACTCAGTTGAATATGGACGAATTGCATGGCATCCTTACTACATATGATATGAGAGTAAATGATGATATACCACCAAATAAAGAAGCAAAATTAAAGATAGAAATGAAGATAAAGAAGAATTTACAAGGTAAGAAACCCAAGGAGGATGAAATTTTTGATATTGATGAGGATGAACTAATTTCTTTGTTTACAAGGAAATTGAAAATAGGTTCATGCAAGTATAAGGGTAAACTACCCTTCAAATGCTTTAATTATGGAGAGGTAGGACATTTTTCTAATAAGTACCCTCATAAGCATAAGAATATTGATGATGAAGAACACAATGAAGATCAAGATGAAGACATACAAGTCTGATAAGAGGAAGAAAGAATTTAGAAAGTATTACAAGAATAAGTTTTTTAAGAACAAGAAGAGTCTCTACACCAAATAAGATTGTAGTACATAAGATGAGAGTGAAGGTAGTAAATCTAAGTATGATTATGAAGATAATGAATATGTTGGAGATAAATCCCTCTTTATGACTGAGGAAGGCAATTCCTCATATCAAAAGGAGTCTACTTGGAGTGATTCAGATGATTATAAAGATTAGGTGGACTATGAGACTAAATTGATGAATGCTCTTGAATAACTAAAGATTGAGAAAAATATTAATAAATAGATGAAGTCACAAATCAAGGACTATGAGGAGTAATTCAATGTGTTTGAAGTAAGAATACATTAAGATACTAAGGAGCATGAAGAAATGGTCAAGCATCTTAGTTGTCAATTGGAAATTCTATCTACAATTCTGAAAGAAAAAGAAGATGAATGTTCAAGGTATGTAATTGAAAATGAGTCTTTAGAAACTGAGTTAGAGAAGACATATAGTAAGGTTAATTCATTTGTGATATTTGAAAAGAGATCAAGTGATCTAGATAATATTTTGAATGATCAAAAGCATGCAAGTGATATAACTAGTCTTGAATATAAAGAACTAGAGAATGCAACTCAAGATAAGATGAAGACTAATGTGAATAAGGACAATCATACTTTGAAATAAAATCATCAGACAAGGAATGAAGGTGCTAGTAGAATGAAGACAAATCAGATTAGATAACCAAATTTCATGAGTTATGCAAGTTTCAATGGTTATTTTTACACATGAAATTAATTTGATAGGATAGAGAATGAAAGGGACATGCTAGAAATGAGTTTGCATGGAACGATGATGGGGGTCATCAGTGAAAAGGTATGAACAAAGTTGAGTGTTTTAACTATCTTGATGTGGGACACTTTGTGAAACATTGTCCATTTAAAGGCAAGCTATGTTTTCTTTAAAAAAAATGGTTTGCTACAACTATGAACAAGTTGGTCACATTAATAAGTTCTAAAAGCAAAGGTTATCAGGTCAAAATAAGTTCAATTAGGCTCCTAGAGTACAAGGAAGAAGACAAGTTAACTCATGGAAACCAAAGGTAGCAAGTGTGAGTTATGATGAATCTATAGGTCCAAGTAATATGTTTTCTATGGTAGAGAATGCTACAAAAGTTGAAGAGTGATAAGGGATTTCATTGTTTGGTCATGTTGTGAATGAAGAGACCATGCTGAAGGAGAAGATCAAGGTACTGGTTGAGGCTAGTTTTGAGATGAGTATTGACCCAAGTGAACATCTTGATATTGTTGATAAAGTTTCATGAAAATAACATTAGTTATTAGTGCCTAATGATGAGGTTCCAAACTACAAGGTGTATTCTTCAATTTAAAAGGTATGTCATGAATCTTTGATGTCTCCTTATGTTGTCAATCCAATCTTAGAGGAAAAAGAGAATATTTTAGTGGATAGGCATGTTGATTCTCTTAAGCCTAAGAAAAATAAAAATAACTATAATTATCAGATGACTAAGGAGGAGAGAGAATATGAAGATTTGTGGGAAACTCCTAGTTTCACATTATTCTAGGACATTGTGAAGTAGGGTGTCTCTACCTATGCTTCTTAGGAAACATCTTTCTTGTGGACAAGCAAGTGTTTGTGCTCAAGATCATAATGCTAATCAGTACATAGGTATGTGGATTTTTTATTGGTATTTTAGACCAATGATATTATGATATAAAATTGATGAACCTGTGTTTTCAAGACTTGTGTTGATCATTAGAAGGTCATTGTTTAAGGGGCAACAAAAATTTCATGAGCTTGTTCCAGAAGTTTATGAAGGAACTATAGTGTAGGGTTAAAATGGGTTTTTTCAGGTGGCATAATGAGATTCATGGAATGTCAAGAAGAGTTTGGTGATTAGAAAGGACAAAGCCATGGTATAGGAAGTCAAGGTTCCCAAAGGTGTGAAGGCTCAAATCTTAGTCTAGAAGTGTGTGATGGTTGTCTCTATGTGTGTAATAAGTTTTAGAGGTGGGTGTTGACCAAAAGGAGGTTTGTTTACCTTATTTATTTTGAGATTTTGGGGTTTTGGGCTATGCCAAAAAAGTGGTTTGCCTTATGATTTGAGGTTGAAGGATTCTTAATAGGTTGAATCGGACAAATCGGTTATCAAATCAAGCTTCATAGAGATATGAAGATTTGTGGTTTTTCAAATTATACATGTTTTTATCATGAAGGAGGCCTAATTAGCTAGTAGGTTTGTCAAATAAGTATATTTTAGAGGATGGGCTAGGTGATGCAAATTGGTGTGATTAAGGGGGCATATGAGAGTGCTCCAGTATGAAGTTTTAGGTCTTGAAGGTGTGTTTACTGAAAGTTATGGGTTATGCATGTTCTAGGTAGTGATACAAGGAGCATAGACATGGTTAGTGTGAATATTTGATGTATTTTATCAATTTATCCAAAAGAGAAAGGCATGTGTATTTCAAGGTGATTTCACAGTTTTATTTAGAGCATGTTTCCTATTTGGTGAGTAGCATAAAGTTCTATTGGTGGTCCTTATGGTAGTTTGAGAAGAAGGCTAGTAAGCCTGTGTGGTGGTTATTCATGGTGTATAGAGATCTTAAGATTATTAAGAGCTGAAATGGATTAGAGATCTTAAGAGGATTCCTTCTTAGATGTTTCTTAGTGAGTTCCATCATATTTTAGTGTTTTGTGTGTTCTTTCTTCATTGGTTGCAGTGCTTGGTTGAAGAAGAGTGTTAGAATGTAGGAAGATGAGGGTGTCAAGGAAAGAAGAGGTAGGATCAAGGTAATGGGGATTTTTTTATCATTTTTATAAATTGTTCATCTCCTACTGGTGGTCTTTTTAGGTCCTTAGGGTCAGTCGGTGCCTACTTTTTCATTATGTCAAAGGGGGAGAAGATTCTTATTATGAGAGTCCTTGAAGAAAGAGAAGGAAGGTGAGCTATATGATGGGTGTTGACATCAATTACAAAGGATGAGATTGTAGAAGAGTTTTTATTGATGTCATGTAGGTGTCCATGTGAGTGGATGAAGTGTCCTGATAGTCTAAATGTTAATAACAAAGTGTGAAATGTGCTTGTCCAAGTATGCTTAAAGTAGGCTTGGTAGATCTTCAGAGTTTGACTATTTAGAGATGATTAGGGATGAGTTTTAAGTATTAATCATGTGTGAGGGGTCCTATTATAGGTCAAGAATGATTTGAAATCTTGTGAAAGTGAGTGTAATTCATTTGGTTCTTATTATGTTCATCTAGACATTTTGGGTTTGTGGTAGAAAAATTTGAATAGGCATTTTAATGGCATTATATTTCACACATGTGAAATTTATAGGAGAATGTTATATGGATAGATTAAAATATGAAAGGTGGTCACATATTTCAAATTTCAAGTCATGATATTGAGCACAAAAAAATTTATAATGGTGCAAAGTTGGCTTCTCAAACAAATTTCACTAAGTTCCTATACTTAGCCAAATTTGCAAAGGTAAATCTAACAGTCTGCATTTAATCACATCACAGATTGATGGTGAAAAATTTATCTATGTTTTTAAAGTAAAACTAAGTAAGAAATTTTATGATGGCATATATCACATGTATGAGGGTTTCAGGATCAACTTGATACATGAATGGATTCCCATATGTGAAGAGATCATATGGTCCAAGTTTTAGGTCATGAAATTTAGTGTAACAAAAGTTATTAAGGTGAAAATTTGGCCTTTCAAGTAGATTACAATGGTTTCCATACTTAGCCAAATTTTCAAAAGGTAAATACTAGGACCAAATGGAGATCCAATAGTTCACAGGTGTTCATACAGTTAAAGATCTACAATGCATATTGAGTCAAAGAGGTCAAAGTGATCAATGGTTAATAGGTTAAAGACTGAGATAATTCATAGAGATCGATGGAGAATTTTTATTCCAAAGTGTTAGGAAGCAATGAGATGATGCCAAGTTTTTGATGTTTAATAGTAAGCAGAGGTAAAGACCGAGCTACTTCGAAGAGATCGATGGAGCATATTTGGTCAAAGTTACCAAGATGCATGAAATGAGGTCAAAGTGATATATGTTTAACATAGATAAATATTGATCTACTTAAAAGAAGATTAAATATGTGTATTTGATCTAAGATGAGAGGACACAAGATGATAATAAAGTGTTCAATGTTTAACTATGACTATTGACATTTAAATTTTGCAAAGGAAAAAACTAGTCTATAGTATTTGAGCCATAAATTTTGATTCAAGACTCCATGGTGAGTAAAAAGAAAATTTGAAGAGGACTCCATGGTGAGTCCATATAATATAGTTAGATGGTCTATTATTTGTATAGTCAAATATATTGAGATCTTAATTTGACTGTGTTTAACCATAGTTTGTAAGTTACCCAATAAGGATAATTGAGCTTGTTTTAATGTTGTTTAGTTGTTTCAAGGTGACTTAACTATTGGAGAGTGTTTTAGACTCCATGAGGATCATATATATGGATTTTGGAGGTTTGAAAAATCCATCTTGAGTATGAAAAATGCTTAATAAGTTGACTGTGTATTCGTTCATGGTGTCCTTATGTACAAGGCTAATGTTTGAGCTGATTGAGCTTATGCAGATGAGTGTAATGATGAGTTTAATAATTTAAAGATATTGAAGGGTTCATGTGGAGTGGATATATGCATTTGGAAGTGGTCCTATGTTTCTATTTTTCTAATTAAACTACTAAGGGGGTGAACAGGGGTCTATGAGACCTATATGGGCTACTAAAACCTAATTGAAAGGTGTAACAGCTTAAGGGTGACCCATGGATGCTATGGCCAACCTATGAGGATTGTATTGAGAATTGTATTTATATGATAGAAGCTTTAAGGGTTAAGGCATGTCTAAATGGCTGACCAAGAAGTTAATTTTCATTAAGGCTTTATAAATAGTGAAACTATAGGTAGTGGTTTATAGGCTTATGTGTGTGGAGTAGAGCAAAGAGTTGAGAGATGAAGGAATGCAAGTGTTCCCAGTGGATGGGTTGATGAGTATATTAGATTAAGGACTATGTGTATGTTAAGCACGAGATATACTGAGAGGGGGGGTGAATCAGTATATCATATATCTTATAAAACTTTCCCTTAATCAAATTCTACTTAATCAAACATTCAAGATATGCAATAAAACTCAAACAATAAACACCACACAAGATAGAGAGAGACACCAGATATAACATGAAAACCCAATGTGGGAAAAACCACAAAGAACAATCTCAAGTATATTAGTGAGAACAAACCCACAGGAGCACCATACCCCTTTTTCGAGCACCAACCTAGCTATAATTCATGAGCACCAACCCACAGAAGCTTCAAACCCCTTTACCGAGCACCAACCCAGCAACTATTCGTGAGCACCAACCCATAGGAGCACCAACCCCTTTGTCAAGCACCAACCCAACAATAATTCATGAGCACCAACCCACAGGAGCACCAACCCAACAACAATTTGTGAGCACTAACCCATAGGAGCACCAACCCCTTTGTGTATACCACACACCTATCTCTCAATGTTGCTATCTCAACAAATGATAGTTCAATACATCTCTTTACTCTCTCTTACCTTTTCTATTATAAGCTAGATATAACAAATACAAATCATATTCCTCTCTCACAATTGCTCTTCTAAGCTAGATATTATAATATCAAATCAACCTCTATCTTCCATAGTACAAATGGCTTCTCAAGCCTTTATTTATAGCATTCCAAATGACCTTTGGCCTTCCCCCTTTGTTACCCTTCAATCCTCATGGAAAATGGCACCAAACTTGTATTACCCTTCATATCCTTGCCTTTGAAAAGTCATGTGGTGACCCTTCATGATCAAAAATGTCCTTCCCTCTTTTGTCCTCATCTTGGTGACTCTTCGTATTCCTTAAAGTGTCCCTTCATGAGAAATTGCAACCTTACTCTTTTGTCTTCACTTGGTGACTCTTGGAATTCCCCAAAATGACTCTTCATGGGAAAATGCATCCCATCCTTATTTTGTCTTTACCCTATGGCTCTTTGACTTCTCCATGGGCCCTTCTTTTGTCTCATATGTAGCCAAAAATATATTCATTAATATTAAATAAATATTAACTCACATTAGCCAAGACATATTTATTACAAACAATATTAAATGAAATGGTGCCTTTATCACCAATAATGCTAGACCTTTGACATCAATGAAAATATTTCCAACAGTGTATGAACTATAGGTCATAGTTTTGATGTCATAATAGTGTTCTTGTAGGTTTCCTAATTGAGTATGTGAAGAGAAGTGTAGAGTGATCCAAAAGTTAGTTTTGGATGTATTAAGAGAGTATGTAGAGGTGAAGAGTGTAGGAAAAGATGATCATCTTCAGTTGAAGATTAGAAAAAAGTTTGTAAGATGATCTATTTAAGGTAACTGGGTAGGTGCTTGGTTGCCTAGGGGGTTGGTTCCTCCTTACAAGGGGAAACTTGATAAAAGGTATTAGGTTAGAAGGACTTGACCAAGATCTCAATGAAAGGACTTGAACAAAAGGTGGTTATAATTAATTGATCATCCTAGGGGTATGGATCCTTATGAAATATGGGTTTTACTAAATACCTTAGGTCAGAAGGACTTGACCAAGGTTTCTAGTTAGAAGGACTTGATTAGTCTCATGTTTGTGATCATCTTATAGGATAAGTAGTCCATGTGTTTTCACTATTGAGAGTGGGTTTTATTCTCAAAAAGGGTTTAAAATGTAGATATTATGTTGTGTGTGTGATATTGGATTATCTATTGTTAATTTTTGTGAATGACCTGTATATTTTATGAATGTTTTTTATAATTGATTAAGAGTTTGAAATGTTTGGAGTTAAAAGTTGGAATATCTTGCTTCACTGATTCATCCATCCTCTTAGTGATTATACCTATAACATATAAAAAATTTATATAAGAGGTATCCATACATTATTAAGTGGAAAAAATCTCTTGTTTTCACTCCAAGTGCCCTTGAGGGCTAGAAAAGAGAGAGCAAGCTTAAACCTCAGAATCCCTGACTAGTACATGAGATTGATGTAGAGGAGTAAGGAACACCTACAGAACATGTGGAATCATGGAGAGGGATGTTTCATAGGTGTCTAAAATATTAAAAATAATAGAATATATTTTTGAGACTCAAAAATCATGTTTGACCTCCTTCTAGCGTCAAGACTACAAAGCAAGCCACCCAAAAAACAACTTCAAATACTCATACCATTGTTAACACTTTTCATTGGAGTCTAAGAATTTTTGAATAGTTTAAGGGGTCTACTAAGAAGGTTTTAAAAGTATAAGGAGGTAATTTAACGATATTTTCTTTATAAACAATAGTTAAGACCTAAAATAGGTCTAAAACCTCTCTTAAACCCTAATAGTGACTAGTCATGGGAAAAAGAGTTTAAAAGCACATATGATGACACATTTTTCTCCTAAAACCTCTTGGATGTTATTTTTTTTGTATTTTTCATGTGTTTTTGAGAAGGGGAAAACTTAAAAATTATGGTATGAGATAATTTGGGAGTTTTTATAGATATTAAAATCCAAAAAAATATACAATTGATTTTGGAGATGATCAAACCAAGCCCATTTTTCAAGGCAATCTCAAACAAGCTCAAAATGAGACTAGGTGGTAAGGTCATTTCTTGGTTTGAATATTTACATATGGTCTAAAGACCATAAAAATGACATGGAAGTTGGTAATATACTAGGTTAAATTTAATAAAATTCTTTTAGGTGGTTTCACACATGTGATAGAAGTATGGAGGAAGAAAATAGGGTCCAAAGTAAGGAGGCCTAATTCAAGAGAGAGAAAGGCATAAAAAATGGGTTTCCACTCAGAGTCTAAAGATGAAATTTGACATGGGGATATAAGTAAATAGAGAGTCATATAATATTCAATTATTTTACCAATATCATATGTAAAAAACTTACACAAAGATATTTACAGGAAAAAGGTCTACAAGGAAACTAGGCCTAGTGAAGGCCTAAGGAGAAAAACATGTTTTTGAGAGTTGTTCTAAGAAAAAAATGGTTTGTTTTAGGAATAATAATATATTTTTAAACAATTAGTATATTTTGGATGATCTGAATAATATGCACTTGATTTTTAGGCCACTTGGACCAAACTAGGTATGGGAAATGGAGAGTTACAAGACACCTATGCATATAATTGATGGAATGGCAGGTCAAAAGAGTTTATTAAGGAATTCAAGATGTTAAATAAGTTTTTAAAGATAATTTAAAGTATAATTCATGGTTTTAAGGTCCAATTTTCACTCCTTTCATGTAAATAAGGGCAGTTTCTAATGAACTAGTCAAGGTGTCAAAGCCAAATTGTAAACCCCATGCCACTTGGAAGGTTGAAGCTACTTAAGGAGTGAAAAACATGGAATTTTAGGTCTATTTTAATATATCATAAATATTTTTATATTTTTAAATCTCATAAATACTTTTCAAACATATTCTACCACACCTCTCTCTCTTCTCTCTCACATTCTCTATTTATTGTTCCACTTTTGGCTAAGTTTGTATCTTCCACCTAGGAATGGCAAAGTCATACCCAATTTTTCTACATTTTATCAATAAAATAGATAAATTTTTACCTCATTATATGACTACATGAAATGATAAGGCTCTAAATGGTTGATCTCATCAAGTGTAGATGTATGTCACCTTATTTGTGTCCTATTTATCTTACATCATGTGGTTATTTATCTATTTTAGGTTATATTTGGTGTATTAGGGGTATGTTATAGTGTTTGAAGTGGAATTAGTCTTCCCTCTTAGCCTTATAATTCCTTTCCCTTAGATAAAACATTAATGTAATAGGTTCAATCTAGGATGTGTGTATGTTCATGTTGGCTTATAGGTCTTAGTGTATTTTGAAATGTGTGGTAATGGTCAAAAAAGTTTGGTGTATCACCATTATATTTATTTTTTAAAATTTATTTATCCCCATTTTCAAAGAAATATAGTTAAATTGAGACTAAGTGATTCATCAAGGGGATCTAGCCCTTCAATCTAGAAGATTTCCCATGCTATAGACAACCCATAGGTGTAGGGCAATCCCATGTTTCACCAAATTTGGAGAGGTCTAACAACATTCTCCTAGGGTGAAAATTTTGGTTATAATATTTATAGCACATTAGGTTGGATTAAGGTCCAAAAGAGTGGAAGTATTTTTTATTTGTTCTTCTACGCATTAACTTTTGGAAGAATTCAACAAACACCAATGGTGACTCTAAATGAAATCAACTAGTTATAAGCAGTTCAAGTACTTAATATGAAAATAATTTACTAAATATATTGTGTTTCATTTGATTAATGAAGTTATCCTGGATGGATATGATGAAATCTTGTACTATGCACCTCCCTATTAGCCTTGTCATGACCCTAATTATGTGTCTCAATAGCCCTATCAAGATTATTATCAGACCTATGAGTCATGGAAGTCCTATGGTCATTCTACTTCCCCTTTATATGACCATGATGTTGTTGAGAAGCCTTACCAATAATTTTATCAGTCACACTCCTCCCTTCCTACTTCAATTCCATCTCAAAATTATGTTTCCCCTATAATATCCTTGTTAACACTCAATCCAAATCTGCTAAAATCAAAAGAGGTGATGAGAAAATGGGATAGAGAGCTTGATGTGATCCTTTTTGATCTCATAGAGAAGATGAAAAATTTATCTTAAATTTTGATGGATAAGTGTATTTCATTTGAAAATGAAACAAGGGATGAGTTGAGTAAAATGAGAATCTTTATCCAATAATGGATAGACATATTAGAAAGGTGGGAGAATCAAGAGATCCAATATAATCAACCCCAATCATCATCTCCTATCCTTAATCCAATGCCTTTTACTCTAATTCATCCTTAAAATACATCTATTCTCCCTCAATAAAATAATATATCATCATCTTGGAGGGCTTCTTGGACTATGATTCCTAACTACACCATGCCAACTTTTTTGGAAGAATCTAAACCTATGCAAGTCTCTCCATCCCCTCTTAAAGAACCCTCTTATATTCTATATCATTTTTATTGTGATCCCAATCCTTATGAAACCATTCATTATCATAAAGAGGATCCTCCAAGAGAGCCAATCCAATCCTCAAAATATCCCAATAGATTCAAATTTCTAACTTGTAACCAAGTAGTGATGCTTTAGGGAAAAAGATGAAGAAAGTGAGGACCAAGAAGTTGATGTCAAGAAAGCAGATCTTGTATTTATTCAAGCCTCATTACCCTCTCCCCAATAACCTATAGCTATTCCCTAATGGAATTTAATCCAAAAGAACATTCAAGACAAGAAGAAGGCCCTATTTGAGAAGTTGGATGATCAAGTTACAATTGAAAATGAACTTCAAGAAGACTATGAGAAAGATGAGGTGGTTGATGAAGAGAATGGAACACCTATGGCAAATCTAAACTCTCTCTCTCTCCAAGAATTATTTCAAGAGTCTCCCATTTACAAGACCCCAAATTATAATATTACTCTCTCCATCCCCATGCCCATTCAAGAAACATCCATCACACCTCTTACTCCTTTTCCAATCCATAAAATTTTTCAACACCCTCCCACCTTATCCCTTCTTGAAGGAGAACCCATATTATGGGATAAGTGAATAAGATCAAGCCAAAGTTATATTTGATCAATAAAATGACTCAAGTGTCTATGATGAAGATATCACTATAGGGACTCCCATTTGTGAAGACAAGAATAAATCCATCTTCTTAAGTGAATAAAAATATGATCAAGATCATGTTGTAGCTATTCACAAAGAGCTTGATCAAGACATGGAAGAGAAGGTGTTTGAGAAGGATATCACCTTAATTGAGTTAGTTAGATGTCATGGGCATGATCAAGATTTTGAATCTGAAAATTCAATATAAGATGAATCTACTCTTGACTCCATGAAACAAGATGACTTGTGGCAAGGATTCAATGAGATATGTGGTGAATTTGAGTCCCTTAAAAATCTTACACCTCCTAATATTCAAGTTGAATACATGGTTGAAGATACATTTCCTTTTGAATTAAAACATGATAGCTTCCAAAGTAACAAGCTTATTGGAGTGGCAACCAACCTTGGAGTTGAAAACTCTTCAAATATACAAGTTAAAGTCAATCCAGTACATAATGAGCAAGGAGATGAGTTTAAAGAAGTTGTGGTTCTTAAAGAGAAGGAAGACAAAGGTAATTGGTGGCAAAAGTTTGAGATTTTATAATAAATTTAAATCATTTTCAAGGTTAAAGATCATTCCCATAAGGAGATAAAAAAATATGCCTTCATTGAGGACAATGATGAAGATGGGGCTGATTATGAAAAGCTCTTTGAAGAGCTTGCATCTAGTAAGAAGTTTGATCTCATCAAAAGCACCATGGAGGTCAAATAAAAATTGTTTAATCAAGAATAATTAAGTAAATTCTTAGCTAAAGAGTATCATGAGAAGATGGTCGAGCCACAAGAGGATTTCACCTTCATAGGTGACATGTTTATATCTATCATTGTTGCATTGGAAGTCATGCCAAGAATAGTGGAAAGTATGAAGGATTTGAAGACATTAAGAGAAAGGTTAAAGAGGTAAATTGATTCATGAAACTCTTCATATAATGAAACAAAATATAGTACAAGATTCCATTTTGACCTAGGAGGAAGAAAAAAGTTCAGGTTAGTTTATATATAGTCTAGTTTACTTATGTTTTTGTGTTCCCTAATTGCTTGATAGCACATGTGTGTGTCTTGATTTGTTTATGTCTTGTTTTATTTGTTTTCTGTGTTATGAGGTAATTTAGTTTTTTATATCATGTTCAAAGCCCATTAAATTCTAAAATTGAGTGCAAATGACTCCATTTCCCAATGGAAGGACAAGGCTGCTAGTCTATTTAGCATTGTATGCATTTTACCCTTGTGTATTACTAAATTTTTGACCCTAAGTCAAAATGGGTCAACCCACATAAATTGAAAATTTTTATAAGGTTGTTATATAGTCTTGTCATGGTTTATAATGGTCTTAAAGGATTCCATATGGTCATATTTGCCGTTGTCTAGCATCCTCAAGTTTTGGTCTTATATTCACTTGTCTAGTCCTAAGGTCAAATACAAGGTATTGGAAGGGTCAAATAAAGAAAAAGGTCTAGTATGGTCTAGGGTCATTGTAAAAAAGTTTATTAAGGTGTATTTAGTGTCATATTATTATTCTCTAACTTTTATTGGACTCTTACTTATTAAAAAATCACATTTTGGCCACCTTTTGGCCCATGAAAAAGAGTTGAATGTGACACTTAAGGGAGAGAACATTTAAAGAAGATTCCAAATGCCCATGGTGTCAGAAAAAAGTCATATAAGGATCAAGAATAGTTAGATTCTGATAGTAATTGTAGTTCAATGCCTAATATTAGTAAAAGGACAATTTTCAAGTACTTGTATGGCCTTCCAAGATCAATTTTATAGTTGAAAATGGTTTTGAAGTGTCTATTAGACTACCTCATACCATTTTATAGATCTAGACCAAGTTTTAGTTTTAAATGACACTCCAAACACTTTTTCTCTTCCATCACTTCCTTCACAAGTTCAAGAAGGCAAATTTACATTGAATGGTATGATAGGGAGAGAGAGAGGGAGAGTTAGGATACAAAAATTTGGAAATTGTTAGGGGTTTAATTAATATTTAAAAAAATGGTATTATTTTATATATTTGTGGCTTCATCTTTATGAATGATCATTAAGAGTGACAACATGTCACTATGGCCTATTCATCTGAGAGGGGTCTGTTCTTACACCTATTTATCCAGATCAATAATTAATGGAGAGGAATGATTTTGAGGGTGGTTTTAAGAGGTTTTAGAGCTCCATTTCATGGTATTTTCATCAGTCAATTCATATTTATGAGGTGATTTCCATTGAATGAATAAGGTATTAGTGTACAAACTATTTTAGTGGATTCTCCTACAAGTTATTATTTCCTCTTAATGGTAGTGATTCTCAGAGGTTCTTAATATTTAGTGTTCTTATAAAATTATTAAGTTTCATGGATTCCTTGTTATTTTTTATGAAATGTGTTTTGGTCCATCTTATTCAAGTGTGATACTCTTTAGAAGACATGGTCTGTATTTGTACAGTCTATTAGAGGTTTAACTATCAATGAGGTTTAAATACTAGTAATCCATCATGACATGATATTTTAAAATAACATTTGCATTACTAGAAACATGAGAGAATGAAGATGTTAGTCTAACACACACCCCAAGGAGAGGTCATGAATGTTTCTTCAATACACAAGCCTGTATGGACTATAAAAGTAAATGGGACATGCTCAGAGTTATAAATAAGATCTAAAACATCTCCTCACTCACTCACATGATCTTTATTTCCTCACTACTATCATCAAAGTGATATAAGTTAACTAAATGCTAAAATTAGAATACACATAGGCCTTGTATATAAGAGGGGAACCTACATGTCTATAAAGACTATAAAATGAACTGAGAGTGGTTGGAGGTATTGTCATAAGGTCTAGAAACTCTATGATCCTTGAAAGAGTAATAACTAGGCATGGAATGGACTGACAATGTCAAGAAAGCTCATAACTTAAAGATCTTTAGAAAGTGACTTCTTAGACCTAAAGCAAGTACATGAGACCTATAGGCCTCAATCCTATAGGTCCTCATTTGGGCTAAGATTATTATCATAAGTAATCTTCAATTCTAAAGATCCCAATCTCATTACAGTTGCAAACATGATACAAATCCTTGATAAGCCACTAGGTCTCTTGCAAGTGAAGATGACTGTGAGATTAAGTTGAAAATATTATTTCCAAGCACATACATGTATAAGTGGTGTGAAGTGCTAATAGAAGTGTTTGAAAGAAACCCAATCCTATTTGAATACTATTGATAGGTTTATGAACTTTGAGAAGGTGAGTTAGATCTTGGGTGAAGGCCTAAAACCATGAAACCTCTATGAACAATCAAAACATCCTAAAAGCACATATAAGCTTAATAGAGTGTCAATTCACTATGGGCTTGATAAAAGAGGTAGAGTAGGGTTGAAAGTATTTTGAGAACAATTTGAGATCTCAAACAAGTTCATAGCCATGTAAAATATCATTATGTAAGAGTGAGTTTCAAAACACTAAGAACACAATCAAGGATAATGATCAATAACTATAGGTGATTGTATAAAGAGAACACAGGTTGGTTCAAACCTAAAGCAAAAGAACAAAGGTGCTAAGAAAGGATCTAAATTAATTTGGGACCTCAAAAAAAGTAAAGAACCTATGGAAGAGGACCACTTAGGGAAATTAGTGGTGAGGTTTTTAAGCACAAATAATAGTCATAACCCTAATAAAAACACCTACAAGTGGCTAGACAAATAGTTGGTCTTGATCCTAGTAAGGCAAGAGGGAAAAGTTGTTTTGAAGATGATTTGAACATATTTGAGGCTAATAAGGACCATTGAAAATTTATATATGTTAGTGGAGAGGGTTATAACCTAAAGAATGCAATCAATACCTAGAAGACACTTATAGGTTACTCCAACTATAGATTGACTTTAGGCTTGAAAGAAGAGTAAGAGTGCTAAGAAATGATGAAACCTAATTGAATAATATCAACTCATAGTTCAATATCAATGATAAGCTAGTGATGATATGGGTAGGGTCTCAAATGCCCACACATAGTTAAAACCCTACAAGCATCTACATGCTTGTTAGTGGAAGAGCAAAGAGTAGAGGATGTATGAGACACTCTTGAACCTAATTAGAAACTTTAAGTAGGTTTAATAATTAAAGGAGAGTATATCTAAAATTTAGGTTTCTAAACATTTATGCACAATCAAGTGACCCTAGAGGCAAGATAAAGGCCTACTCCAAAGTCATTCTTTTCTTCAGGCCTAAAGTTAAAGAGATAAACTAGCAAAATAATATTGAAAGTTTGTTTTTCAATCCAATAAAAATTTAAAACTAACTAAAATTAAAAATTAGGGTAAATGATGAATAGGATGGGTCTCAAACCCAAAATAAATAGTATAATCAAGACATTCATGAACACCTACATGATATATGAGCACATACATGTCTCAAAGCCTAAAAGGGAGAGTAAAATATGTTGAGATGTTTTGAGGTTCACCTAAAATTAACACAATAGGTCATAATATGCATGGATATTAAATAAAAAAAATATAATATTGAAAAAATTGAGTCCTAAACTCCATACTCGGTCTAGCTCTAAAGACAGACACACACACAGTCAGCCCTACAATCCAACCATGAGAGAAATTTGAGTTTTGAAGTTCTTCTAGGCATGACCATGTTTTTAAACTTGGTAATTAGTGTGATAATTAATTTAGAAATGATTTCATGGTCTCCTTGAGGTTATAAAAATAGTGTAAGTATTCACTATTTTATCTCAGACCTTGCCCACTCTTTGGGCAAAGGGCAACCATGAGGCCTAAGAGATATTATTGGACTCGAAGCACAAAGAAAGTTTAAAAACACCATGGAGTGACCCTAAGGGTAGTGAAAATTTATATAATATGTCTCTATATATTATTAGGTGGCAACAATCTCAGGTCTTCACTCCAAGTGCCCTTGAGGGATAACATAGAGAGAGCAAGCTTAAACCTTAAAAGCCCTAACTAGTACACCAAAGTGATATAAAGGAGTAAAAAAAACTTATATAAAATGTGTAATAATGTATATGGATGTTTCATACATGTATTAAATATTATCAGCAATATAATGGATTTTTGAGACTTAAAACTTGTGTTTGACCTCTCTCTAGCCTCAAGAACACTAAGCAAGCCACCTGAAGAGCAACTTCAAATACTCATACCATTTATAAAACTTTACATGGGAGTCTAATAATTTTTAAATAGTTTAATTGGTATAATAATAAGGTTTTACAAGTGGGAGGAGGTCATTTAATGATTTTTCTTTATGAACAATCGTTAAGGCTCCAAATAGGTCTAAAACATCTCTTAAACCCTAATAATTTTTAGTCATGGGAAAAAGAGTTAAAAATTACATTTGAATACATATTTTTATCCTAAAAACTCTTTGATGTTGTTTAGGACTCCTAGGAAGTTACCCCCATGAAGTTAACTTGTATGGAATACTATAGGGATTGCCCAAAATAGCTTATTTTTTCATGTTTTTGGCATTTTTTAGGTGTTCTGAGAAGGGGAAAGCTTCCAAATCATGGGAGGATGTAATTAAGGAGTTTTTATAACTATTAAAATATAAAAAAATTCACAATATATTTTGGATATGATGAAACTAGGCCCATTTTTCAAGGTAGTCTCAAACAAGCTCAAATGAGACTAGGTGGTAAGACCATTTCTTGGTTTGCATACTTCTATAGGGTCTCAGGACACCAAAATTGATATAGAAGTTTTTAATAGATTATTTAAAGATAATAAAATTATTTTGGGTTATTTCACATGTGTCATTGTTTTAGAGAAAAAAAATAGGGTCCGAAGCAAGGAGGCCTAATTGAGGCCTAATTCAAGAGAGAGAAAGGCAAAAAAAATGGGTTTCCACTCAAATTATAAAGATGAAATTTTACATGGAGATATAAGGAAATATATTGTCCTATAATATTCCCTTATTTTTTCATTATAATCCATATAAAACTTACACAAGGAGATTTATAGGAAAAAAGGGCTACAATGAAACTACGCCCAGTGAAGGCTTAAGGAGCAAAATGAGTTCATGGGAGTTGTTACAAGAATAAAAATGGTGTTTTCAATGATATATAACATATTTTCAAACAATTCATATATTTTGGATGATATGAAGAATATGCATTGAGTTTTAGGCCACTTGGATCAAACTAGGTGTGGGAAATGGAGAGTTACAAGACATCTATGCATATAACTAATGGAATGGAAATTTATAGGAGTTTATTAAGGCATGTAAGATTTTAAATAAGTTTTTTCAGATATTTTAAAGGAAAATTCATGGTTGGAAGGTCCATTTTTCACTCCTTTCATGTAAAGAATGATAGTTTTTAAGGAGCTAGTCAAGGTGTCAAAGCCAAATTATAACCCCATGTCACTTCAAAGGTTGAAGATAATTTAGGAGTGAGACAAATGGAATTATAGGTCTATTAAAATGTTTCATAAATCATTTTATAGATGTAAATCTCATGGACACTTTTCAAATATATTCTACCACACCTCCCTCTCTTCTCTCTCACATTCTCTATCTATTGAGCCACTTTTGGCTAAGTTTGTATACTCCATATGGGTATGGAAAATCAGTACCAATTTGTTATACATTTGATAAATAAAATATATGAAATTTTACCTCATTATATGACTACATGTAGTGATAAATATCTAAATGGTTGATCTCATCAAGTGTAGATGTATGTCACCTTGTTTGTGTCCTATTTATCTTGCCTCATATGATTTTTTCTCTATTAAAGGTTGTAGTTGGTGTCATTAGGAGTCTCTTATGGGGTTTTAATTATAATTAGTCTTCCCTATCAAAATTAAAATTCTTTACCCTTCTATAAAACATTGATGCAATGGGTTTAGTCTAAGATGTGTATATGTTCATGTTGTCTTGTAGGTCTTAGTACATTGTGCAATGTGTGGTAGTGGCCAATAAATTTTGGTGTATCACCACTATAGTTAGGTTTATTTCAGTTATTTCTCTCCAATTTTAAATAAATTAAGTAGTGAAATTGATCCTTACTTATTCATCAAGGGGAGCTAGCCTTTCAATCTATAGGTTTACCCGTACTATAGACAACCCATAAGTCTAAGGGTAATCCCATGTTTCACCAAATTTAGAGAAGTCTGAACAACCTTCTCTTACGATGAAAAATTTGGTTATAATAGTAGTGTTTACTAGATTTTTTCATTTCATATGTAATATTTACATGTTTGTGTGATATCATGTTAGAACAAATTTATTTATGGTACACTTCATGTTATTAGAAATCATACAACACACTAGTACTAGTTTGTCTCTCTGGATTCTCATACCATCACTATCTACTCATGCATGAAGGGAGGGAAATTCCATGATGGGAGATTATATGTGGGATTAATGGTATATGTTTGGTGTGTGAAAGTACTCAGATGATGATCATGTGGAGCTAAAAACTTCACCAAGGAGCATTCATTATCAGGTTCGGGTCTACACAGACACTGGCATCGGTCAGGAGCGACCGACATCAGTCACAGGCAGTTGTAGAGATGTCGACGTCAGCAGAGGGTTGGCCAACGGTGGTCACAGACAAGTAGTAGGAACTGACGTCGGTTACCTGCGTGTCCAAAAAGCTATTTCTGTGGACAGAAGCGAGTGTTTGCATAAGTTTGAGTTGAAGTCTCAAGTTTGCGTCTCTATTATTGGCATTACTATTTTTAGAGCCCTTGTTCAAGTGGCTTAACTACTTGTTGGGTGTACATGCTCAAGTCTCCTAATTCTATATGTAGAATTAGATCTTCTTAGCTTTGTAGTAGTTTGTAGTGGATTATTATTGTTGGGTGAATTATTGTATTTCATTGTGTGAGAAGAACAGTACAGAATTGAATCAATCCAGGCTTGTTAGAGTTGATTGTTTTGGAGAGAGAGAGCTCTTGAGGAATAGAGATCTATTGAGAGATCTATACATCTAGGAGAGGTGTGGAAGAAAGAAGCTTTCTTTAATTGTATTCCTTTTGTAAAGAGTTTGTTAATACAAGTTTTCAGGGTGTTTTCTTGTATCTCTTGTTCTTACTATTATCATTCTAATTACTTGTCAATCTGGTTTAATTCTGCGTTTATTGCTGTCACAATTGTAATCTATTGTTGGTTTGATCCCCCAACAAGTGGTATCAGAGCCTTGGTTACAGGTTCAGAGCTTGATAATTGGTATCAAAGTTCAGGTTCACTAACAGGTGGTTCAGATTTGTGTAGTGTGTATTGATTACAAGTTCTCACAGGAGTTTCTGCAGGGATTTCTATTTGAGTGGGAGAAGCAATGGTAGATGAAAGTAAATTGAGAATGGAAAATTTCAATGGCAAAAATTACCAACACTGGAGAATGCAGATAGAGGACTATCTGTATCAGAAAGATCTCTACTTACCGTTAGGAGGTATTGTAAAGAAGCCCAAAGACATGGAGGATGAAGAATGGGAAGTTCTTGACAGAAAGGCTCTGGGTTCTATAAGACTGAGTCTAGCATCCACTATGATATCCAATTTATCATAGGCAAAGTCTACGATAGAGTTGATGACTACGCTAGCAAATTTGTATGAAAAACCCTCAGCTTCCAATAAGGTATATCTTATGAAGCAGTGATTTAATTTGCATATGAATGAAGGTGGATCTATTTCTACTCATTTGAATGATTTCAATGGAATTGTGAATCAGTTAAGTTCAGTGAATATAGTGTTTGATGATGAGATAAAAGCTCTTTTGATATTATGTTCTTTGCCTGAAAGCTGGCATGGCTTAGTAATGGCAGTAAGTAATACTGCATCTGCATCAAATATTTTGAAAGTAGAGGATGTTGTTAGTGTTATCTTGAATGAGGAAATACGCAGGAAAAGCACAGAAGAGACATCTAGGAATGCTTTAAGTTTTGAGAGCAGGGGAAGGCAGAAAGAGAAGAGCAAGAAAGGCAGATCAAGATCCAAGTCAAAGGGGAAAGGCAGATCTAAATCTAGAAATGGCAGAAGGCCACAATGCTGGAATTGTGGAAAGATGGGGCACATAAGCAGAGATTGTTGGTCAAAGCCTAAGGAGGACAACCAGCACGAAGGAAAGGAAGAAGCCAAGATTGCAGGGATTGCACAAGATGCTTTAATTTTCTCTCTGCATAATAATATAGAATCTTGGGTATTAGATTCTGGTGCATCTTTTCATGCTACTCCTAACAGGGAATATTTCAGTGACTATATCCATGGAGATTTTGGAATAGTGTATCTAGGGGATGATGAGCCCTACAAAATAATTGGCAAAGGTAAAGTACAATTGAAGATGCAGAATAGCAACACATGGGTGTTGAGAGATGTGATGCATGTTCCTAGCTTGAAGAGAAATTTGATTTCTGCAGGAAAGTTAGGGGATGAGGGTTGTACAGTAACTCTCATAGCAGAATCTTGGAAGGTGACCAAGGGTGTACTTATTATGGCCAGAGGTAAGAGAGAAGGTACTCTCTATTTGTGTAATTGTGTTACTAACAAATCTCCTTCTGTATTATCTACTTCAGATGTGGATGCTAAATTGTGGCACTCAAGGCTTGGCCACATGAGTGAGAAGGGGATGTCAATTCTTAAGTCCAAAGGTATGCTTTTAGATTTAAAAGGCATAGATCTAGAGTTTTGTGAGCACTGTGTATTTGGAAAATAGAAAAGGGTTAGTTTTCTCAAAACTGGGTCTACTAAGAAGAGGCACAAGTTGGAGCTTGTTCACATAGACGTGTGGGGACCGGCTCAGGTTGCTTCCATTGGAGGATCACAGTACTATGTATCTTTCATAGATGATGCTACAAGGAAGGTATGGATCTATTGTATTAGAAAGAAATCTGATGTATTTGAGACTTTTAAAGTTTGGAAAGCTATGGTTGAGAATGAAACAGGTAAAAGATTAAAGTGCCTGAGATCAGACAATGGTGGTGAGTTTTGCAGTCATAAGTTCAGAGATTATTGTTACATGTATGGAATCCGTAGGCAAAGGATGGTTCCAAGGACACCTCAGCAGAATGGTATTGCTGAAAGGATGAACAGGACAATAATGAAGCGTGCAAGATGTATGAGATTGCATGCCAGTTTGCCCTTATAGTTTTGGGCACAAGCTATTGACACTGCAGTGTACCTGATTAATAGAGGACCCTCTACAGCTCTGGATGGTGGTATTCTAGAAGAGGCATGGACAGGTAAAAAGGTTGATCTCTCATATCTCAATGTTTTTGGTTGTGAAGCCTTTGTGCATATAGATAAGGAAAATAGAAAGAAGCTTGATGCTAAGTCTATGAGATGCACGTTTATTGGCTATGGCTTAGATGATTTTGGTTACAGATTGTGGAATCTAGAAACTAACAAGGTAATCAGGAGTCGTGATGTTGTTTTCAACGAAAGAGTGATGTATTGTGATCAGCTAAGGAAGTTGAATCAATCTAAGCAGAGCAATGGTGAATTGGATGAGGTGAATGTCCAAGATGAGCTCACAGGAAAAAGAAATAATCACTTGCAGGAAAACACAGAGACCGACGTTGGTAGGATAGGAACCGGTGTCGGCAGGACAGAAACCGGCGTCGGCCATACAGAGACCGACGTCAGCCGTATAGGTACCAAGGTCGGTCAGGCAGAATCGACGTCAGCCAGTAACAGGTTTGCAGGTGATCGAGGTCGGTCACTGTCAGAGAATTTGGGTGGACAGCGTGTTGTGGACGAGTCTCAGACACCCATCAAGAGGTCAGAAAGGGTGAGTAAGCCTCCAATTAGATATTCTCCTTCTTTATTTTACTTATTGCTAACTGATGGGGGAGAACCAGAGAGTTTTGAAGAAGCAATACAGGTGGAGTCCAAGATTGAGTGAGAGCATGGCATGGTTGAGGAGTTGGAGTCCTTAAGAGAGAACCAAACATGGGATTTGGTTGAATTGCCAGCTAGTAAGAGAACAATTAAGAACAGATGGACCTACAGGTTGAAGGAAGGTGAGAATGGACAGATGAGATATAAGGCCAGATTAGTGGTAAAAGGATTTGCACAAAAGCCAGGTATTGACTTTGGTGAGATTTTTTCTCTTGTTGTTAAAATGACTTCAATAAGGGTTGTATTGTCTTTGGTTGCTTTTGAGGATTTGCATCTTGAGCAGCTAGATGTTAAGACAACATTTCTTCATGGAGATTTGGATGAGGAAATTTATATGGAATAGCTGGAAGGATTCGAGGTCAAGTGTAAGGAGAAGTTTGTGTGCAGATTGAAGAAAAGCTTGTATGGCCTCAAGTAAGCTCCTAGGCAATGGTACTTAAAATTTGACAGGTTTATGACTGAGCATGGCTACAGTAGGTGTCAATCAGACCATTGTGTGTATTTCAAGAGATTTGATAATGGTTGATATATTATTCTATTGTTGTATGTAGATGACATGCTGGTTGCAGGGTCTCACATGCAGGATATCTCAGAGCTTAAGGTGAAATTAGCTCAAATGTTTGCTATGAAGGATTTGGGAGTAGTAAAGAAAATCCTTGGCATGAGCATTAAGAGAGACAGGAAAAATCACAGGTTGATATTGTCTCAAGAAGATTATGTAGACAAGGTGTTAAAATGGTTCAATATGCAGGATGCTAAACCAGTAAGCACACCTTTGGCTGGACATTTTAAATTGAGTAAAGAACAATGTCCTAATTCATATGATGAGGTAGAGTACATGAGTAAGGTTCCATATTCTTCCGTAGTAGGGAGTTTGATGTATGCAATGGTGTGTACTAGACCGGATATTGCCCAAGCAGTGGGAGTGGTAAGTAAGTATATGGCCAATCCAGGTAAGGAACATTGGAAAGTAGTTCAGTGGATCCTTAGATATCTGAGAGGAACCAATAGTAGGCACTTGTGCTATGGAGGTTCAGATACTTCTCTACATGGCTATGTAGATTCAGATATGGAAAGTGATTTGGATGGCAGGAGGAGCACTACAGGTTATGTTTTCACTGTAGGTGGAATGGCGGTTAGCTGGATATCTAAGTTGCAGAAGGTTGTTGCATTGTCAACTACAGAAGCAGAGTATATTGCAGCCATAGAAGCTAGCAAAGAGATGATATGGATGACACAGTTCATGGATGAGCTTGGTAGGGAGCATGAGTGTTGCAGATTGTATAGTGACAATCAGAGTGCAATCCATTTGGCTAAGAATTTAGCCTTTCATTCAAGAACAAAGCACATACAGCTAAGGTATCACTTCATACGACAGGTATTGGAAGATGGTGAGTTGAAGTTGGAAAAGATCCATACAGATAGGAATCCTGCTGATATGTTAACCAAGCCGGTTACAAAGGAGAAGTTGAATCTTCATTCAACTTCTGTTGGTCTTCATGATTGAGTTGAAGATGGAGGAGATGTTGCTGTATAGGTACTGGTGTAGCTATTTATCTCCAAGTGGGAGATTGTTAGGGTGTGCAGCTAAAAACTTCACCAAGGAGCATTCATTATCAGGTTCGGGTCTACACAGACACCAGCATTGGTCAGGAGTGACTGACGTCGGTCACAGGCAGTTGCAGAGATGTCGATGTCGGCAGAGGGTCGGCCGATGGCGGTCACAGACAAGCAGCAGGAACTGAGGTCGGTTACCTGCGTGTCCAGAAAGCTATTTCCGTGGACAGAAGCGAGTGTTTGCATGATAAGTTTGAGTTGAAGTCTCAAGCTCGCGTCTCTATTATTGGCATTACTATTTTTAGAGCCCTTGTTCAAGTGGCTTAACTGCTTGTTGGGTGTACATGCTCAAGTCTCCTAATTCTATATGTAGAATTAGATCTTCTTAGCTTTGTAGTAGTTTGTAGTGGATTATTATTGTTGGGTGAATTATTGTAATTCATTGTGTGAGAAGAAAAGTACAGAATTGAATCAATCCAGGCTTGTTGGAGTTGATTGTTCTTGAGAGAGAGAGCTCTTGAGGAATAGAGATCTATTGAGAGATCTATACATCTAGGAGAGGTGTGGAAGAAAGAAGCTTTCTTCAATTGTATTCCTTTTGTAAAGAGTTTGTTAATACAAGTTTTCAGGGTGTTTTCTTGTATCTCTTGTTCTTACTATTATCATTCTAATTACTTGTCAATCTGGTTTAATTCCGCGTTTATTGCTGTCACAATTGTAATCTATTGTTGGTTTGATCCCCCAACATTCCCAAAATAATACTTATTTAGAAACTACACTTGAGATTGCCACAGATACTAGAGTTCGAGAATTCATGATCTATGGAGCCTTATATCTTGTATCTTATGTTGTATTTATTATTATTCAAACATTATACTTGATGAGATGTAATTATTTACTTATTATAATAGGTCAATAGTGGCTTCATGTTTGTACTAGCCACGGTTAAAAATCTATAATTACTTTCTATATATAGTTATGTTTTATCTGATGATAATGATTAGTGATAGATAAATGTTACATGCTTATTTTATAGTTAACATAATTAGATATTTTATCTGGATCACTAATTTGATTATCATGGTGAAATATAATGAAATAATACATATATTAAATTCAATCTGGATCACTAATTATATTCGATTAGATTTATGCTATTTTAAGTAGATCCTAGTGGAGATGTAACATTTGTGAGCTAAAACTTTAGTATAGGGTTTAATTGCAAAACATAGGCTGAGAGCTTATAAAAAGGATTAATTTAGGTTATAAACACTTTTTGGCTTTTTTCACTTGGATCAAGACTTATAAACCTCATTTCATCTCTGTAAATTATTTTATTTGTTTGAACAATGATTAGATGTAAGAAAAATACCTTTTTTATTCTTAACTATTGTGACTGTAGACTTATTTATAGGACAATGAATCTTATATGACAAAAAAATCAAATCTCATATATGTTATAGATTATTTATGGTCTAATTATATCATTTATAATATTCAAACACTATTATTATCTTCTTGTGATGATTTAAGAACATCAAAATCGTTAAAAGATTCTTTAAACTATCAAATAACCCTGTTATCTATGTACTCAGAGTACTGTAATATGCTAGAATACTAATAGCAATCAAGATGAAATTCAGATATAGTAAAAATAAATAATTTATATTGAGAACAATTTTATATAACATCATAAAGTCCATCAAAAGTTCTCTTCATTAATCTCAATCCCAACAAATTACAAAAACATGACAATACCTTACCTTTTCTACTACAGACCTAAAACCTTTCTATTTGGAGTTCTTTCCCTTCCTCGAAACTAATTTCATTATCTATTTTATTTTATTTTATGATACTAAACTTTCATAATATTCTCATAGAATACTAATAATCTCTTTTCATGTCTCTTTTCATTCTATCATCTTTTCTTTAAATAGAATTCAGTTCCTCTCCTTTCTCCAACGTATACCAACTGGCCCACTATGATAGGAATTAGCCTTGGCTTTCAATTTTGATGGTTAGGGATTATTTAATTATTATTGATCATTATGTGCCATCACCTTGATATAATCCTTTAAAGATTAAAAAACACCTTGGAAAAGACTATTTGAAAAGGTAGATTTGGTGGGAAAGTAAGAAAGAAGCTTTAAAGAGCTATGTTGAAAATGTATTTCCTCTAAGACCTTCCTAAGGACCAAAAAATACCTTTAACACATAAAAATGACCAATAAAAGATAAAATTAAGCTTAGATAAGATTCTTCTTGATATAACATGACTTATTGGACCTATTTAAGACCCATATGTACAAACATAAAAGTTATTAAGATTATGCACTTGACTTCTTATCTCAATTGAAAGATTTGAATTTTTTTCCTTTTTTCTTAAGATCATGATTATTAAAGTTGATCTACACCAAGAGGCCCACAATGCAGGTTTGTGAATAATTTCATGCAATAGATTGTAGAATGCAGGTAGGTTAAAAATTAAAACCTAATACACACATTCAAATTAAGAGGTATGGTATGTATAATTATTCAAATTATAATAAAATAAATAAGAAGGAAACATTAAAAAGTGTAGAAGACTCTTTAAAACTAGGAATGTAAGTTCCAATGATCATAAGTGGAAATAGTTCCTTGATAATTTATGTAGACTAAAAAATAATGTATATATATATATATGTGTGTGCATTATACATCCACAAAGCATGATAAAAACCTCTTATTTAGTCTATGTGTGATCTATCTTATTTCTAATCCCTCTTATTTTTTATCCCTTATAGGTCAAAGGGCTAAATATATACATCATTACAAGAACTAGTTACAATTAATTATGGTTATATAATGGTGGTGGTTCTTATTTTGTTTGAGTGGTTATTAGTATTTTTAGATATGTCCAATTGGAATTCCAATTGTGTGGTGTTATTACCAAATTCTATGACATGTATCAAACCAAGAAAGTGTCAAATGACATGTCATGTGGAATAAGGGATCTGAAACATGGACGATGAGATTTTATTTTAATGTGTGAGACCATAAATACTTATATGGTAAGCAATAAGGTGTTAATAAAAATTAGAGAGGTACCTCAAAGTATTTTAAGTGATGTGTGCATGCCATAGGTAGATGTGTTGCACATGGAGTTCAAATGTGCATGTGCAGTTTTAGACTTCTACATGGAAAGGATAAAGGTAATGTGGTGACTTAGGAAGGAACCACAAGTTTGTGTGCATGTCATGAGATACTATTCACTTAAGAGACTCAAATTACTTTTAAAGAGTATGTAAATTTTAATAGAAGTTACACATAGACCATTCTTCAATTTTTGAGAATCAATGGCCCCCATTGTGTCATTGGTTAGCTATGAGAATTTTTTCAAGATTTTACCATTGCCTAATAAACATATTTTTGACCTTGTCCACTTGAAACAACTGATGTGTAACTTGGTGGGTGCACAATGTTGTCACTTCAATAATTAGATCCTTTGGTCCTAGATGAAAGTGTTCATGATCCACATCTAAAGGATGTTGCATCACTATTTAATTAACCAAAGGTGGGTTATATGGATTAAGGTGTTCCAAATTCAAGACTAGATGTAAACTCAAATATTATGGTGAGTTAGGAAAAAATCATTCTCTCTCATTTTGTGTAGGATGGTGTATGGAAATCAACATAGACGCTTGATCCTGCATTGTGGACTCTTGAAGCATTCATTCTGAAGATGTAACTAGACATTATCACCAACCTATGAGGTTTATGGTTTATTTCTTACATGATTTTTACTTTAGGTGTTAGTTAAATAGAATTTGGTGAACATATTGATGAGTGTTATGGATCATGTGTCACTGCTTTGTCAACTTTATTTTCATGTGCAGACAATTTTGTGTTAGGTGATGTGCAATAGGATATGTTTGAGGGGTACTAATAGTTTAAATATAAGACATGTCTCAAATGGAATATGGTCTATATATATATATATATATATATATATATATATATATATATATATATATATATATATATATATATATATATATATATATATATATATATATATGTAAATATATGTGATATCATGTCTAATAAATAAAAAATTATCATCTTAAATGCACAAATTTGCATTATTGTACGTGTAGTAGGTGAACAAGTGTGTGGTTGATAACTTATATTTGTCCATTTCATAGGAATGAAATTTTGTGGACTATTATAATTATGTATTCACATTTCCTAAAATTATTTTAAAATTTGGCTAACAAATCAATCCAAACATAGTTCTCCCACTTATTTTGAGTGTACACATGTGCTCCTTCACTATATGTGTGCAACTAATGATCTAGATTTGGTACTTGACAATGTTTGCTTTAATTTGGATTTAGTGTGATTTATAATTGGATTACGACTGATCCTAGTGATAAATTTTCAATTTGGGAAGAATAGGGATGATTTGGTCAATGTGAAATAATGTATAGATGTGTACTAAATAAATGCCCAATTCATTTTTAATGAGACCTTAGTTTATTTATATATGATTCGAATTGGGTAATTTATCACATCACCAACATGGTAGGAAAATGGACCAAACTTAAGGAAATATTTTAATTTGAATATTAACCATTTCTAGGAGAGGGCTAGTTTCGACTTGTTTGGGTTAATATCAATTTTTGTTAACGACTGAAAGTGATTGAACCAAAATTTATATAGTGAGACTGAATTGAGGGTTTGGAGATGTCTATGCATGATATTTAGTAGGTTTGAAGTAAAATGTGAAATTATTATAGGTTTTTAATAGCATAAAATGGTTAAATAATAATATATCATGCAATTGTGAGAGAATGGATGATTAGGGTCATGTTTGTGTGCTGAAATCATGCATGATAAATGTGTGTCAAGCTTGTCATTTTCAAGTATTTAATATTATATTTTAGTATCTAAAATAGGTTACATATGATACATATACATTCAGATGTGGGAAATTACTTACACCTAGGGGACAATTTTCTACATTGGGGTCATGCATACATAAGGGCATCCTGGTATAATTTTTAGGTTATATCCTTGTATGACCATTCCATTGATCATATTGAGTCACTTAGACTGTTTATATATGGCTTTTTATTTCATATGTTTTTAGGATGCTATTCCATTTGGATATTGTGATTTGATATATTAGATGATGATATTGATTGAATATGTAATATAACACTGCTTACTACATGTGTGATTGATGTGTGTTATATTATGGGTCTTATGAGTGCATTGATTTTGTATTATTATGTCATGCATCAAGTTTTTTGAAGGATATTATAATCCATATCATGGCCATGTTTTCCATGTGGGGTTAGAGTCAAGTTCGACTCATATCATGTCTTGAGTGCTTGTGTTCTTCATGATCATGATATTGTGTGTGTATATATGATAGTAACATTTTTTGGTGCCATGATTACTATCACACATTATTATATTATGTGTGATTCCATGATTTATATCATGCTTTTACAATAATGCTTATCACTGCATGCCTAATTGATATATCTACTTGACATGACACTTGTAACTTAGATTCAATCTTTCATATGTGCTTGGATGATCAAATATTTATATTATGACATATATTATCATGTTTTATACATAATTTACATAATTACATTTTTTTAATATAAAATTCAATGAACATAACTCTTTCTTTTAAGATGAGTGTTTTGTAGGATTCATCCCTCACCATAAAATGAGGGCATATAATGGGCCTATATTAGAGATTCAAGCCATGACAAACAAATTTTTTATATTTTTGGTTCAAATCATGGGATTTAGATAAGACAAATTAAGGAATATGCAATGCATATGCAAGGAATTCTACATGATTATGAGGGATAGTTGAAAAATTCTATGACATTAACATGCATATTATATGGGTCAAATTGAAGAAGTTTTATTAGATTTATTAGATTGAGTAGATTGAAAAATAGATCATGAAATTATATATAATTTTGAGGTAAAATTAGATCAAATTTGGGGCATGAATGTTATTCATGCAAACACTTTTCTATTTATAAATTAAGGATCGATGGTACTTTGTAAGCACTTTAGGTCTAAAATCCATATACAACAATTGATTCAGAGTTTCAATTTACATATGAGCCTCTTGTGGTGTTTTAATTTTTTTTTAATAATTTTTAAAGGGATTTTATTGAGTATTATGTTCCACTCAACTTATATAACTTATCCATCTCCAATGTGTCTAAGGCATTAAAACTCCTCAACACATGATTTTATAAATTTCATCTCCTTGGGGTATAATCACCTCATGGCATTATCTTAATGAGTTAAAATGGTAGTTTGGTTCATGTAGTCTCACATGTATTCATTACTTGACTTTTCAAGTTTAAAATGTTTAATGATCTAATCTATTTCATATCTTCTATCATGAGTAGACATTGATTTATACATATTTGGGATCAAGTAGTATGTTTGGTGCATACCTAGCAACACCATGTGTGGTTACACACATGTACCAAATTTATTTGTTTTATTATTTTAAACTATATCTTTAAATACTACACTAAAAGAAGGTATTTTTTAAACATCAAAGTTTAATATAAACATAGGGAGACATCAACTTTGGCATATCTTACATACTTGTATTTTTTCTTACACATTTAACTCTTGTGAAAAATTTCTCCTATATTTTACCTATCTATTATCTTTTCCAACCTAATTTACTATCATTCATATTTAGGATATCCTTAGTATATGCTAGAACATTGTATACTCTTAAGTAAATAATTTACATATTCTAGACCCTTGATTTTACCTCTTTGGATAGTGTCAGAAACAATTAGATAGTTGAGGTTTTTGAAGGTGTCTTCCTTCATTGGAAAATTCTCAAGATTCATAAAAAAAAAATTATTATTCAAATGTCTCACTTGGGTCAACCTAAGAACATTTCATACATCCATTAGAGGAGGAATACCAAAAAGTCATCTATACATACAAATTAATATTAAGGTCTTAGGATATGGGCGTAATTGGTCACTACTTGACATACACATTGAGAAATACACTTCCACTCTCTTGAGAAACTATAAAAAATCATACCCATGTAAAACCCCACAAAGTAGTATCCATAAAGGCTAATACTGAAGACAAACACAAGGCCAACTTTTCATGTTGTCAAGTGTTGAAAGACAAATCATTACATTGAATTCTAGTAGATCACACACAGACACATAGGAGGGATAAATATGTGTGGTTTGAGCCCTATTAAAAATATTATAATATAGAAAATACTAAATCACTCGACATGGATTGGGTCTATCCAAACCATCTTTATAGACCATTTTTCTAATCCAATCTTGTGTCAAAAGTGAATCTAGGGTTTTAGGGCAAAGTGAAGTAAATCATAATATGTGCACATGACCAAGGACATGAAAATAACATAAATCATATAAAAAGGAAATAAATTTGGTTTGAATTAGAATATCCTATCATAATCATCTTGAATATTATTGTTAGACATTGGACAATATCAATTATTACAGGTGTCTAAGCTTTGCCAGTAGCATTCACACATGTTATGATACTTTTTTTCCTAATTAAAATAATACAAAGATATTATAGAGTTTTTCTTAGGATAGTAATATAGGGAGTGAGAAATAAATATCAAAATATCAGCTAAGTGTATTATTTACCTTCTTTGCTTGGTTAGTTCTATAAATAGTAAGTCCAATCAAACTCTCTTTGGCATTCATATTTATATGGTAAACACTCTATCTTGTACAATTCAAATTTTAATAGTTTTATGTTATTTAGATCATATACATATAAAAATAATTAAAACACATCCATATATAATTTAAAATGTTTAATCCAAATGAAGGTTATGGCTAATTTAAATAGGTAACGTTTATCATATTTTCCACTATAACTCTAATAGGAGATAATCAACCAATAGTCCCATATTTGATCAATGCATTGAAATAAAAAATTAAAATCCAACTCAATATTTTGAAAAAAAATATGACATTTATAATGTCCAAATGTTTCTCTTCTTACTATGGTATCCTATGTAATAATTTTGTTTTGATGTAAAAACTTTTTGAATATGATGACCTTGCTCTAGACATGTCCCTTACAAATACGATAGTCTATTGTATAACATGAAGGGGAATTTTTTATTATTGGAAAGATTTTAAATAAACCTACTGAACTGAGTATCTTTATTTAGAGAAATCATCTCAATAATATAAACATAATTTGTTATCTAAATTAATAAATATATTAGCCATATAGAAATTATTTTCCATTTTTCAAAAATCTATTTTGAAAAATAATTTTTATTGCACCCTAAAACTCTTATCCAACCAAATACCTTAAAAATTCTTTATTACATGCTAAGAGAGGTTCTTAAACGATAGGTATATGTTAATTTCATCTATATATAAAAAAATTAACATGTTTTCCTTCCTCAACTATACACACTAGAGTATCTTATATAATAATAATAAATTGCATCATATCATTCCAAATATAGGACCTTTTAGGGGATTTCTTAGAATATGACAAGAATAAGGGTCAAGGATCTTAAAATATTTATGATGAAGGATAATATCTACCATGAAGCCTAATTTTTATTGACTTACCTCTAACATAATTTAGTGATTAGATTTTATTATCTAAATTAGATGATCACAACCAAAGAAAAAAATTAGATTTGGGAAAAATAATCATTTCTCAAATAATTAAATGCCACTTATTTATATTTTGTATATGTTTTGAGAAAAACTTCTTTTGAATTCAATTTAGTCTCTTATGAAACAATTTAGGAGAAAAATGAATTAAAACTAATAGACCAACATAACTTGAATAACTATTTTAATGAGGATAAGTTTCCCCACCTTGAATTAGTATCTATTTTTCCATTCTAAGTATTTTATATAAACAAACTCAATAATAAAATTCTAATCATTACCAGTTAGTTTATCTAAAAAGATGTAGGCTCCCAATTATTTTAGAGGGAAGGATCGAGTATACAAATTTAAGATCTTCTACATAAGATGAATTAATGATGAATATGTATTCATAAAATAAGGCTAGTATTTTGAATATTAATACATAATATAAACTAAAATACTTAATTTGATAAGCCTCATCAAAATATACCTTCTAAAAAACAAAAATTAAGGTGTTTGTTCAAAAAATATAGGTTTAAATTAAAAGGGCTACCTTTAGGTGCATTTTTTCTTATCTAGGACTAGTCAATTTAAAAGATATTAATTTTTATAAAGGTGTTTGTTAAAAAAAAAAAAATTTAAATTTGGTGGGATACATTGGGTTCATGTGTTTGTATATGACTAATTAATTTAAAAGATATAAAAAATAGTGGAAAGGATAGGCTTTACTTAAATCTTAACATAATTACACAAATAAACCATGTTAAACACCTTTAAAAAAAGGAAATAAATAAATAAATGGAATCCATACAATTGAGATAAAATTCATAATCATACAAATGCATTGCTTAGAATTCTGCCCATTTATAATACATAGTTTCTCCTAGTGGTTATGTGAACTATTTGATATATGCATTCCAAAAACAAATACATTACTTATTGTAGACACATAGTTTTGGATATGGGGTGGTTTTGGACATCAGTTGGATTTGATTTAGGGTATTTTCCTATTTTTTAATTATTAGTTTATATTAGGGTCTTATCATCACATGTTTTATTTACTTTGGGCCTCATTCTCTTATCCTTCCTCTAGTTTTATCTAACCTAAATAAATTTATTTATCTTCCATTTTTTGGGTGTTTTATAGCTTTCAATGGGATATAATTAGTATGCTCATGGTTGGATAGTAACATAGTGGTATAATATTAATTTTTGTTATCTTTGAGTCCCTTTGGCCCTTCTTTTAGTTTCTTTGAGGTTTGTGATTTTTTCGCTTTCCCACCCTTTGTGTGTCATCATGTGTGCCATTAGGATCCTAATTTAAATTTTGAGAATTATATAAATACATGTGTAATAGTGCATATGGAAGAAGAATAATAAAACAATAAAGAGTCTCAAGAAGAGGTCAAGAGTGATAAGCAAAATTCTAAGAGTAGAAATGAATCCCATATGGAAGAATTTATTTTGGAGCCTTAATATTGAATCATTTCCAAATTTTCATAATAGTTAAGGTCATAGAAGGTTTATGGATTACATCACCATGATTGTTTGTCAAAATACATTGAGTGTCAGTTTATCTAAGAATAAGTATTTGAATGATACTTGGCCTTTAATGACTACACAATATTAAAGGCTTTACAAGGTATTTTGAGTTGATTAATATTTCAAGAACTAATTTAAATTTATGGAATATTTGAAGCTAATTCTAGAAAATTGAGTGAGATTTTCAAAGATAAAAAATAGAGGATTATAGTCATAGAATTTATTTAAAGAAATGACACATTAATTAGGAGTTTAGATAACTATAAATTATACACCTAGTTGACCATGAACATAACACTCCACTCCTATTCTAAAATTTGAAGTTATCAGTTTGCTATAAATTTTATGGGTTATGTCTAACATGGTTCTTGGCCATGTTTCCACTTGATTTTAGCTTTGAATAGTCTAAAAATTGTGATATATAAGTATTATTTTTAAAATCATAGCTCTATTTATTTAAATTATTTTATAATATTCTTTTGTTACAATTAGGCCTAATTTTTACTAATATATTACTATAATATATTTAGATCTAAATTAAATCATTATTTTGTGGTTAAGTTAGTCTAAGTTGATGCAAAACTACTTTAACATACTACATTTTTGGTGAACTTGTGCTCTCTTGCACCTAGCCTTAGGATTTCATATTTTTGTGAACCTCATTTATTTGCATACCCTATTTCTTTATAGGGTTAGATCTTGTTTTTATCATTGATATTATTCTTATAGGGATCATTATAATTGTAGTAATCATTATCCCTATACGTTGTATGTGGTTTATAGACATATTTTTTGTTCTTACATTATCATTCAAACCTTAGGGTATATTTGTATACAATATATGTTTTCATATTATGCCACCTAAGATGATTATATCTAAGACCCCTACTAGGTGAAGTGATGGATTGAATTAGAAACATGTTTATATTGTTGAAATTCATTTTTTTTAATTTGAAAATTAAAATGGTGTATTTTAATGATGTTAATTATCCTTCTACTACAACATTTTATAATTCTAGTGCGAATGATAATGTTATGAATTAAAATGATGATGTTATGACTAATATCAAAATATTCATGTTTTTTTTATAATTAAAATATAAAAATAAAATAATTTATTTGTTTAGATAACACATCCTAGATTATCTTACAAAAATGTATGCAATGTTCATGTGTTGAATCTAAAGAAAAACCCTAAATCAAGAGACCCTAATTGAAGCTATACCTTATAGGGTGAAAAATGGATATTTTTCATGCTTTTAATGATGATAAAATTTATATAGGGTCCCTTTACATTCCTAATAATTTTGGTTTTTCTAAAATTATTTATAATGTTATTCCTCTTCCCATTTATTCTAATCATATTGTTGTTTATTTACCTTCTCAAAATGATTTTAAAGTTTCAATTATTGATCCTTGTGTTCTTAAACTATTTTAACATGTTTATAAAATTTCATCTCTTCTTCATATTTTTATCAAATACCCAATGTTTATATTCCTACCTATACCACAATAAGTCAAATTTGTCTCTCAAGGATCTTAAAATAAATTTGTAATGAAACTTCACATGATATATTAATCAACCCCTTGTATAATTATTTAATTATAAGCCTTTACATATAGGGTTTTCAACTCCAAAGTTTTGATTATTCAATAGCAAAGGAAATCCTTCTCATCTCATCAAATATTTATATGCTTCTTGCTTAGACTTTGTGAATAATGATAATTTTTAACATAGTTGTTTCCTAGAATCCTTAAGGACTTTTCTCTTGATTTTGTTTATGAGTTTTCATCTAGATATATGGACTCTTTCAATGTTTTGGTCAATAATTTATTAAACATAATTTTTCATCAAGATTAGGAAGGTTAACTTTTTCCAAAATTACTCAAATCAGACTATGACCTAATGAGAATGTTGGTGACTATGTGTTTATATTTAATACTATGGTTACAAGTATGACTCACTAATAATATGATAGTGAATTAAAAATTATATTTTTATCAAATTTTTATTTTATACATTAAAGATAAAGTGTTCTTTAAAACTTATCAATCTTTGACTAACTTTATCATGTAGTTAAAAACTATTAGATCAAGTTTTTAAAGGCCAACATGCTTTAATATGGTAATAACCATAATTATAGTGGATCAAAATCAAAATTTAAAGGATAAATTTAGAGTAAATACATTATAATCTAATAATAATGTTAAGAATGTAGTAAACACAATAGACCAACCATCCAACAAGTTAGTCCTATTACAACAAATTGAATAAAGACAATTTAAAATATTGAGTGAAATTCTTGAAATTTTGATTAAAGATTTCTTGGTTTTAATATGATTTATTTACCTAATAATAGACATTAGTGTAATAAATTGGACAAACTTATTTTCCATTGTACTTAGTTATATTACTTTACCTAGCTTTAGTAATTTAAGTTAATCATTATAACCTAAGTTAATATTTATGTTGTTTTCCTATTTTATTTATTTATTTTGGATTTTACTCTAAACAATAGGGTTATGAAGAGTTTTTTGTCCAACCACATGAGAGAAACCTTTAATCTATCCAATCACATGAGGGCCACCTCTTTTCTAGGAAAATAGAGTTTTTTATGGGATTCTAAAGTTTAATATAAATTAAAAAGCCTCTCGTCTCCTGTAATTCACTTGAATCTTGAATTATCCATGTGAAGAGCTTATCAGAAGGTGAAATAAATTCATATATTAAGTTTTTACCTAATTTTTATTATTATTAGTTTTTCATTTGTTATTTACTAAATTTCACTCTTGGTATTTTTTAAGTGGTCTTGTAAATTTGATTTGTTGTTTTGAACAATATGTGGGAAATATCTAATTTCTCTCCATTTTCATACTCTTTCAAGAGAGAGATTATCCATCAATGTCCTTGCCTAATAACTATGACACTAATATATTTTTTGATTATCATAGATTCTTTAGACGTTTTTCAAACATATGAATTATTTTGAAACATAAGATCATGTTGCATAGAAATGGCACACAATTTGTTCAAAACACTTTTACAATTAGGTAAAACTATGGCACACATTAAATCTAAATAAATACATTAGTAAACAAAAATAAAATATACCTATGACTAGGGGGAAGATGAAATTACCAATAACTATAAATAATCAAAAGAAATGATAGGTGAGAGAAGGAGAAATATACATAGTTGAAATAAACTCACCTGGATATTGAAAATACTTGGGAATGTAAATAATAATGTTCTAGAGCTGTGTAGAAGACCTACTAAAAGTCATATTATACTTTATGTTCATGATCACTTTAATTAGGTAGTGAATATGGTAGTTCAAGTTGAATCTCTAAATTAGATATGAATATGGTTATATTGATATTAGAGGTTTTTAACTTCATGGGGTAATTCATTAGTAGTAGAGATTTGGGAATATTTATTCACTAAGAAAAATGAGTGTGTACAATTATCTAAATTTATTCTTCTTTTAAGTAAGCATAATTCACCATAGTATGACAAGAATATATAAAATGTGAAAATTTATTGGCTTTTTCCTATTAATGGTTGAAAATATATAAATTGCAAGCTTGGAATGAAGGCTCATAGAGTTTTATGCATGTGAGTGACCCAACCCAAGTGACAAAAATAACTTCACCTTTTGTGCCTAGCATAATCAATGATAAATCCATATGCTCCTTAATACAACCTTGTTTTGGTATAAGTATGTAGCCAAAAGAATTCAAGAGACAATAATGGAAAAATATGATCAATGTGTAGGATCATTGACATGTATGTGTATATGTATGATATAAGCTTGTTACTTGAAAACACTTGATTTTCAAATGGATTAGGATAATTGTGTATATATAGCCTCCTTTGAATTCAAATTTAGACACATTCATTCATAGGTCAACCATGGAAAAGAGTGAGAATAAAAATTTAAGGCACGTGAAATCAACACAAGGCATAAATGACTCAAAAATACAAGTTTAAGGGTTGAAAGTGGTCAAACCGCTTTAAACCACCATTTAAAATGATCAAGCTGGAAAAGACAATGAAATAAAGACCAAGATAAATTTAAGTATGTTTAGATAGATCTCGATATAGAAAAATAATAGATATGAATATATTCATGGAAACATCTAGATGATGCAAGGTTGTGAATGGTTGAAATTGAAGGGAAAGTGTATTAAAAAGAGCCAAATGTATGCAAATAAGCCAAGTACATGAAAACATGAAAAAGACACTACAAATACATGGATTGTACCAAAATTAGGTATCTAAATAATTCCTTAATTTGATGTTAATGCATGCGTACATATAAAATTTAAATTTAAAAATAATCACATACTTAAACATTACATAATAGGGATGGAAGATGAATTATGTATTTATTAAGAGTGAATCACTCACATTCCAATGTCAACAAATAGAATGTACCTATAATAAAACATGAAAGAATTCCAATATATCAATGTATCAATAAATTAGTGTGAATGTAATTAAAATAAATAAATAGAAATAGAAATAAATAAAGGAATGATTACACCCAATGGTATGTGAACCATTTTATCACTCTTAAATCTTTGAAACTAAAAATTGGAAATGGAAATTAGAATTTAAAATAGGTACTTAAAATTTGGGGTAAAAAATGTAGTTCTTGATTATAGAAATAGATAATGATAAATCATGTTCTCATTTTTTATCTCATGGTCCCACTTTGTCTCACTTGGTCTCATTTGTGTAGAAAAGATTTGATTCCACATAGGAAATATATAACCACTGATAGCCCAATAAAATATCCTAGTATTAGATCACTCCATAAAACAAGATAGCTTTGAAAAAGAATGAACAACATATAAATATCATATTCATAAAAATTGAAAAGTTTTATTAGGCATTATTAAAATATATAATTGGATAATGGGTATATATAACAAATACAAGGTTTTCTACACTTTCCCTATTGACTACATAATAGGAACATGTAATTGGCCCATTCAAAGGTGGAACACTAATAAATATAATTTAATTATTTTCCTTATCCAATTATTAAGTCTTATAAAGTGAGTAAAAAAAAATATTATATAAGATAACTTAGGTTACCTTAATAATAGGTGCACACTAAATATTTCACCAACACACCACCTTAAGTGTTGCTTAGGGAGGAAGATGGAAAACAAGGAGGCTTAGAATCCTTTGAAATGGGTTATGAAAACTAAGTTTACTGGGGCACCCATATACAATAAAACATCAAAACTATAAAAAATGAGACACACCTCACAGGTCTCTTAAAAAAATAGTAAAATAACATAAGTGACTATTGTTTCTAAGATATGTTGTAAGGATGGGCTGATCCATCATTGAAGAAAGATGTCAAACACACAAGTATTATAATAATATGTTGAAATAGGATGAGTTGGTCCATTAATAAAAAAAGTGCACTTGATGGGTTTAAAACATCATTAAAGAAGCATTAGGTGCATTGATACACCATTGAAGCAAGATGTAATGCATGTTTCCCTTAAGGTGATGGTAAAAATATTGATGTAGGTAACAAGTGTTAAATTGTGGGAAGTAGGAGGGGGGACTTAAATAGGTCCAAAGTGACATGTAAATTGATCAAAATCCACTGAAATTTTATAATAAAAAATATGGTGGGGATTATTATCTAGTGTCACTAAAACATTTTTTCTAAGCACTTCAAATAAGATGGAGTTAAAAATACTACAAGGTGGGATGATCTACATGGTTATGAATAAAAAGGGAGTGAACACCAATAAATTCCATCACAAAAGAACTACCAAAAAATATATTGAGATGTGCCATAACAAGAATAACTAAGAGAGATACACAGAACATCCAAAGAATTAAGTATGACCATGAAAACCTTCCATAATGCTAAATGGGCAAGGTGGATGAGAAAATATTTGTGAGTGGTCTAAATCCACTAGTCAAACATTGAATAATTGATAGTTTTTGGGGATGCCAAAAGACACTCACCACAAGGACATACATATATTATCAATGTGTCAAAATGTATAGAGGTGAAATATATCATAAAATATAGTTGAAGGTAGTTAAAATAGATGTTGGATACATGATAACTTACTCCACACAAGGAGACTAAAATTATGTAAAAAATTCCATCATAATTGTGAGATTTGTTCTAAAAAATAAGTAGTGATAAGTAATATGAATGGTGTGTAGACAATATAATTAAATAGTGGAAGAAACATAACATTAGGGGCCATGTAAAGAGTGTTTATTATGCACCCAAAACCAATCTAAAATTCATCCCAAATGAATACACATGTTAGAGAAATATGCTTAATGTGGTGTTTTTTCCAAAAGCACAAATAATGTATGTAAAGAAACCTTTGAATAATATTCAAGACTCTCATGCCTATGTGAATATAAAAAATCATCATGAATCTCATGCTTAAAATAATAAATATCAATTCCCTCATGCCTAATGAAGGTGAAGAAAAGATCATGAGTCACTCTATGCCCTAAAAAAGAATGGAATGAAAAATAATAGGTTTATAACTCACATGAAAGGATCCTAATGAAGATGAAGTAGATGTTCAATTCCTAATTCCATGATGATAAATCCAGTGAAAAAGTTGGATGGGTAATATAATACCCTATAAGTTCTTAAAAATACCTTTTCCATAATAACCCATGAAATAGAGTACATGAGAGCTAATACCAATATTGTGATTATTACATAAATAAAGCACATATACATAAATATTTGAAGTGTGGGTAAATTCATGGAAAACCATAGGTGGTGTAGGATCACAAAATGACTCATGGTATATAAGATCACACTATATAATAACACCAAGAGGATGCATACTATAATTTTATGAAAGGAAAAATGGTGGAATATGTGCAATATATTTTAAATGATAAATCTATTTCTACAATAAAGCAACAATGTCTTGAAAATAGTTTATGAGGGCATGTTTTTTGTAAGGTGTGAGAGACAAGGTATTTTATTATTTTAGTTCCTATTATCCTTTAAAAAATGTAACATATCCTCTTAAACTACACATAATTAAAAAAATAACATATCACTCTCAGTCTGCATGTTATTATTAGCATGCATGAGTATTATGAGGTCGTATCATGAATATATTAAATTAAAATAAGAAAAAAATACCTTAAAAATAATATCAAATTTTTGAAAACTAAAAATTAAAGGAAATAAAACAATAGACAATGAGAAATTAAATTGTACTTTGAAACTCCTCCAATATTTGAATTACACACCAAATGATATAAAAATCGATTCCCCTAATGCAAGTCACTAATACTTTATAAATAATGCATTTACATATGATTTACAATATACAGTTATGTAAAATTATATGAAAATTTGAATCCTAAAATAAAATAGAACAAATATAAAACCATAACTATAAATAGCATGAAAAATCATGTAGTAAAAAAAAGTAATTCAAAATTCCTTATGAATCTCAAGATACAAGCTTGTGAAGGTGCCTAAATAGATAATCCTATAGGATTTGTAGAAAAAATGATCTTAAGAAAAAAATTAGTTGTAAAAAGTGATAGGATATCTATATCAAAATGATGGTATCAAAACCATGATCACAAAAAAATAAAGGGGCCCTTCTAGTATTTTTGGATCATAAGATATGGCCTTTAGAGTGACTAAAGGTCAATAAGGTAGCTATAAGGATCCCTTGAGGGATAATAACCTAAGAAATAGGATCACATGGGTGACTTGTTTCTAGTGCTAAACATATCAGTGAAGTGGGTAGTTGCATGGGAAAACTAAGGGTTAATAGGCAAGGGGATAAACTACTATATACCTAAGAGAAGCATAGGAAGAGCCTTGCAACACACCTTCATATTTTAAATAGATTCCAAAAACCAAAAATTTATTGGGTTTTCAAAAACTTTGAATTTATTTAAAGTTGAAAAATAATATAATACAAAATAATTAGGTTTGGGTTTGTAATATGTATAACAAAATAATTTTTTTTAGAAGATCTCTCATTATATTTTTCTTCCTTGGATTGTTCAACTTCAAAAAATTTCCAAAAAACCAATAAAAAAAATATTTTTCTTAAAAAAAAGGTTATATTTTATAATTTTAATTATAAAAATCATTTCAATTTCTATAGAACTCCAATTTTAATGTAAATTTAAAAAAGTACAATAAAATACCTAATAAGGTTGATTCAAACCAAACTTAAGAAACCTAGTTGGGTTTTCAAAGAGCCTAGAAAAATGGGAGGATTAAAACAACCTAAAAAGTAGGAGAAAACTTTGGTAAGTCTAAAAAAAATTTATAAATCCATAACTTCAACCTATGGATAGAGAGGCTCTAGTACCATGTATAAAACCTTTGATTCCATGTAAGAAAGATAAAAGTATTGATAACCTAAGAAACTCTCTTTGTATTGATTTAATACATAAAATGATATAGCTTTGAAAAAGAGTGAAAAATGGATAAATATTGTATTTATAATCAATAAATGTAATTAATCATGCTTAAAATATATAAAGAGATAAGGGATACATATTTATATTAAAGACAAGTGCTTTCTTGATGTAGGAACATCAAGTCAAGAAACACTATTTTGTGATTTGTCAATGTGGAGGTCAAAGTATGGTTCAATGAGTTTAAGGACCTTATTAGGTCCATTTACGTCCTTGGAGTCCATTTGGAGTCTCTAGGAATCATAAGGGTCATTTTTGAGGGGGTTTGGAGTTTTCCCTCCAAAACTAGACATTTGAAAATTCAAATATGGTAAGTGAGTCTTAGAGGGTAGTACGCATGTGTTGATGTGGTTAGGTGAGAAAAGTAAGTTTTAAAGGGCCCATACAAGTCATAAGAAAGGGATCCTATTAAATTTCATGTTTATAACATTGAAAAGTCATTATTTGAGAAAAGGCAAGATTACTCTTGTAGGTTGGGTTCAAGATCAAGAAGTGGTTTTGTAACTAATTTTTAAGCATACATGGAAAATAGGGAGAGAGAGTCATTTAAAAAAAATGTAATAGAGGAAGATGAGAGGGTCAGTGAAGTATGAAAGATTTAAAATAAAAGGATAAACCCTCATGAAGGTGGATAAGTCCATGAATGGACTATTTGTAATGAATGAAATTTCAAGGAATATAGATAAGTGGTTTTGTTTTGTTTCCTCTTACATTGGTATGGATTGTTATCTATGAATATATGTCCATTTACTCATGAAATATTTCAAGGCTATATAGGCTCAAACTTATGTATATCTGTAGGTTTTGGAAAACCATTGATTATAGTCTAGTAATGATGAAAATAGAAGGTTATTTCCTCTCCACATCATATATGGTGAAGATGTAAGGAACAAGAGATTAATAATGTTCATTGAGGAATATATTTTTTGGTGTTTGAACCTAAAGGTAATGGTTAACAATGATACACATTCTACCTGAATGAGAAAACCTTGTATGCATACATTAGTACTCCATTTACAGTGATATGACCCTATGCATAGTCATTTTTGAAAATGAATTAATAAGAATATGATTGAATTTCAGTGTAGATAGCCTTGGTATGTGTAGTAAAGTTTATTTGAGAGTAAAACATGTGTCAAGATTTTAATCACAAGGTACATATAATCAGACCACTATATATGGTAGTAATCTTGTTAGTGATTTGAAATCCCTTATTATAGTAGATGAATGAAGTAGAACACATTTTTGAGGAAGAGAGAATTAATGTTTTAGAAGGTTCTTGATAAAAAAATGTGGAAAGAGGATATTAATTTTAAGTCTTAAGAGAAGGAAATATCAAAATGGAGATAGATAGGATACAAGCCCTATTCTTATGTTGCCTTATTATTTCATAAATACCATGACTAATCTTGAGATAATCCATTTGGATAGTGAGTATTTGGATTCTAGTATATGTGTAAAATTTCATTAGGGTTGTTTGAATTCATTGATAAGTTTTATTGCTTGAAACTTTATTGTTTCCTGACCCATAGAGTTGCAGTCCTATAAGAACCTTATTTTCCTGCATAGTTGTGTTCAAGAGGGAATAGACATAATAATTGGAGTGAAAGAGAACTGTAAAAGGGGTGTTAAGGAGAGATTTAAATGTATGAAGATAAAGTATGTTCCCAGGTGAGTCTTCCATAGGTGAAAGTGGATAAACTAAGAGAAATTCCCTACACAGTTTATGGAATGAATGCACAATCCAATGAGAACTATCGATTTTAAGAAAAGAATAGAAAAAGGGAGGTTTATAGACCATTAGATAAGTTAGGTAATAAAAATATAGAAAATTTTCAAGTGATTTTCCATTTTGATTCACTGTGAAAATCAATATTTAGGTTTTTATACACTCTCAACCTAGACAGTGGTCAAGAAACCCTAGTTTTAGGATTTATTTAATTATAAGAGACTTAACCATACAATATTGATAATTTTATATAATATGGCATAATTCCATGTGTTATCACTGTTGGAAGTGGTTTTAGGGTTTTAAGAACCATACATGTACGGGTTTGAGTACTAGTTAGAAAAATAATTAGCTTATGAAACTTTATACACATGTCAATTAGGATACATGAAGCGTAGGAATGTTATTATATCTTTAGAGAAGGTGATAAGTTAGACAAAATTAAAGAAAAGGAAAATAAAATTCTACTAATCTTATGTAACTAAGAAGAGTGAACTGTGAACAAAGAAGTAAAGGAGGGTAAATTGATAGATGATAGAGGTATATACAGGTATGTTGAGACCATTTAAAACCATTCAAGCATAGTGAATAAACTCTTGGAACCTAGAGAGATATTTGTTCCTTGTGAACCAAATAAGGTGCTTAGAAGTATTTGAAAGAGATTAGAAACAAGTTTTTGAGATAGATGAATAGTATGAGGCAGAAACAAAATGTGAATGTCAAGTGAGAGATACATTAACATCAAGAACACCTCAATAACAGATTCCACTTAAGGAGGATAACAAACCCATTACCACAAAGGAGAGTACAACTAGATCTAAATAAAAGGAAAATTAAGGACAATTCACCAAGTGCATGTGACTAGTTGAATAGAGAATTAGACAATGATGCTAGAGATGACTTCTCCCTGATACCTTTACATCATTTCTCCCCTTACCCTATTGGCCACATAATAGGAAAATGTGATTGGCCCATTTATAGGTGGCACACTAATACATAACATTATATGTGTATCCTTATCCTATTATTATGCTTTGTGAAGTGTATCAAAGCACACTTTGTATAGAAGCTAACCTAAGTTAACTTAATGATAGGTGCACACTAAATATAACACTAACAACTTAGTCTAGTTATTTCAACTTGAAATATATAACTAATGATATAATAATATGGATATATGCTCACCTTCTGAGGTGAGTGATAGTCCAAAAAATCACTCATCTTAAAATAAAATGATTATATGTACCATATATAGTATAGAAAATAAATTTCATTGTTTTAATAATTGAAATTACATCTATAACACATGTATTTAACTATAGAAAGATATCATAATATAAATCTCAATAGTAATAGGTACCCCAATATTTTTATAAAAATTAATGGTGTAAAAGGAGAAGGGAGGGGAAAATGATATGATCTTATGGTACCTCATAAAGTGGAACAAATTATATTCCCCACTACAAATAATATGTACAATAAAATTACCCATTATAGTAACTAGAAATTGACTAGGTGAAAGGAGGATACTGGGTGGAATCTCATACTAATATAAGAAATGAAAGAATAATAGAAACATGAGTGAATCATGAACCAAATATAAATTCATATGTGATAATAATGATAAGAAGAGGGAAAAAATATATGATAAAATGTAACTACAAATAGGGACAAATGATATGCCCCAATGTAATAATGTACCCCTGGGAGGGTGTGATATAACAATGACACACACAATAGTACTATGATATAATATATGCATGGTAGAAACCATGGTAACATAGGAAACACACAAATTATACAAAAAATAATAGCGTACATGATATGAATCATGACAATAATCATATGATATCATATGGTTTAAGCAATGTAATCACACACAATCATGTAACTACACATAGATTAAATGTAAATATCAATAAAAAAATGTGACCAATAATAAATCTATTACATTGACATGATACAACATGACTTATAGAGGATCCTCTATGGGAAACATAGGACAAGATATGACAAGTATTATGTATAACTGCACACAAGCATAAGAATGCACATGTAAGTAATCAAATAATCATGGGTATATAAGAGAACACACAATGTAACCATATACCAATCATATGAAGTAACACAATATATCCATGTAACAAAAAAATAAGATGTAAGATCTATAAAGAGATATGCAAGAAACTATATAAATATCTATATAAACATTAAAATTAAGAATAATAATATTGTAAATCCATTGTAAATGATTCTCCTAGTATAAGCATACCCCCAATGTGAGAATGCCCATGGGTGTGGGTATAATGAAGATAAAAAGCATTTTTAAATTCATGATCATATGTAACTTACACACACACACACACACACACACACACACACACACACACACACACACACACACACACACACACACACACACACACACACATATTTCATCCCTCTCAATAAATACCATGAAGAACATGTGCGTGGTACTAGACATGTAAACCTCTATCATTGGAAGATAATCAAGGATATGTAAAAAAGTGTAGCTACATAACTAAAAAAATAAAGGTAGACATATTTTTGATTTTTAGAAGAATCATGTCCCCTATGTGGGTGTTTATTTATTTTATGCCTAAGAGATATAAAATAATGTAAACAATGCACTAATTAAGATTATATAATATATGACAATAAACACAATAATATAAATTGAAATGGGCTAGTTGATATTGTAATTATTTGATTTATAAATGACAAGACAAGAGAGTGATGATGTAATTAGCTATGTATACCTACCTATTACTCACAAAAGATATCATAGAACCTATAAAAGCTTTTTATTTTATTTGGAAACTGCTTAGATTAGAGACAACATGTGAACACCTACCTAGGCATTATTAACACTTGGATTTGCACCCCTAAGGAGATGCCTAATTATCCTCATCAAAGTGGTACCATGGATATATTTATCTTTCTATTGGTGACAATATTGAGAAATGAATCTCTAGATGAGGTGATAACTCCCCTTGATGCACCTTTAAAACTCTCTCTCTTTCTCTCTAACTTAGTAACTTGGAGATGGAAAGAGATTAATAAATATAAATAAGAAAAAAAAGGTGATGCACCAATGTATTATGTCCTCTCACTTGACTGAAAACTACTACTTAAAGACAAAAAATCATCTATCACACAAGACACACAACCTAGGATTCATTACTACATCAATATTTCATATGTTAGATTCAAGAAGATATGTGATTATTAGGAGGGAAATTAATGATTAAAAAGAGGGATAAAGTCATGAACCACTTCTAGGATACTTCTACACTTATAAAATAATACTATTAAAGACTTGCAACAATATCCTTTCTACAAATTGGTAGACCATCAAGAGTACAAGCTAGAAAAGACAATCTTTTACTAGACTAGAGCAACAAGATTCAAGTCATTAATATATATTACATAATGTGAGTGGAAATATAGGTTTTATATTTATTCAAGAGTATTTCAAGTAAAAATTTGGCTAGATTTTCCCCATCAACCAACAGAGGCTGCTCAAAAGAGCCAAAAGAATGCATATTTATAGCTTTTGAGAGGAGAAGCAAGTAAAGGAAATCCAAGGGTCACTTGGACATGTGTCACCTTGATAAAATAATTTATATTTTCATGTGAAGTAATGGTGAGGTGAGCCATACCATGTTAGGAGGTCTACCTATCCAAAACAAGTCATAAAAATGGTGAAAAGTGGCACAAAGCCTTAAGAATTGGCATAGGAAACTGCCTCCATAATTTGAATTTATTTGATTGACCTTCTCCTGACAAGGGATAGGTTCGGTGATTGGGATGAGAGGGAATACCTTAAAAAATTCAATCCCATGCATTGGTTTTGACCCTAATCATTTAGAAACTCCTGGAGAAGAAGAATCACTGTCAGTAGTCTTTAAATCCCTATTTTCAATCACATTCAACACTTGGCCTTGAAATTTTTTTGTTTCCCATGAAAATATATGGGAAGGGATGAGTGACACATGGAAATATTATCCCTAACCCTAGATTCTTCAATTCCACTTTGAAAGGACATCCCATGGAGGTTTTCACAGTTTTAGCCCTTGTATGTATGATGCCAATTTTGACTAGCTAAAAGTGAGGCCTTAGTTTGAACACTTATAAACTTATTAACAGGATAAAATTAACATATGGAGTTATAATATGTCTTTAATCTCCCATAAAACTTGGTTTCACCTTCTATAACATCATAGACCCTAAAAAACATAAAAAGGGTGAGAAAAACACTATTCTACCCATAGTTCATATAGTTATGTACACTTACATGTGTGAGACCCTGAGTGAGTCCTCTATAGATTCCAAGTGGTTTCATGGAACTTTAATTTCATATGGATGCTCTAATTTCAATCTTTATCCAATCAGGTCTATATAGAGGGTTTGCAAGGGTTTTGAAGTGGTTTTCATTCTTAGCATTCGTTCATAGCCATGAAAAATTGGAATTATGATAAAATTCCACTTATTTCTCCTTATTAAACTCCTTCATCTTATCCAAATGTATTAGGGTCCCATACAAACATTCATGAAAGATATGAGTGATGGAAGTTGACCTTCAAATTGCTTTCATTCTTATTGTGAGGGTTTTAGTATGTCTGTGGCTAGAGATGGTTTACTTACAAAAAAAAATATTCTTCGCCTCTGTATCTCACCTATAAACATGTTCCAATACTTGGGACAACTCACCAAGATACCAAAATGGAGATGACCCTTATTTTAGGATAAGACCTATGCCTTGCCAACAGGCCTATTTGAACTTTGTGAACCAAAAGATGATAATTTGAAATTTAAATACATTATTAAATCATGAAAAAATCATATATATCCCCATAGGAATCATAAAAAACTCTATAGTTCTTAGATAAAGTTAGAAATTGGAATGACATCTCATTTGGGGTTGGGTTTGCATGATTTCCTGCTAGGTTTTCCTATGGACCTTCTTGTCCAGACCATCTCATTGGTATTACAAGATTATAGGATGGTTTATTATGTCATCCCATGTGTCTTCCAACTATCCTAACCTTACAAAAATATTATATTGACATTTTGTTCACTATCTAACACTTTTCCCAAAAACTACCATTCTTGTGCACAAAAAGACTGCCCCTACTCTGAGACAAAACAAAGAGTATTTGGCCTATGATACTATGAAAAATTAATATTTTTAAGGCTTAAAAAATTCCTAATGACCAAATTTACTAAGGTTTTTTTTGTCAAATTCCATGTTTAGGGGGTCTAACCATCTCTATTTCCTAAAAAAAGAGGTCAAAAACCCTATTTTTTGCTTATTTTTGCTCAAATCTCCCTATAGTTGCTACCTCCACACAAATTTCATTCTCATATGTTGATAAAACATGTTATAATTATCATTTAAATCTCATGTATATTTGGGAACTATCTTAGGCCCTTTTTGTTAGTGAAAGTACTTGTTTCCCCTTTGAGCCAAGGGTCTCCTAACCTACCTTTACGGACTGAGACATACCTTGTATAGATGAAAAGGTATTTGAGCATGTGGTGATTTTTATAGGAATGAGGAAAAATTAATTTTATGATAATGAAACATCCTTCATATTTTTAACCTTATCTTCCTTCCCATACCTTTTTCCACCCTTTGAACATGGACTATGTTTCAATCTAACCCATAGGTCTAAGACATCTTTTACCCTACCTGTAGGCTTTCATGTGAGAATATGTCTTAAAAGAGTGTATAATTCCTTATATTTGTCCTCCTAGCATCATATAATATTAATTTCACTCACTTTGATTCTTTATTTGAGTTTAAAAACCCCTTTCACTATTGACTAAGTTCACACCCTCAATACCTCTGACTGTAGATGTATTTTCTCAGGCCTGTAGGTTATATTTAGGATCATTTGGATCATGGGAGTGAAGTCTAGAGCTTATTAATATTGTATTTATCTTGATATTACTCACAATAGGACCATATTTTCTTCTTGGGACTCCTCAACACCATGTCTTTGTGTCAATCATTGAAACATTGCCTTCACTGTATACTCTGCCTTGTGTACGGATAAGGGGTAGGCTTAAAAGGTCATTTCATGCAATAGAATTATTCTTCATGACTTAAGTGATCAGGACTAATTATTATTATTTTTTTAATTTTTTCCCCTTACAAGAGTAGGTCTAGAGTCCTTCATGCATAGTGTGAGTTTTAACCTCTTTCCAAATCCTGTAGACAACACTGTTTACTTTCAGTGGTTCACTAGAAACCTTTGAGGGTCTCAAAACCAATATCATTATTGTCCTTTCAAGCTCAAAATTGGCATAATGTATTTTTTTAGGTAGGACTAATAGGAAAAATAATTAGGGGCATTGAAAAACCATTTGGTTAGGCTATGCATTAATCATAAAAACCTCAAGGACCTTTGTTTGGTCCATTTATGGACTAAGAGGACAAAACTCAGTCACTTAATGTTTTGAATGAAAATCCTACTTCTATTCCATTCTAGTATTTATGGAATGAAATTCATGACTCTTGAGAAGTCTAGAACCTCAAACATACATCCCACCATGCATTTCATGACTCACACATTTGTACAACCTCTTGGATATCAATCAGAAGATAATTTTAAGTACCAATGCAGTGAATAAGGAAGATATGGACAATCCTAGCTTTTAAAGAGTATGCTAATTTTACATTTTCAATGAAAACACCTTTGGAAACATGAATCCAAACATAATAACACTTAATAGAACTACTTCCATGTTGACAAAACTTAGGTCTTACACCCATCTTTGCAACTCCAAGAAATAAGCATCATGAAATATCCTTCTAATACAATGAGAAGTGAAGTGTTATATGTTGTTAATATCATGGAGACATATTTATTCTAACCTAAAAACACCCTATCAAGATCACATAGCTTTTCTATGTTTGAAAATAATAGCCTTATCCAACTAAGGGCCAATGCAGTCAATGAAATCTTGAAGATGACCAATAAGGACATGAAATAGTAACACATAAATTAAACACACCACACAAAAACTACAAGACTAAGCAAAGATAACACAAAAAAAGACAAGGATAAACTCCAACTTATGCATAAGCACTTAGGGAACACAAATAAAACAAGAAACTATGTACAAGGGAAGAGGAGGACCTTAGTAGTAATGTTTGATGTGTATCCCATTGATTGGGATATGAAGCTCCTCTCCATCCAACTTTGAGAGTTGGAAATCATTATGTGACTTGCATTAAGTGATCACATATGGGCCACTCCACAAAACATCAAACTTTGTGTGTCTTCTAGGTTTAGCATTAGGCCCTATCTTCATCACATTTTAGGACAATGTCTCCTTTGAAACTTATTGGCATGGATTTATTGTCAAAATACTTATTTATTTGCTCTTGTTGAGTGGTCATAGTTTTCATAGCTTGATCTTTTGTCTCCTCTATCTCTATTAACTCGCACAACTTGACTTCCATGCTCTCATTATCCATAAATTACAATTGATAGGTGAGTCCCAAAGCTGGTAACTCAAGTGAGATAGGTAATCTAGCCTCCCTTCTTTAAAAAAGTGTGTATGGTGAGTTTTTAATTTCTCTCTTTAGGGTGATCTTATCAGCCCAAAGGGTTGTCTTTAACTTGGAATGCCAAGTCCTTTGATTCTCCTCCATTATCCTCTTTATGATCTTTATTAGATTCTTGTTTGTGGACTCAACTAGTCCATTCCCTTGGGGATAATAGTTGGAGGAGGTGATAAGATAGATGCCATGATAAGAAAGGCTTGCTATTTCTCCTCAAAATGAGATTCATTAAGTGAAAAGTTTTCTAAAAAAAGTCACTAATGAGTTTTTTACCCTCAAAAGGCAGCGAGCCCAAAGTTATAGACCATATCAATCCTACAATCAGTTTGGGCAAACAAATAGGCCTTCTTTTCAAGGTAATGGTAGTGTCCAAGGACAAGGTCAAATTACTCATTTTAAACATTACCAAGGTTACAATATTAATCCTCCCTTATCTTATAAATATCTTTTCCCTACCCAAAATAACTTGGTCCAATCATAGACATGTTATCCATCTTTTGAACAAGGTCAAGATCATGTTGTTTATGCAAATGAAATGCACAATAAAGCTATGGGAATTCAAGGAGATCAAGTGCTACAAGTTCCAAACCTTGAGATGTAATTTCAACATGGAATTGAAAATGGTCAAGTGAAGTCTAATTATACTCTCATTAATCACTTTGAGGGAGATTTTTGTGTCATAAATCATTTAGCAAATCCAAGTAACATAAATGTTAGTGTGGCTTCCAACACTAGATCAAAAATGAGGGATGTTGATGAAGTTAAAGGAACCAATCAAGGACATATTTTGACCCCTACATCATCTCCTATGGTAATTGGGTCTAATAAAACTCCTAACATGCAAAAAAATTAGAGGATTCTAAACTTTAAGCCAGTTCCTATAACTCTACCTCCACAAGCTACGTCACTAGGTGCCAATTTTCATAAAGAAATCCATAAGGTGAGTAATCCTTCCATAAATTTAGTGGATTAGATGAAGAATATTCACATGAATATATCATTATGGGACTCCTTGACAATGTCAAGATATAAAAATATACTTCAAAAGGAACTACATGAATTGGGCAAACAAGCTAGCCCATCTAGACATGACAATGTGGTCTTAGTAAATGGGACCCAATTGATTGATGGTCAAGTAAATAAGAATGAGAAGACTCCTCTTTTTTATCTATCTCTAGTCATTGTTGATTCTTGGTCCATAATTTCATCATAGATAGTGGGGCTAGTACTTTAGTTATACCCAAATGTATAGCAGATAAACTAGGCCTAAAGTATGAGCTAATGACTAAGGGAGTCTTACAATTGGATGGATCACTAGCCAAGACTTTGGGGATAGTAAAAAAATGTGAATTTTATACTTCATATTTGTCCTAATTTTCCTATTATTCATGATGTGTTGGTTTCATATTTACCTCCATACTTTGCCCTTTACTTGTCAAGAGATTTTACAGCTAAAATAGGTGGGTACTTGGCATCTAATTGGTCCTCCATGGTGTTTAGGACAAAGCATGGTACTAAGGTGAAGATTTAGTCTAAAAATATTCAAAATTATCACTTAGAACCATAATAACCTAAGGTGGAAAATTTTAAACATGCCATCATTGATAAAGAGGAGCTTCACATTGACCAATCTCCATCATCTTCCCTTGAGAAAGTTTTTTATTTGTTCCTAGATGAATGGGGAAATGAATACTATGAGCATGATCCTTACAAGTTTATTGAATAATATAGTCTTGGGGTGTATTATATGCATGATAAGTATTCCTTCATACCCAATATAGTAAATCCACGTGAAGAGGTGAATGGTTTATGGCAGCTCTTCTTTGATGGGTCTAAAATCAAGATTGGAGCAGATGGTGGAGCAATGTGGGTTTCACCCTCTAAAGAAAGGTGTTATTCAAATTTTAGGTTCCAATTATCATGATATTGTAGCATATCAAAATATTAAGTCCTTATTAATGGACTTGAATGGACTAAGAAGAGAGGAATTAAAGAACTTCAAGTATATGGAGATAATGAGCTTATTATCAATCAAATTAGAGGGCAAAATTTGACCAAAAATTATTTACTCAAGTCATACAAGCATATAATATGGGATCTTGTATAATATTTATAATCCTTTAACATCTCATCCATCCAAAGAGAAGATAATAAGCATGCTGATAGGTTGGCATCTATTGGAGCTCAGTTTGATGTTCCAAGAGGCATAAAGGAAGGATAAAAACTAGCCCCATATAAAGGTGATTTTTAGACCATCCATACTAGATAATGTCATCAATTGGTATGTATTTGAAAGTGACCAAAAAATATCCCTTTTCCTATAAGAGGAGGCTGACTTCTCTACAAAAAATTAGTCCAAGCTTCAACAATAATATGGAGGGCAGATTGTCCAATTGAAGTCTAACAAGATTCCCAAAGGCCTAGTGACTCTTGAAAGCATATTCAATGAGGATGACTAGATAAAGAAGGAGAAGGTAAGAATGTCAAAAAATCAAGAGAAATATGAAAGGGTATAACTCTTAAAAGATAAGATACTTGCACTTGGAGAGGTATGCACTGTTCAAGAGAAGCATGAGTTCATTGAGTTATACAAAGAGTTTAGTGATGTTTTTGCTTGGGAGTATAGTGATTTGAAGGGTTCTGATCCAAGCTTAGCTCAACACACCATATATCTAAATGAAAATTTAAAACTTATCAATAAAAAACAAAGGCCAATCAATCTTAAGATTAAACCCCTCATTAAGGAAGAAATCACCAAGTTAATCGAGTCTAGAATCATCTTTCCTATCAAGCATTCTTATTGGTTGGCCAATTTAGTCCCTGTTATAAAGAAGAATGGGTATATCAGGTTGTGTGTGGAATTTAGGGACTTATATATAGTCTCCTTGAAATATCATTATCCCTTCCCTTCTATAGAGCAACTTATATAAGTTGTGGTAGGTAGTGAGAGGTTTTCTCTCTTAGATGGGTATTCAGGGTACAATCAGATTTTGGTGAAAGAAAGTGACCAATACAAGACAACATTCACTACCAAATGGGGTACATATGACTATAGGAAGATTATTTTGGGATTTTCAGATTCTAGGGCTACTTTTCAACGTGTAATGGATATGGATTTTCAAGGACTAATCAATGACATTATATTGGTTTATATTGATGATGTGATAGTTTTCTCTAAGGATGTAAATGATCTTTTGAATCACCTAAAGAAAATATTTGAGAGGTGTAGAGAGTATGGGATCTCTCTAAACCAAAATAAGTGTGTGTTTAATATCCATGAAGGTAAACTACTAGGACATATTATTTCCAAGAAAGGCTTGTCCATTGATCATGAGAGAGTGAATGTCATCTTGGCATTGTGTTTGCCTAAGCATAATAAAGGTTTGCAAAGTTTCTTTAGTAAGATTAATTTTATAAGGAGATTCATTCCTAACTTTACTAACTTGGTTAAACCTCTAACCTCTATGCTAAGGAAGGATGAATTATTAACTTGGACAAAAAGGAGAAAGGAAAGTTTTGAAGAGATCAAACAAGCCATTACCCAAGCTCCTATTCTTGTAAGTCCAAACTTTTCTGAGGATTTCACTTTGTATAATTTTTTTAATGAGGAAGTGATCTCTACCATTCTTACTCAAGCAAATGATGAGAATTTAGAACAACCTATTGCCTTCTTTATCTAAGGTTTGGAAGGCTATGAGGTAAGATATACCTATGTTGAGAAACAAGTGCTTTCAGTTGTTAGGATCTTAAAAAAATTTAGACACATGCTATCAAATAACAAGGTTCATATACTTTTACCTCATCCTACTATAAAGGAATTTCTATTGAGAAAATATTTGAATGATAAAATGGCAGGTTGGATCACCAAGGTGATGGAGTATGATGTCAAAATAAAGATAACCAAACTAGTGAAGGGAAAATAAATATGTGAACACCTTAATTTAGACTTGAAGAACCAAAGGGAGGTTGTTTTGGAACTTCATGATGATCCTATGGTACCTATACCTTCATCTAATAAAAGTTGGACATAAGACATGATTCACTTCCTTCAAATCAATGAGTGTCCACAAGGTCTTGATAGGGATAAAATAAGGTACTTTAGGTTACAATCCTTTCCTTATGTACTTGTTGATGGAGTGATATTTAGAAATGACTTTTCATGTGTGCTATTGAGGTGTCTTGATTCAGATCAGATTGAAAAAGTAATATTTGAATTTTGTGATGGACTAGGTAGTGGTCAGTTTACTCCAAAAACTACAACTACTAAGATTATGAGGGTTGTTTAATTTTGGCCTAGCTTGTTTAAGGACACTCATGCTTGGGTAAGAAAATTTCAAAAGTGTGTTCTTTTTCATTGAAAAAAAATCTAGCTGCCTTGCCTCTTCATCCAATCCAAGTTGAGCAACCCTTCATGCAATGGGGTTTGGATTTAATAGGCTTAATCAATCCACCCTCAATTATTGGTCACAAGTGGATGTTGATTGCCACTGATTACTTTACAAGATGGGTGAAGGTTGTATCTCTAAAAGAGGCAAATGAAAACTTAGTCCTAGAATTCTATGAAGGTATAATAACTAGGTTTGGAGTTCCTTCAACAATCAAATATTTATGATCATCCTCTAACTATTATCCCTAAGGGAATGGACTAGCTGAGTCCACAAACAAAAATATAAATAAGATCATAAAGAGGACAATGGAGGAGAATCAAAGGACATGACATTCCAAGTTAGAGATAACCCTTTGGGGTGATAGGATCACCCCAAAGAGATCAACTGGGAACTCATCATACCCACTTGTTTATGGAAGGGAGGATAGATTATCTATCTCACTTGATTTGCTAGCTTTGGACCTTACCTATTAGCTAAAATTAATGGAGAAAGCATGGAATTTAGGTTGTGTGAGTTAATGGAGATGGAGGAGATAAGAGATCAAGCTATGTAAACTACGACCACTCACCAAGAGTAATAAAAGAAGTATTTTGACAAGAAATCCATGCCAAGAAGTTTTAGATAAGGAGATATTGTCCTAAAATGGGATAAAGATAGGGCCAAACTTGGAAGACACATAAAGTTTGATGCTTTGTGGAGTGGCCCATATGTGATCACTCAATGCAAGTCACATAATGATTTCAAAATATCAAAGTTAGATGGAGAGGAGATTCATATCCTATTCAATGGGATACATATCAAACATTTATATAAGGTCCTCCTCTTCCCTTGTATATAGTTTCTTGTTTTCTTTGTGTTCCTTAAGTGCTTGTGCACAAGTGTGAGTTTATCCTTATCTTGTTTTATATTATCTTTTCTTGGTCTTGTTATTATTATGTAGTGTGTTTATTTTATGTGTTACAGTGTCATGTCTTTGTTTGTCATCTTCAAGAGTTCATTGACTCCATTGGCCCTTAGTTGGGTAAGGCTACTAGTCTCAAACATAGACAAGAATGTTTACCCCAAGAGTTGCCAAAAGTTTTGACCAAATTTGACCTTTGATAAAATTTGAGTTAACCCATACATTTTTAAAACTTTGTATAAGTTTATTCATGTCCTATAGGGGTGTATTTTGATCTATATGGTCACTTATCCCTAGCTTAGCTTTGGTCTAAAGTCTAGCCCTTTGTATTAGTCAAGTCAATGAATGTCAACCCTAGTTATATAGGGTCAAACCTGGTAAAAGACATAAAATATGTTTTTATAGTCCTAATATGGTTTTTAATGTGATTTATGATCTTTTTAAGTTGTCTAATTGTATTTACCATATTCAATATGTAAAAAATGCCTTGTGGGCCCACTTTTGAGCTAAGAAAGAGGAATTTTATAAATGGCTAAAGTGATAAACTTGTCATCAACCTATGGTTAACATGGGAGAGGTCAGATAATGTTAGATTTAGGTGTGTGATAGTCTAAGATTTAGTTATAGTAAAAAAATTGGAGTTTCCCCTTATTTTTAGCCCTTTTTAGGCACTTGTATGGTCCCCATGATCTGATCCTTAGATAAAAATGTGTTTGGGGTGGCTCTTCACCTCCCCACACAAATTTACATGTTTGAAGTTCAAGGATAATACAAAAATATGCATTTTTGACTCATTTTTCTTCCATTTCCTCTTGGCATGCAAAGGAAGGTCAACTTTCAAGCACTTGGTACATAAGGTACATGCAGAGTTGGGAGGAGTGATTCTACATGTGGATTTTAATCTAATTTAAATTCATTTTAATAATATGAAATTGTGTTTTTGTTCTTTTTACTTTATGAATAATGGTTAACAATCTAGGCAACCTTTTATAGAATTGCATTCAGGAGGGGTATATGTATGCATCTATTTCTAGTTTTTAGAGGTTTATGGAGCTATGTGATCTTGATGGGGTGGTTTTGGGCTATAATCAAGCTCTCTCCATGATATTACCAACATATAACACTTCACTTCTCATTGTCTTAGAAGGAGATTTCATGATGCTTGTTTCTTAGAGTTACAAAATGGGTGCAGGACCTGAGTTTTATCAACATGGAAGTAGTTATATGAAGTGTTATTGTGCTTGGATTCATGTTTACAAAGGTGTTTTCATTAAAAATTTCAAATTATAATACTCTTTCAAAGCTATGATTGTCCATATCTTCCTTATTCATTGCCTTAGTACTTATAGTCATCTTATTTTTGGGCTCCAAGAGGTTGTACAGAGGTGTGAGTCATGAAATACATGGTGGGATGTATGTTTGAGGTTCTAGAATTCTTCAGAGTCATTTATTTCATGCCATAAAGAATATAATGGACTATAAGTGGGATTTTCATTCAAAACATTAAGTGATTGAGTTTTGTCCTCTCAGTCCATAAATGGACCAAACAGAGGTCCTTAGGGTTTTAATGATTAGTGCATAGCATTACCAAATGGTTTATCAATGATCCTAATTATTTGGCCTATTATTCCTACCTATAAAAAATATAATATGCCAATTTTGAGTTTGAAAGGACAAGAATGAGATTGTTTTTGAGACCCTCAAAAGTTGCTAGTGAACTACTGAAAGTAAACAGTGTTGTCTACAGGATTTGGAAAGAGGTCGACACTCACACTATACATGAAGGACTCTAGACATACTCTTTCAAGGGGAAAAAATTAAAAATAAATAAATAATGATTAATAATCACTTAAGTCATGAAGAATAATTATATTGCATGAAATGACCTTTTAAGCCTACCCCTTGTCTGTATACAAGGTACAGTATATAATGAAGGCAATGTTTCAATGATTGGCATAAAGAGATGGTGTTTAGGAGTCCCAAGAAGAAAATATGGTCCTATTTTGAGTAATATAGATCTAAATACAAGATTAATAAGCCATATACTTCACTACCATGATCCAAATGATCTCAATACAACCTATAGGCCTGAGAAAATACACCTACAGTCAGAGGTATTAAGGGTGTGAACTTAGCTAGGAGTGAAATCAGTTTTTGAACTCAAATAGAGCATTAAAGTGAGTGAAATTAATATTATATGATCCTAGGAGGAGAATAAAAAGACCTTATACACTCTTTGAAAATATATTCTCACATGAAAGCTTATAGGCAGGGCAAAAGATGTCTTTGACCTGTGGGTTAGCTTGAAACATAGTCCATGTTCAAAGGGTGGCAAAAGGTATGGGAAGAAAGAGAAGGTTAAAAATATGAAGGATTTTTAATTATCATAAAACTAAGGTTGTATAATTCCTATAATAATGAACACATGCTCAAATTCCTTGCTATCTATATAAGGTATGTCTCAGTTCGTATAAGCAGGTTATGAGACCCTTAGCTCAAAGGGGAAACAAGTGTTTTCACTAAAAAAATGGGTATAAGATAGTTAAAAAATATCCATGAGATTTAAATGATAATGATAACCATTTTTTATAAACCTATGATGATTAAACTTGTGTATAGGTAGAAGCTATAGGGAGATTTGGGCAAAAACAAGTAAAAAATAGGGTTTTTGACCCCTTTTTTGAGGAAATGGAGATAGCTAGACCCCATAAACATGGAATTTGACAAAACCCATTAATATAGATGGTAATTATGAAATTTTTAATATTATAAAATATTAATTTTTCATAGTATCATAGGGAAAATACTCTCTATTTTGTCTCAGAGTAGGTGTAGTCCTTTCATGCACAAGAATGGTAGTTTTTGGGAAAAGTGTTAGATAGTGAAACAAATGTCAATATAATTAGTTGTAAAGGTTGGGATAGGTGGGGTAAATATTGGGTAACATAATAAAATATAATTTAATATTTTAATGCTAATTATATGGTTTATAAAAGAAGGTCTGCAGGTAAACCTAATAGGAAAGCATGCAAACCCAACCCCAAATGAGGTGTCATTCCAGGTTATAACCTTATCTAAGAAATATAGTGTTTTTTATAATTCTTATTTGGTATATATAATATTTTCATGTTATATTAATTCACTTAAATTGTAAATTATCCTCTTTTGGTTCACAAAGTGCAAACATGCCTGTTGGCAAGGCATGGGTCTTGTCCTAAAACAGGGGTCATATCCATTTTGGAAAATTGGTGAGATGTACCAAGGATTTTAAAATGTTTATAGGTTAGATAAATATGTGATTAATCTTTTATTTGGTAAGTAAACTCCACAATAATAAATCTCTATCCCTAGACATACTAAAACCCTCACAGGAAGCATGAAAGCAATTCAAAGGTTAACTTCCATCACTCATATCTTTCATGAATGTTTGCATGGGACCCTAATCCATTAAGATAATATTAATGAGGAAAATAAGGATCCATAAGCGTCATTTTATCAGAATTATAATGTGTCATAGATTTGACTGAAAGCTAAGAATGAAAACCACTTCAAAACCCTTGTAAACCCTCTATAGAGACCTGATTGGAGAAAGATTGCAATTGGAGCATCTAGATGAAATAAAAGTGTCATGAAACAAATTTTTATCCATATAGGACTCACTCAAGGTATCACACATGCAATTAAGTTTACATAACTATATAGACTATGGGAAGAATAGTGCTTTTATCACCATTTTTGGTGTTTTTAAAGGCCTATGATGTTTTAGAAGGTGAAACCAAGTTTTATGGGAGTTTTAAGACATATTATAACTAAATATTGTCATTTTATCCTATTAATAAGTTTATAATTGTTAAAAACAAGGCCTCGCTTTCAGCCAATCAAAACTATCATCATGCATACAAGGGTGAAAAGTGTGAAAATGTGCATGGGATGTCCTTTTAAAGTGTAATTGAAGAAAATAGGGTAATGGATAAGTATTAAAGGTGTAATTAATCCCTTATCATGGATTTTAATGGGAAACTAAATATTTTTCAAGTCCATGTGTTGAAGGTGATTGAAAATAGGGAGTTTTAAGACTGCTAACAGTGATTTTTCTTCTCCAAGGGTTTCTAAATGATTAGGTTCAGAACCAATGAATTTGATTTCATGTATGAATGTATTCCCTCTCATAAAAATAACTAGACATGTCCTTATTTAGGATAACATCATTCAAATAGAGGCAAATTATGGAGGCAGTTTCCTATGCCAATTTTGAAGTTTTTGTGCCACTTTTCACCATTTTTATGACTTGTTTTGGATAGGTAGACCTATTTACATGGAATGGATCACCTCACCCCTATTTAATATGAAAATTTAACTTATTTTATTAAGGTGAAACATGTCCAAGTGACCCTTGTATTTCCTTTGCTTGCTCCTCCTCTCAAAAACTATAAATATGCATTCTTTTAGCTCTTTTGAGTAGCCTCTATTGGTTGATGGAGAAAATCTAGCCAAATTTTTACTTTAATTAATATTAAATAAATATACAATTGTTATTTACACTCACATTATGTACTATTGAGTAATGACTTGAATCTTGTTGGTCTAGACTAGTAAAAGATTATCTTTTCTAGCTTGTACTCTTGATGGTCTACCAATTTGTAGAAAGGAGATTATTGCAGGTCTTTTCTAGTATTCTTTTCTAAGTGTAGAGGTATCCTAGAAGTGGTTCATGACTATATCACTCTTTGAAATAATTCATTTTAATTCTAATAATCACATATCTTCTTGAATATTGTTGGTCTAGACTAGTAAAAGATTGTCTTTTCTAGCTTATACTCATGATGGTCTACCAATTTGTAGAAAGGAGATTATTGTCGGTCTTTGATAGTGTTTTTTATAAGTTTAGATGTATCCTATAAGTGGTTCATTAATGTGTCCCTCTTTGGAATCATTCATTTCCCTCCTAAGAATCACATATCTTCTTGAATTTAGCATATGAAATATTGATGTAGCAATGAATCCTAGGTTGTGAGTCTTGTGTGATAGATGCTTTGTTGTATTTAAGTAGTAGTTTTCAATAAAGTGAGAGGAAATTATACATTGGTGCATCACCCTTTTGTTTTCTTATTTATTTTTCTTAATCCCTTTCCATCTCCAAGTTACTAAGTTAGAGAGAGTGTGTTTTAAAGGTGCATCAAGGGGAGATAGCCCCTCATCTAGAGATTCATTTCTCAATATTGTCACCCATAGAAAGAAAAATGTTTCCATGGTGCCACTTGGATGATGATATTTAGGCATCTCTTCAAAGGTGAAAATCTAAGTGTCAAAGGGCATTACCAATAAATTTAGATGCATGTAATAACCAACATTATTAGGCTTTATTAGCATTGTCCATACACATAATGAGGGTATGACAATAAACATAATAATATAAATTGAAAAGGGCTATTTGATATTGTAATTAATTAATTTATAAGTGAGAATACAATATAGGGATGATTTACTTAGCTATTTATGCCTACCTATTGATCATAAGACGTTAAAAAATCTAGAAATGATCTATATGTGATTTATCAACTTATCAAATTAGAAATAATAGGTAAAAACCTTCTTGGATGCTATCAACAAAGTCAAATGGATACAAAAATTGAAACTATCAAGGTTTATTGGAAATTTACATACACAAAATGGGAGTCTAACACTTTTTAGAGTCCTGTGTTTGTCTTTAAAGCAAAATTATGTGCACTTATATGATCCTTCTCTAAAATACCTATTTTCTATCTCTTTCATGTAAACATTAATTATTAATGATTAACCAAAATATACCCTAGAAAAAGGTTAGTATTTGGGTTGGGAAGCCCCAATAACTTCCCATTAAATGGTTGAGTGTTTCCTACATTATAATACTTTTATAAGGAATCAAACTACAATAGTTCTCCCACTTATATTTGTGTGTGTAAAATCATTAAAAGTCCAAAATGCAATGCCATTTTTTAATATTTAATACTTGGCACCCTATAACTTTAACTCTACATAATTATCTTTAGCTTTATGGAGTTCTATAGGGATGCTCCTTGATATTTTAAGATGTGTCTATTTGATTCTATAATGTTTCAAGAGAGAGCTAGGTGATTTCTCTACATTGCTCAAACTTTCCAAGCTCATAATAACCTTAGGGGTGATTTTTATTTATATATGAATCTTCATTAATTTATCATATGATTAACACATGAAAAATGTCTAGGCCAACCTAGTGGAGCTTCCCAATTCAAAAATCAATTGTTAATGACTCTTAGACACTAATTACAGAGTAAGACACATACAGTAACCAACATTATTTGATTTTACTAGTATTATGCTAGAAGTGAAAAATAAGGATCTAAAATATGGATAATGTCTATCTAGGATTCAAAAGGTGTTATTATATAGACCAAATTTATTCTAGATAAATATATCTAGTGAAAAGAGGTGGCTAAGACATTATATGGGTAGTCATATAGAGGGAAAGTGTGCTCAAGAGTCAAATTCATGTGCATGTTTCAAATGCATCAAAGTATGTCAAAATCAATGTTTCCAAAGTGATAAATATTTTTTTTAGGTGTCCACATGTCCCCCTTTTTAATCTAGTATTGAAAATGCTAAACTAAATGGATAAAAGAAATAAATTTGGTACCTATGATAATTGTGTTTGGTTTGACAAGTATAGGTAGAATGTATCATTTGATGTGTAAAATATACAATAAACATATACAAATAAATATCATATCCTAATAATAAATATAAAATAATTTAAATCATTTAAAAATAAATAAATTTGAAAATATAAGGAATGAATATCCTTGATGGTATGTAAACCAAACTATCACTTGTTGAACTTGATTAGAGAATATCATGGATGAAAATTCCCTAAGGAGATGCAATAGTTGAAACTATGATTTAAGGAATGTAAATGCTCCAACTACCACTATATAAGGTAGTATTATAAGTTGAGTAATGCAATAACCTTAAACACACTACTTTGAGTATCAAAATAACTCCTTTTTAGAACTTTAAAATCAAGTTCGTATGTAAAATGATCAATCACTATAGACATATATAGACCTAAATTTTTTATGTAGTACCATCATTTCTCACTGATCCTTAATAAATAAAATATAAAAAAGTGTTTGAATGAATTAATTTCATGTCCCATATGGTCCATTTGTCCCTCATAATGATGTAGAATGTCAAATCTATGTTAAAGTATCATAAAATGTCCTAGTTGTTCCTAAAAATCTTATGAATGTGTCTCAATTTGCTTAATTTGAACCATCTAAACCATATAATATGTCTCATAATGTGAAATTTTATATCTGATATGGCCTAAACCTCTTAAACAATCCTGTTGTATGCCCCTATTTTGATATGAGGGATGGATTTTGTGAATTAATCATCTCAAAAGAAAGATCTATGCACATCATGTGTTATACAAAAAAAACATAATAATGTAAAGTGCCTATACAAACATAATAATAAATGCCCTCTTAGAAAAATTATGAGCTTTTAAAGCATGCCTGAAACATATAGTCCAAGGCAAGGGTAGTTTTTTGTTAACAACACACAAGATAAAACCATCAT